>BMAC01000459.1:790925-812475 GCA_014905375.1 Phtheirospermum japonicum
CTGTTTTCTTACAGCTGTGGGGTAGATAATATGCAGCATGTGACTGGAATATATATATATATATATATATATATAATATATATATATATATTCCAGTCACATGCTGCATATTATCTACCACAGCTGTAAGAAACAGTATATATATTCATGCAAGCCTTTACAGTGCTATTATGCTTGATATCAGTTTTTGTGAACATCAATACCTTTTTTGTAATTGGAAAGACATCACCAATCACTTATCATGTCCCAGGGCATTTCAAAATGTGTCTTGTATTAGCATTTGGTTACTGTCTTCTACGAGACCCCTTTAGCTGGAGGAATATTGTATGGATCCTAATTTTTATTGTGATATTGTAATATTTTTCTTTAATGTTTGTAAATAAAATATGAATGTGATTGATTTAAGAGACTATTTACGATATTTTAGCTATGATTTGTAATACTTTAAAAAAATTATGATACTTAGACATCTTGAGTTTAAAATATTAATTAACTATGCTTTAATATATAATCGGTATAAAAAACTTGTGATAATTTAGTAATATTTTGTGATACTTTAACAACAATATTAGTTAATTTGGCTTTAATTTTAAAATAGATATAAGAAATTTATGATACTTTAACTATACTTTGTGATAGTTTAACAATTTGTTGTGATACTAAAACATGTTGAGTTAAAAATATGAAGATGGAAAAGTAGAAATCACATATCAACAACTTATGATTATTTAAGTATACTTTGTAATCTTTACCAATATTTTGTGATACATAGAAACAATAATGTAAAATTTGAAAGTCTATGGTTTTAGAAAATAAGTTTCAAATTTACGATGTTGTTATCAATGTTAAACAACACTGACTACAAATATCGACCAGAGTAAAATAAAAATTATGAAGTGGAAATAAAAACTTAAGAACACGATATAACAAATTCAGTTCACAAGTAAAAGTACTTGTGAACTTGGGTGTACAAACTCGAAAACTATATTACTTTCTTGTTTTGCGTTCAATACAAAAATATTAAGTAATATATGAAAACTAAAGTATCAAAACACATGATACTAAATACTTTTCGCCTAGGTTGATCAAGCTCTTCAACGTTGGTCACGCAACTTCAAATCACTTGTCAATAACGAACAATGGCTCAAAGTAGTTCTTTGTGTTCTTCGTCTTGCTCTGCGTCTTGCGTCGTGCGTCTTCCTTGCAAAAATCCCGTGCGTAAAGATCGTAAATCCAAGCTTAGTAATCCATTGTCTTAAATAGACAATTCTTGAATTCTAAACTGTGTAAATAAACATACTAAAACTAGACACAATCTAGGACAATAAAATCGTATAAATAAATTAGGAAACACAATCTAGAGTTTCTAATTAATTTTGTGCCTAAGAAAGAGAAATAACAAAATAGGAATTATTGTCAAGAATAAATTCCTCAACAATCTCCCCCTTTTGCCTTTTTGGACAAAACACAACGACGCAATAACAAATGAAAATAAAAATACTAACTCCCCCTAAGTTAGAAAATTTCTCTAAACAAAACACCCAATGTTGTTAAAAATTCAAACCAACATTGTTCAAAATAACACTTAACAAAACAAAACAGAATAAAGGAACTCATTCACTTCGAACCCTCTTCGAACGACGAGGGGATGTCGAAGTTCCTTCACCCCTATCCTTCCTCTTCCTCTTATGCATTCTCATCATTCTCCTCAAAGCCTTATTGCGAGATCGAATTCGCTTCTTTCGCTTCTCCTGAACAAGACTGGCCAAGGTTTCGGCAGCAATAATATCTTCTTCAACAGCATCATCAGCAGCATCATCTCCAGCAACATCTTCAGCAGCGTCATCTTCTCCCCCTTTTTGACCAGAAAGCGAAAGGGCCTTCAAGAGAGAGCTACGAAGAGCCTTCAGCTGAGTCATCTGCAAATCAATGGAAGCCACATGGGCACGAAGGACCTGTGTAGAAATGCGGACCATGTTGGGATCAGCCGTCCCAACACCACTACCAACATCGGCTGGAAACGGCGCCTGCCAAGGAAGATCAATGACTCTGGCACCGGTAACATGCTGACCTCTCAATGCAAACCAATCAACTTCACCCGTGAGCACATCATCGGAACGAAGCAACAACCCTTGGTTCTCGAGCAAGATGAAAATCAAAGACGGAAAACACAACGAGGCCGCAGACTTCGTAGTGGTAAACTTAGCAACAGTGTCAAAAACATGCTGGCCAAAACTAAATTTGATTCCCCTACCAAGCCTATATAAAAATAGAGCTTGAGGCTTCGTAACACATGTTGTGTTCTTGGAGGGGACCCAATTACAAATTGCAACCTTATGCAAAATAGAGTAAAGAGACGAAAGGCGTGTGCTAGGAAGCTGCTCAAACCATGAATTAACCAAACCACCAGACAAAAACGAAACAACCTCATTCTTATCATCTACGGTCGAGTCACCCCGTTATGGCTCAGTGCCAAACAACTCATCAATCAAAGCCGGGGTGAAAGAGAACACTTTGCCACGCAAAAAAACTTTGCCATAGTTCATAGACTCCAAATCAACGATAGACGGCAAAAGATTTGCATAAAACTCGACCACAATATCCCAGACAAAAGGCATGGCAGTTGAGACTGTGGAGTATATACCTTTGTGTTGAAGATAAGCGATGAGGTTGTGCTTCTCAAACAGTTCAACCGGGACTCGTCGCTCGTTGATCATATGGCGGGTGTGATAAGCAGCAAACAGCTCCGCAGCCTCAGCAGTAATAAACTTCTCCGAAAAAGGAGTCAAATTCTTAAGCTCAGGAGTCTGAGAAGGAGTACCCGAGGAGGACTGGGAGTTAGCACAGGCGTCAGAGGAAGTCGGCGTGGGAGCAAGAGAAGCAATCGGAACTGAGGCAGTGCTGGAGGAGGAAACAATCGGTGAACGACGCGATGTTGGTATAGAGGAACCAACATGGGGAGCAACATTGACCTCCCCAGCAACTTTCTGTTTCTTCTTGTCCTTCTTGCAAGCATTAAGAATATCTCGAAGAGGCACATCAAACGAGGAATCAGGGGAATACTCAAACAAATCTGGATCAAACTCGGGTTGATCATCACGAACAAGGGATGGAGGAGAACTAACAGTCGGCGGCTTAGATGAGCTAGTCACTTCGCCGGTGATAAAATCCAAAACAGTGTAGGGAGGGGATGAATACTCTGTTGCAGTGGAGCCAGGAGAGACCTTGACTTTTGTCGGGCTAGGTCTCCTGTTGGCCTTCCTCACAAGCTGTTTCTGGCGAGCAAACTTCTTCTCCGGCAGACTCGGGGCAGAAGAAAGCGGCGGCTCGAACCCTTCAACCGGAGCAGCAGGAACAAAATCTTCATCATTAGGGTCGAACATCACAGTGACATCCTCCGTAAGGTTCATATGCTCAATCGGCACATGGCGACGCGGCCCTGCCTTGCTCTTTGGTACTGCGGGCGGCACAACACCGGGTGGAATGTTGCGCAGGCGCCTTGACCTTTTCAAAGTAGGATTCCCCACTCTCCCAAAAGTCTCAGCAACAAACGCCAAGTTGGGGGGATCATCAACATCAATTTCGTTCCCTGGCTGTTGATCGAAGAATTCTTAACACTCTAAGAAATCTTCTTCGCAATAGTATGGAGTCGATTATAGAGCGGTAAGCTTTCCCGAGTCGTGTCTCTCGAGAATAGATATAATCGGCGGTCAGTGTTTTTAGTCACTCTCTTGTTAAGCTAAATTAAACTAATCTACTCCTAAGAAAGCATTAAGTCATTGAGTGGGTTTTGATTTTTATGCTAAAGCTTGAATTTAAAATGAAACTTTAATTAGAAAGGATTTAAATGAAATGAGGGTTTAGGGTAATCGGTTCGTCTCCACGATTAATCAGTTTTTGCCAAGCACTTAATCCACAATTCGGGGTTGTCAATCCCAAATCTCGACAAGCTCCGATTAATGATTCTAAACGAACCTAAACCCTAAACCCGTAATTACTAAACTAATTGCATCAAATTAAGCTCACAATTAAAAGATAATTCATGGAGGGAAATTCAAAAGCATTTGAATTTGAGAGTGGACAAAAGTCAAAGGTTTTTAAATTGAACAAGACAAATTACTAAAGAGGAAATATTCATACATCTTTTAAGGTCGAAGAGTTTGCTTGACTAAAAAGAGTAAAAAGCTTGAAAAGAGCATTAATGGAGTTTTGCAAGAACTACAAGCTAGAAAATTAAAAAGCCAACACCAAATCAAAATCAATAACACAAATCATAACACAACAACATGAAAGAGAAAGATGACTACCAAATTGCATTCCAAATCAAAGCTCCAAATCTTCAAATAACAAGCTCCACAAATGAAGGAGGTGTCACTCACTCCAACATTTGCTTAATAACAACTAACTAACTACTAACTAGAAATTAACTAACTAAGCTAAAATAGATTAACTACTAAACTAACTAAACTACACTAAGCTAGGGATTTATGAACTAGGGTTTATAAAAGCATAAGTAAAGGCTTGGAGGAAATGGAGAAAGCCCCGAATTCCACCAAGGAAGGGTTAGGATAAGGTTGGAGAAGGCTGGGCTTATATATACAAAAACGCAGGGGCAAAATCATCAAAACAGGATAAAATCACGAGCTGGACTGCGTCTCAGTCGATCGACTGAGGGGCAGTCGATCGACTAAGGAGCAGTCGATCGACTGACTCCTCAAAATTGGCCAACCTTACTGCCCGTCAATCGATTTCGTCGAACCAGTTGACCTGTCAGTCGATCGACTGGCTCGGCTACTCCAGCTCGGTTTTCTCATTTCGCTCTAAACGTTTTCCGGTTGTCTCTCCTCGTTCACGCTGTGTTTTCTTGCTTTGCCCGTTCCAATCCAAGTCAAATGGGATGCTCTGAGCGTGCGCGGGACCGCTTGGTCATCCTATGGCCAAAAATACGAAAAAGGGTAAAAGTGTACGAAAAATGACTAAAAACCGCACAAAGGTAATAAAACCCTAAAACTAACAAATAGGCCAAAACGACTCCTAAAACCCGCAAATGCAAGCAAAACACATGCGAATGCGACACAAAAAGGTAACAAAATAGTGTACAAAAAAGTACAAATCAACCACCCCACACTTAGAATGATTGATTGTCCTCAAGCAATACTAATCTAGAATTACAAAACTACCCCCGGGTGATCCTAACTAGTGCACAAAACCTAATTCGAGATGTCGTATGCTAAAGTGCTCGTTAGTTCGGCTAAAAGGACGACAATGATGCGTTGACAAATAAAGTTTAGATCGACTCCCGAAACCTAAAAGTACTAGGTAACCCTCCAAGTCGGTCCCCCCGTCCTTACCCCGGCTAAGGTCTATCCACGGTCGAATCGTTAATCGGCTCCCTACTAGCCCCAATCGTCTACAACTCTCTTTAACAAACAAAATCTAAAAAGAAGGAGAAAGAGGAAATGTGCAAGAGTTGCATTTTTTATTACTTAATAACTACAGGGATTTATAACTTATCCTTGTTTTATTCATCATCATCATTTTTTATTTTATTTTTTTCGGATTTTTCTTATTTTCTTCTTATTTTTTGGTACCCAAGGAAATAAGGTACTTAAATACAAGATATATACAAAGAGAAATCAACGGCTCTGACCAATCATTTTTACTAGCAACTTACAATGTTTTTGATCGAGCACATGGAGCAATTGACGACTCCAAATTATAAAACAAAATCCTATAGAGAGTGTTTGACGACGAGGCTAGTTGAGGCACTAGTTCTATATGAGCTCAAGGATAGCACGAATCTAAAGCCGAACAAAGTTCCCAACGAGTTAAGCCACCTAAGTCCACTACATCCGATCAACAATCTAAACTCCCTAACCAAATCATCAAAACCGCGTCACTTCGCCAAGGATCCAAGCAAAAATAACACACACGCTACTCAAATTATCACAAGCAAGCATGCAACAATTTAAAAACCAAAGATGAACCCTAACCACCCCACACTTAAAACCTAGCAATGTCCTCATTGCATATTAAGCTAAAAAGCGGTAAAAAAGTGTAAGGGAAAAGGAAACGCCCCTATCTCCGAGCTTGTGTCGACGCGATCGTGCATAAGTCCTCTCTGGTAGTTGAGACAAGCAACCTACAAGAAATGAACAAATGGGGGATTGCAAAAACAAAATAAGAATAAAAAGTTTTATTTTTTTTTAATTTTCTTTTTTTTTCTCTTTTTTTTTTTTTTTTTACAAATTGGGTTGCCTCCCAATAAGTGTTACTTTAACATCTATAGCTCGACAGTTTATACAATTGACTCTATCCGGGATCCAAGAAGAGGTGGCGATCGTGCCACGCCTTGATGTTCTCGAGTAGACACACCGGGTGACAAAAATCACCAAGTGTTTCAGCCCCAAAAGTGGACTAGCGGTACAAGGAATGACACCTGAAAAATCCAAGAGCTTCCCGAACCTACACCACAAACACGAGTTAGAAAGGACCACCGGTGATTTTCCGGTGGAAACCTCTCCGATGCTTAAGTCAGTAAGCGTTTGAGGTGTTTTCCAGAAAGAAAACAGGAATGCTCAAGAGAATGATATACATCTCTCAGCCTTAGGGCTGAGATATTTATAGTTTCTCCTAGTGGGGACCCCAGCCGGGATCTCAGGAGCACATGCCGCGAATCAAGGGCCGTTTTGGCAACCAATTCTGACAAGTGGTCCCACTTGTCTCCTTGCCGGGAATCTAAGAAACAGGTCTCCCATGTCCCAGGCCTTCCTTATTTCCTTCTCCTGTATTACCTTGGTATTAATACCAGACTTGCCTCTAGTCAGGTCTTCCTTGTTCCAGGTCTTCCTTAATCCGCATTATCTCGGCTCTCTAGGATTCCAGCAGAATTCAAGGAACCAGAACTGTCGTGATCCAGCTCTTCTTTCTTTTTGTGTCACTGTCGTTCAACAGGTCAACTCTTTCTTTAATGAAGACGAGCTCTATTCCCCAGGGGACTCAATCAGGTCTTTTACCCAGACCAGGCTAAACTTCAGTCCCCGGAACTTCAGCTCAGCATAATCTTCAAACTTTGTGATCTCTTCAAGATAGCTGAGCCAGGAGGGATCCCGAGCGATAGCCACCTCTTCCTGACATTCTGTTTTATCGGGAGGGTTAATTAGATCTTTCTCTGAGACAGAGCTGTTCTTGCCCCCTCTTAATTTATCTAACTACTCTGAGTCAGAGCTACCCCAAACCAGCTCTGGCGTATATGTTGCCCTATCAACTCCTCCCCCCAAACAGTTGGGGTAGATCGGTAATATCCCAAAGCTCTTGAGAAATAAATGAGGCCATTCTGTCTTTTATGACTTCTCGTACTGAGGGAATCCCGAGATATCCGCCTGCCAAACAGCCCTAATTATTGGCATTAGTGGTGTCGGTTTACTTTCCCAAACGGTCCTTATTCCGCACGTCTTTTCTGACAAGTGGGTGACGTATGATTTGACCTAGGATGTTTGGCGTTCCAGCGTAGCACCTAGGGTACTGCTCGCATTAAATGCGGGAATCCCATCAAATCTCGTTCTCCTCGATTTCCGATTGTTAAATTTATCAACTTCCTTTTGTCCCTCCACATTCTTTTTCTCCTTCACTTTTTCAAATTCTGCTTTTTACAAACTCTCAAGTTCTCCCATTTCTTTTCTAATACTCCGGCGAGCTTCTCTATTTCGACTCTAGCTTCTCCGACTATTTCCATAAATCAGGTATTCTCCTCATCCCCTCGAATAATCTTAATCATGTCAACCTCTTCTTCTCAATCTGACTCTGCCGGGGGGGTTCGTCGGCGGCTCCGGTGAATTCTACCTCCACAGTAAGTTTACCCTCCTCCTCCGAGTCGCTTTCGGCAAATATCCTGGAAAGATCACCGGTGGCCCTCCAAGAGAGGCCTTCGGTGGTTCCCCTAAATCTTCCTGTAGATAATATAGTTTCTATAGTTAGCAATCAAACCCTCCAAAATATCCGTGCCTCTTTTAACATTTCTGACGATTTTACATTTACTAGTCCAGTGCCGGATGAGAGGGCTTCATCGCCCCCTCCTAACCATTTGACCTTTTACGTGGACCAGTTCCACGCCGGCTTGAGTCTTCCTGTTCACCTTTTCATACTAGCTATTTCTCGGCTGTATCACATCCTAGTTCAACAATTTTTGCCCAATGCCTTCCGCGTTATGGCCGGATTTCATCTAGCGGCCCAGTATTCTGGGATTGTTCCGACAGCCCAGCTTTTCTTTTCTCTATTTCAAGCGAAGAGCTCCTCTGGTTTCTTCCACCTATCAGGACGACCAGACGTCTACTTCTTGTCAGGTCTTCCCACATCCCACAAGGCCTGGAAGAAGAAGTTCTTCTTTGTTCAAGGCTCGGGAGATTTGGGTTTCCCAACAACCACCATCAACTTCCTACACCCCCAGGTGCGTTTATCCCGAGGTGATAGACCATCGTATTTGGACGAAAAAATCGCCCTCCTTAACCGAAACCCTTTCAACCTATCCAAGATGCTTACCATCAAACTCTTGAATTTCTTCAACTCCCAACAGGGGAATGGGCCTCTGCCCCCCGAGATTGGTATATTCTTGGAATGACCCAGTTTTATTTTCCCTCCGTTATTGTTTCTTTATTTTTTAATTGTTTCATCCTTTTATTTCAGCAGTTATGTTGCTAGCGAAGATGAAGGCCAAGGCCCAGAAGGTCATGGGAGGAGGCCAGAGGATCCCCCTGGGAGAGCCTTCCAGAGCTTCCCCGACCTCAGAAGAGGTCATCCTCGCGGCACCTCTCCAGAGCCAAACCCGAGCACTGTCCAGGGCTTCTGAGCCCGAGGCGACTCTTCCTGGGACGGTAAGGAAGAATCCAGAACGGGTGAGGGGGTCAGTGCGCGAGTCAACAGCCCCATATTTCGAGAGCCCTGAGGAGGAGCAACAATTGAGAAGGCGGAAGCGAAGCCTAGTTGATCTTCCATCCGCTCCTCAAGACCCTTCCCAAATCGCTTCTCAAGCCATCCCTGAGGCAACTCCTCAGGACACCCCTGCAGCGGTTCCTCAAGTACCTCCCTATCCCAACCAAGCCCTCTTCAATAGGTCTGACCTCAACTGCCCCGGGGAGGTGGCGAAACAGTTCATGATGGGGCTAGCTCCCACGGCGGACCACCGCGTTGTGGATAAGATGTCAGATCCGGAGCTACTCGAATTCTACTGTAAAGCGGAGGCGCAGGTAAAAATCTCTTCACTCGCTATACCCTCAGTCTCCTCAAGTTCATTACTTACCCCTTTCTCTTTCCAGGTCGTGGTGGGAAGGGCGTCTTTGCTGGCCAGGGCTCGAGGCTCTCTATTGCATGCTGATCTGAAGAAAGAGATCGAGGTCTTGAAAGGACGAGGGTTAGAGCTGACGACCAAAGCCCGGGAGGCCCAAGTTAAGTTGCAAGGCACTGAGGCGGAGATTCATTTGCTGAAGGCAGAGCTGGAGCAGATGCGGTCAGAACTCCATGAGGCTAAGAAGTCCGAGGGAAAACAGCGAGCTTTGGCCCTTCTCCGTGAGCAGGATCTGAAAGATAAAGTCAAGCAAGCCCGAGCTGAGGGCGAGGCTGACGGAGATGGCCGAGGTCGTATTGAAGGACGAGCCGAAGGGAGGTTGGAGTTCCTCAATTCTGAGGAAGGGCTGCGTCTAATACAGTTGACCCGAGAGACTACGCGCCGAGCTTTCCTGGGCTCGGAGGAGTTGTACGATCTCCTCATTCCTGAGGTAGAGTTCTTCTTCGGGTTAGGTCTGGATGCCCACGCCAAGTRGGTGGCTGAGCACCCTTCCACGCCTTATGACCGATCTGCCGATATTGAAGGCGTCTCCGAGCCCACCTCCTTTTCCCATGTTCCCGAGGATGATCGCCTCCACCTGTTGGATGCCACAGCCTTCGCTGACCACATTCGTCAGGTCTTCTGCTCTTCCTCCTTGGCTTCTTCTCCCCCCCCACCCCCCCCCCCCCCGAACAATCCTTTGGCGATGGTAGTAGTTAATTCTCCAACTTTTCGCCAACTTGAGGAAGGGCTGCGTCTAATACAGCTGACCCGAGAGACTACGCGCCGAGCTTTCCTGGGCTCGGAGGAGTTGTACGATCTCCTCATTCCTGAGGTAGAGTTTCTTCTTCGGGTTAGGTCTGGATGCCCACGCCAAGTGGGTGGCTGAGCACCCTTCCCACGCCTTATGGACCGATCTGCCGATATTGAAGGCGTCTCCGAGCCCACCTCCTTTTTCCCATGTTTCCCGAGGATGATCGCCTCCACCTGTTGGATGCCACAGCCTTCGCTGACCACATCCGTCAGGGTCTTCTGCTCTTCCTCCTTGGCTTCTTCTCCCCCCCCCCCCCCCGCGACAATCCTTGGCGATGGTAGTAGCTAATTCTGCAACTTTCGCCAACTTGGTGATTTACACGAGTCTACCCAATTCGCCAAGGATTTCTTCGAGGTGTCTCAGCTGGAGGGTCAAACAGAGGGAAAAGCTAGTGATGATCGACCCGAGGTGTAGCTCGGGATGTCTAGATAGGCCTGTCTTTTTTCGCGCTTTTTTGTTTTGACAGATCTGTAGTACGGCCTGTGTGGCTGATCTGTTCTTTTTTTCTTTTCCTGATAATTCATGTACTAAAACTTTTCTGTTTAATAATAATTGCATTTTGTCGTATTGCAAACTTTGGCATTTCTAGGGTTTCCTTGATTCTCCGAAAACCCTAGTACTTTTATTCCTGGCACGTGCTTGTCCTCCTTATAAATACGTATATGCAAGCTTCAGTTTTTCATCATTCACCTGAAAAATGTCTTCTTCTCCTTTGACTCGAAGAACTCAATACGGTGAAGAGAAAAAATATCTCCCTGATTGTGGAGAAATTCAAGCTTTCCGATCAACTAGTCTTGCTCAAGGAAAAAATTGGCTATCTTTATCGCCTTCTGGAGAGAAAGAGGCAGAAGAAGCGTCCATTATAAAAGAGAATGGGCCGAGCTCCGACAAGTCAATCGCCAACTGCAAGAAGAGAAGGCGGATTTGGCCGAATCGGTACATCGCCTGACCGTCATTGCCGGCGAAGCTCATGTTCTTGCGGAGCGGTCCGACAAGTATCGCCGCCGTCTGCATGAGGCAGAGCGTGAGCTTTGGCGCGTTCGCCGAGCTTTGGCCTCAGATCGGAGGTCCTCACCCAGATAAATGTCTGGGGTTTTATCTCTTTTGTTTCCTGCAATTTATTGTAATCAAAATTGCCCACCTTCTTGGAGGGTGTGTGCAACCCGCTTTTTGCGTTTTCCAGCAGTTAATAAAATATGTGAATTTTATGTTTATCATACGTGTTTTCTCAGTTTTGCTCAAATAACCTTGAATCGAGTTTTTAGCCTGCTCAAATCGTTCAACTCATGCTTATATCAGCGTTAGCAGTTCAGAACTTTACCTCATAAGGCTTCATTCTTTGCTCGTGTACTCTAGCTGACCATCAGGTCAGGTAAATCGGGGCATTCGTCTTTAGCCCATCTTGACTTGAGCTAACAATCAGGTCAGGAAGATCCTGGTCAGTCGTCCTAGCAAATCCTGGCTTTAAAATGACAATCAGGTCAAGAAAATCGAGGACATCCGTCCTTAGCCAATCCTGGCTTAAACTGACAATCAGGTCAGGAAAAATCGAGGACATCCGTCCTTAGCTAATCCTGGCTTAAACTGACAATCAGGTCAGGAAAAATCGAGGACATCCGTCCTTAGCCAATCCTGGCTTAAACTGACAATCAGGTCAGAAAAAATCAAGGACATCCGTCCTTAGCCAATCCTGGCTTAAACTGACAATCAGGTCAGGAAAAATCGAGGGACATCCGTCCTTAGCAAATCCTTGCTTAAACTGGCAATCAGGTTAGGAAAAATCAAGGACATCCGTCCTTAGCCAATCCTGGCTTAAACTGACAATCATGTCAGGAAAAATCAAGGACATCCGTCCTTAGCCAATCCTCGCTTAAACTGACAATCAGGTCAGGAAAAATCAAGGACATCCGTCCTTAGCTAATCCTGGCTTAAACTGACAATCAGGTCAGGAAAAATCGAGGACATCCATCCTTAGCAAATCCTTGCTTAAACTGACAATCAGGTCAGGAAAAATCAAGGACATCCGTCCTTAGCCAATCCTGGCTTAAACTGACAATCATGTCAGGAAAAATCAAGGACATCCGTCCTTAGCCAACCCTGGCTTAAACTGACAATAAGGTCAGGAAAAATCGAGGACATCCGTCCTTATCCAATCCTGGCTTAAACTGACAATCAGGTCAGGAAAAATCAAGGACATCCGTCCTTAGCCAATCCCGGCTTAAACTGACAATCAGGTCAAGAAAAATCAAGGACATCCGTCCTTAGCCAATCCTGGCTTAAACACGTACTCAAGTTTGTGATGCACAAGGGAAAACCTGCAATTTTATTCAACCAAATAAATAAAAGTCAAAAAATTACAATCATGTGTAAAGTTTTCATAAATTGATAATATTCCAAGCACGGGGGATTGCTGTCCCATCCAGCTCTTCCAGCTTATAAGCTCCTCCAGCTAGGACTTGGGTAACCCGAAGGGGTCCCTGCCATGCAGCATCCAACTTTCCTTTGGCCTTTCCTAAATCAGATCTTTTCAAAACCAGATCTCCCACCTGAAACTGTCTTTTTACAACAGATCTGTCATATATCGCCTTTATACGCCCCTTGATGTGTGCCATTCTGGCGACTGCTCTGTCTATTCTCTCCTCAATCAAATCCAGAGCATCTTGCATCAATAACTCGTTTTGCTCCTCAATAAAGTTCTGGATTCGATGAGTTTCTATGCTAATCTCAGCAGGCACCACAGCGTCCATACCATAGACCAGACTAAAGGGCGTCTCTCCTGTGCTTTCCTTAAGATTAGTTCTGTAAGCCCACAAAATTGCAGCCAGCTCATCCACCCATCTACCCCCAGCTCTTTCCAATTAGGTCTTGATCCCCTGTACTAGTATACGATTGGTGACCTCTACTTGACCATTAGCTTAGGGATGGTAAACAGAGGTGAAGTGCTGGTCAATTTTCATTTTTGTACACCAAGCTCTGATTCTGGCACCCATAAAATGGGTACCATTATCCGAAACCAGGATTCTAGGGACACCAAATCGACAAACGACATTCTTCCACAAGAACTTCATGACAGCGTCCTCTGTAATTTTTGCCAATGCTTCAGCCTCTACCCACTTGCTAAAGTAGTCGATCGCGACTATTAAAAATTTCTTCTGGGCGGGGGCCATGGGGAAGGGGCCAACTAAATCGATCCCCCACTTGGCGAATGGACAAGGAGAGCTCATTGTCATGAGTTCTTCTGCAGTCCTGTGTATCAGTGATGAATTCTTTTGACATTTTTCGCATTTCCGTACAAAATCCTCCGCCTCTTTTCGTAGGCCTGGCCAGAAATATTCTGCCCATAAGAACTTGCTTGACAGAGCTCTGGCGCCCATATGGTTGCCACAACACCCCTCATGGATTTCTCTAAGTACCAAAGCTCCTTCTTCCTGGCCCAGGCATCTTAAAAGAGGCTGGCCAAATCCTCGCTTGAACAACTCTCCTCTGATTAGGCAAAATTTGGCAGCCCTGGTTCGTATCTTTGCCGCTTCCCTCCTATCCTCTGGCAAGACCCCTTGCTTTAGATATAACTTTATAGAGGAGCGCCAATCCTCTCCCTCAATAATCGTGCATACATTCTCAGTTCCAAACTCTCCCTCCGCGTTTAACAGAGTAATCACCCTTTCCTGACAATCGGTAGCTGAGCTAGCTATCTTCGCCAAGAAATTAGATTTTCCGTTTTCCTCTCTAGGAATCTGGAGGACCGTTAAGCCTTTCATACTTCTGGCGAGTTCTCTAAACTTAGACAAATATTTTTGCATATTTTCCTCTCTTGTCTCAAACTCTCCACTGATTTGCTTGCCAACAAGCTGAGAGTCCACCTTAGCGCACACCTGCTCTGCACCCAGGTCTTTCGCCATCTGAATCCCTCTTAAAAGGGCCTCATACTCGGCAGCATTATTGGAGAATGTTGTATTCAACCGGACGGCGAACTCAGTGGACACGCCTGCTGGATCCATGAGGGCGACTCCAGCCCCACAACCCTGGTTGCAGACAGAGCCATCCGTGAAAATTGTCCATCCCTTCAGCTCACCAGGAGGACCGGTCATTTCTTGCATGAAATCAGCTAAGGCCTAAGCCTTGATTGTTGTTCTGGTTTCGAATGTGATATCGAATTTGCTGAGCTCTATTATCCATTTGACCAGCCTTCCCGATGCTTCTGGTTTGTCCATTATGGCTTTCAACAGAAGGTTAGTTTGCACAACTATGCTGTAAGAAAGAAAGTACGGCCGTAGCTTACGAGCAGTTCCAACCAGAGCTAACATCGCCCTCTCTACCTCCACATATCTGACCTCTGCCGCATGCAAGACCTTGCTCCAAAAGTAGACTGGTCTCTGTATTTTACCTTCCTCCCTGATCAAGACAGAGCTGACTGCCTGCTGTCTAACGGATAAATACAAGATTAGGGGCTCTCCTTGAACGGGTTTCGTGAGAAAAGGTCATGCCGGTCAAGTGCTCCTTCAACAACCTAAATGCCTCTTCACACTCGTCGCTCCATTGGAATTTTGATTTCTTCCGCAAGGCCTAGAAGAATGGCAAGCTCTTCTCAGAAGATCTAGATAAGAACCGACTTAGGGCATTGATCCGTCCTGCCAAGCATTGCATTTCTTTCACGTTCTTGGGTGCTTGCATTTCCATAATCGCTCTGACCTTTTCAGGACTTGCCTCGATACCGTTCTCGGTCACCATGTACCCCAGGAATTTTCCAGCTCTCACCCTAAACATGCACTTCTTGGGATTGAGCTTCATTTTATACCTTTTCAAGATAGCAAACATTTCCTTCAGGTCTTCCACATGCGAGGTTGCTTTAATGCTTTTCACTAACATGTCATCTACATATACCTCCATGTTTCGCCCTAATTGCTCCTTAAACATTTTATCCACTAGCCTCTGGTATGTAGCTCCCACGTTCTTGAGCCCAAACGGCATCACCACATAGCAATATGTTCCCTTCGGAGTTATAAAGCTAACACGCTTCCAATCTTCTTCAGTCAATCTGATCTGGTGATAGCCTTGCGAAGCATCCATCATACTCAGGAGCTCACATCTAGAGGTAGAATCGACGAGCTGGTCAATTCTCGGCAAGGGGTAGTGGTCTTTTGGGCAAGCGCGATTGAGGTCCCAGAAGTCGATACACATGCGCCAGTCCTCCTGGGTCTTGGGAACCATGACAGCGTTAGAAAGCCATTCAGGAAATTGTATTTCCTAGATATGCTTGGCCCTTAACAGCTTTTCCACTTCGGCATCAATGACGGCCTCCTTCTCAAGCCCAAAATTGCGCTTTCTCTGCTTGACCGGCTTCGCGTCTAAGCTGATGTTGAGGTGATGCTCTGCCACCTCTGGATCGATCCCTACAGGTCTTGAGGAGACCAGGCAAACACATCAGAACTGTCTCTCAGCAGTGCGACCAGGTCTATCAAAACTTCCGGGCTGAGAGTCGTTCCTACGCGAAGGACCTGGCTCTCGTCCCCTGGGATTATTTCGACCATCATCAACCCTTCCTCTCTACTAGCCAAACCTGTTGTTGGCTGCTCCACTCTAGCCCTTTTGCTCTGTCTTTCTTCCTTAGAACTCCTCTTGATGCACTCAACGTATGTATGTCACGAAGCATATTGGTCACCTCTGACCTCCCCCGTTCCATCCTCTGCCGGGAACTTCATCTTCATGTGAAAAACTGATATGACCGCCTAGAACTAGCTTAGAGATGGTCGACCGAGCATCACATTATGTGAAGATGGGGCATCCACCACCAATAAACGCACCATTCTGGTTACCCTGTACGGCTCTTCTCCCAAAGTCACCAGGAGCCGTACCACGCCCAAGGGTTTCAGGGCACCCCCTGCGAACCCTACCAAGGAAGTTGTCACTTCTTCCAACTCTACGTCCAACTTCAGTTGTCGGAAACAATCGTAAAACAAAATGTCTGCAGAACTCCCGGTATCCACAAAAATTCTCCGCACGTTATAATTGGCGATAGTGGCTGTTATGACTAAAGCGTCCATGTGCGGAGCCAGGATGCCATCGCAATCCTCTGAACCAAAGCAGATATTTGGTGTAGATCCCAATTGTCCAACCTCTCGAGACATCCTGACCAGGTCTTTGGCAGCTCGAACATAATTATGTTGGGTTCTCTTAGAGTGTTCATCCAGCTCTCCACCTGTAATCATTTATATTTCTCCGTGGATGACCTGATTTTGGTCAGATCTTCTCCCTCCAGTTCGCACCCTATCTTGATCTCCTTTGCCTTGCTGAGACCGGTCATAACTCTTATTTCCAGATCTGGCCTCTTCTCTTCTCATGCGGACGTACTCCTTCAAGTGCCTAGCCTAGACCATCCTTTCCAACTCGTCTTTCAAGTGGGTGCACTGATCAGTGTCATGCCCATACTCGTTATGGAAACGGCAGAAGCGGTCAGACATTTCCTTCCTAGGCCTCTGCGAGTAGGTCTTGGGCCACTTCAGTTCTGGGTGCTTCTCGATCGCCTGCAGAATCTCACCCTGCGGGTTTACCAAAGGGGTATACCTGTCAAAGCGAGGTCTCCCTCCGGACAAGTCTGGACTTGGCTTTTTTACGGCTCCTCTGTCTTCATGATCATATCTTTCTCTCTTCTTCTCTCCCTCATCCTTGATCTTCAAAGCTTCTTCCAGGTGAATATACTTCTCTGCTCGTTCCAGGAGCTCTCCAAACTTTAGGGTTGGTTTGACTACCAGTGATTGGAAGAATTCACCTCTCCTCAGACCCTGCGCCAGGGCGTTCACCAACAGTTCCTCCGACGTAGAAGGCACCTCCAGCTTAGCATTAGTGAAGCAATTAATGTAAGCGCGCAGACTCTCCCCTTCCTTCTGCTTAAGGCTAAACAGTTCTAGAGGCATCTTCTGGTACTTCCTGCAGCTGGTAAACTGGTGCAGGAAGGCCGAACTGAACTCATCAAAATTAATAATAGAACGAAGCGGCAACTGGCTAAACCAGAGCTGTGCCGACTTGGTAAAAGTCATTGGGAAGACCCGGCACATAACAGCGTCCAAAAAATTATGCAGAGCTGCCGCGATCTCGAAGCGACTAAGATGGTCCCACGGATCCGTGGTTCCATTATACTAGAAGCCGAAGGAGCGATATGAAGCTGGTACGTCGTCACGCATGACCTCCTCAGTGAAAGGGGTGCCCCGCCGTGCTGGCATTGCACCAGTACTCGTCAGCTTTCTCTTGAGTTCCCGCACCTCTTTTTGCATACTCTGCATCTGTTCAGCTAGACCTGGATTAGTTTGGCTTGAGGTTTCACCATCGGAAGTGGAGAGGAGATCCTCTCTATCCTGAAGAGGAGTCCGATCCATGCGCTGGTTGCGCAGTGGCTCGGTGTCCGCCACCGGGATCGTCCGATCTGGTCGCGCACCAAGCGGTGGCGTCGAAACTTCAGCAAATTTTTTCTCAACTGCTGCCTCTACGGCCTTGCCGATTAGCTCCGATAACTACCTGAGCAAGGCGCCATTCAGCAAGCCGCCAACAACATGCGTTGGTCAGCCAGAGGAGGACGGAGCGACGCCCGTTGCAACCCCCGCTGATGGCTCGGCTCTATCAGGCCTTGCCTGGGGTGTCTCTGTCGATGGCGGCACACCCCACGGCGCGGCGAAGATGGGTGTTTCACCAAGTTCCCCTACTAAGTATCTTCGTAATCCGTCAGAAGCCATGGAAAAGGAGCTCACGTCTTAGCCCAGATTTCCCACAGACGGTGCCAATTATTTCAGCCCAAAAAGTGGACTACCGGTACCAGGAATGACACCTGAAAAATCCAAGAGCTTCCCAAAACTACACCACAAACACGAGTTAGAAAGGACCACCCGTGGTTTTCTGGTGGAAACCTCTCCGATGCTTAAGTCAGTAAGCGTTTGAGGTGTTTTCCAAAAAGAAAGCAGGAATGCTCAAGAGAATGACATACCTCTCTCAGCCTTGGGTTTGAGATATTTATAGTTTCTCCTAGTGGGGACCCCAGCCGGGATCTCAGGATCACATGCCGCGAATCAAGGGCCGTTTTGGCAACCAATTCTGACAAGTGGTCCCACTTGTCTCCTTGCCGGGAATCTAAGAAACAGGTCTCCCCTGTCCCAGGCCTTCCTTATTTCCTTCTCCTGTATTATCTTGGTATTAATACCAAACTTGCCTCTAGTCAGGTCTTCCTTGTTCCAGGTCTTCCTTAATCCGTATTATCTCGGCTCTCTAGGATTCCTGCAGAATTCAAGGAACCAGAACTGTCGTGATCCAGCTCTTCTTTCTTTTTGTGTCACTGCCATTCAACAGGTCAAATCTTTCTTTAATGAGGACGAGCTCTATTCCTCAGGGGACTCAATCAGGTCTTTTACCCAGACCAGGCTAAACTTCAGTCCCCGGAACTTCAGCTCGGCATAATCTTCAAACTTTGTGATCTCTTCAAGATAGCTGAGCCAGGAGGGATCCTGAGCGATAGCCACCTCTTCCTGACATTCTGTTTTATTGGGAGGGTTAATTAGATCTTTCTCTGAGACAGAGTTGTTCTAGCCCCCTCTTAATTTATCTAACTACTCTAAGTCAGAACTACCCCAAACCAGCTCTGGCGTATATGTTGCCCTATCACCAAGGCGGGCACGTCGGGCAAGCCGGTAGGTCAAAACAACAAAAGAGAGGGCTTGCTTCGGGGGTCGGAAGAAGGAGTAGTCGACCACCCAAACGTGATCATCCCAAAATGGGTCGTTGTACTCCTTCATCTCCCCGACCGTAATCTCATCTCTCTCGACTTTAGAAGTAGTCGTAGTCGGGCACGAGAGAGTAGGATCCAACACATCCCCCACTACCTCTTCCACCTCCACTTGGTCAAGTAGCAACAAAGCATCGGGTGGCGGCAAAAGAGGCTCGATTAACTCCACATCCTTCAAAATCGGCACAACTTCCTCATCCTCGCCAAAAGCAAGTAGGCTCGACATTCAAAGTGCCGTTGGAGACCCCAAAAGTGGCTCCCCCTCAGTTTCCACTACAACGTATTCAATAAGCACGAGAGGGGTAACGCAAACCTCCGACCCTTTCTCCTCACCTTCTAACTCCACCTCCTTGCACCCCTCTTTCATAAGACCGTCAAAAGTTGCATTGCCAACAACAATGATGGGATCCACCACATCGAAGATTGGCATCTCGTCAAGACACGGTCTTTTAAGCTCGTCCACTTCGTTGGCAATTTTCTCTACTTGAGTCTCCATGCGAGCAAGGCATTCATCCAATTGTCGAATCACCTCCACGAGCTCGGATGAGAGAGGCTCAAAGTCCGGGAGTTGGGGCATAGACGAATCTTGAAAAAGTGAGGTGTAAGGGTCGTCGTTCAGAGTATACGAACTCGAGGTGGGTAGGTCGTAAAAGTCGTAGCTCCAAGAATATGAATCATGAATTTGGGGAGCATACGAGTCAAAGCTCGGGTAAGAAGAAGGCGGGGCGAGTTGAGCATATGGATCATCAAAACCCGGATCATAAGAATCACGAGTCGGTGCATACGGATCCATGCTCGGGTTGTGGGGATACAAAATCGGTGGAGAATAAGAAGGGCTTGGGCCGGAATAATCGAAAGAGGGGGCCCATTCTTCACCATCGAAGCGTACGGGTCATCGTAAGTCGAGGGACCCGATAGCTTGGGGGAGTGGTGTACGGATTTGGATACTCGGGAGATTTGGATATAAGGGTCGTCGTATGGCAAACTAGCTCGGTAGTTTGCCATCCTCGGCCGGATCAATCGAGCGGCGGAGGCATCCTTTGATCGTCGTGAGTGTAGGCGGGCGGCATCGGGCTTCCCCGAATGAGTACCTTGCAAACACAACACTCAACAAAGGATTACGAGCATCGAAAGTAAAACAACAATTTAAACTAACTACTAACTAAGATAACAAGAGAAATAATTAAAAACACCTTTTGCCTTAATCTATCCCCGGCAACGGCGCCAAAATTTGATCGAAGAATTCTTAGCACTCTAAGAAATCTTCTCCGCAATAGTACGGAGTCGATTGTAGAGCGGTAAGTTTTCCCGAGTCGTGTCTCTCGAGGATAGATATAATCGGCGGTCGGTGTTTTAGTCACTCTCTTGTTAAGCTAAATTACACTAATCTACACTAAGAAAGCATTAAGTCATTAGTGGTTTTGATTTTTATGCTAAAACTTGAATTTAAAAGAGACTTTAATTGAAAATTAATGAAAATGAGGGTTTAGGGTGTTCGGTTCGTCTCCACGATTAATCGGTTTTCGCGAGCCGCCGCTGCTTCATCGAACTACCGTGCCATTCTGATCGTCGCCGAAGCCTTCGCCTCATCGCCGGAGTGTTCTTCCCGACAGCGCTTCCGCTGTCAAGCCGCGACACGCCGGAACCTCCTGCTATTGTGGACGGCCACGCCGAAACCAGCCGTCGCCGCTACCGTGCACTTGCCGCCTGAACAGCTCGATGTCCCCCGTCGCACCGCAAGGCCGCTGCAAAGCGGACCGCCATGGCTGGTTATATATATATATATTGAAGTATATATATGTGTGGTGCAGTTTGTTTATAATGTATAAATGTATGTGCTGAGTATATGACTTATTATATGGGCAATGCATGATTTTTATATATATTATACTTATATATAGTATATATATATATATAATATAATACTATATATATATAATATAATATATATATATAGTAACTATATATATAATATAATATATTTGCATGCATGTTGTGTGTATATTTTTAATATGCATGCAGAGGATTATGTATATATGATATATATTTGATATTATATAATTGTTTATATGTATAATAATATATATATAATGTATATATTAAATATATGATCAATATATTAATATATATATAATTATTATATATAAGTTAATATATTAATATATATTATATATAATTGTTATATATATATATATATATATATTATGTTTAATAGAAAACGATCATGCTCGTTCGATTTTACGAAAATCAAATTGTTTTCTATTTATTAAAAGCAATTAAAGCATTGTTTTGAATTAAATTGATTGTAAAATTGGGCCGTCGTCAATTTGAATTCGATTCAAATTACTTTTATTTAAAAATCTTTTGTTTTTCCGCTGCGCGACGGCTCCATCAAATCCCAACACTTAAAAAGATGTATGAAGACTTCTCTTTAGTAATTTGTCTTGATCAATTTAAAAACCTTTGACTTTTGTCCACTCTCAAATTCAAATGCTTTTTGAATTTTCTCCATGAATTATCTTTTAATTGTGAGCTTAATTTGATGCAATTAGTTTAGTAATTACGGGTTTAGGGTTTAGGTTCGTTTAGAACCATTAATCGGAGCTTGTCGAGATTTGGGATTGACAACCCTGAATTGTGGATTAAGTGCTCG
>BMAC01000460.1:0-20389 GCA_014905375.1 Phtheirospermum japonicum
CGAGCCTTGGCAGGGACTTGCGGTCGCCGTGCGCGGGCGAACGTAAGTAATAGCCCTGAGGCTCCCGGAGGCCGCGCGCGATCGTTCGGGCCGGCCCGGAGGCCGCACGTGGTAATATGTGAACGATAACAGTGTATAGGTAGTTTCGACCGACCGACTCAACGAGCGACCGACTTTGGTAATATGTGAGCAACCAGCTTGGATATAGTTTGGAGCGGATATCCCAAACAACTAACGATTTGGGTTGGGCCTTCCTAGGAGCCGGTATGGGCCGACGTATATTGGGCCGTCTATTGGTCTCTCGGGCCGGGCCAGACAAGGTTGGGCCGACTGTAATGGACCGGGCCATTAGAGATCGAAATGAGAAGAGCGGGCTTATACAATATGACATTGGGTTGGGCCTTGCTTGGAGAGGGTATTGGGCCTTCTATTGTAGCGGGCTTAGTATTGGGCATACTGTGGGATGGGCCGTGTGTAAATTGGGCGGACCCAAAATGAGCTAATCATTGGGCCTTACGTATAATGTTCTGTGCATGGGCCGAACCCAATAAGAGGTGGGTCTACCTTGAATTGGGCCCCCACAAAAACTAATGGGCCCCGAATGGGGATTTTCAGAAGCCCCGTAAGAGAGAAGGCTTATTCTGGGCCGACCCTTAATGCATGTCACGGAACCTGCCCGGAAATGAGTCGGGCCTCTTTTGGTGCCCAAAAGGAATGCGTCCAATGATGGAACTTGGGATTGGGCATGCATGCAGACTCCTTTACGAAATAGAATAAGGCACGGTTGGGACGGTATTCTGCCTAAATAGTAGACACAGGTAATAAATAAAATTGAGACTTATTTTCAATATTATATACTTTCAAATTTTACAATTTGAAAACAGGCTGGTTTGGTATTAATTAAAAAAAAAATAAAATCTCTTAATTAAAAAGCTCATCCTTGTGGAACTATCGGTCTTTACACTAATTTCTTTTCTTTTTTTTTTTGGCCCGACATCTGTTGGGCCAAAATCTTGTGTTATGCGCTAGCATAGGTTCTTAATGGCTACACCTAAGAAAATGTGGACATTTTCTCATTTAGCATCTAATGTTATTACACCTTAGGAGTCCCAATGCTTTCGTCCGCCCGTTTCCTTATTTCTTTGATAATAGAGTTGGCTATCTTTGTGGCATCGATTGTACAAGCATGAATACCACAAAATAAAAATTATAGTGAAAAAAAGAAGGGTGTGAGGAATTGAAACTAAGACCTTTAGGTTGCTAACAATGATAAGCAGCAACCACTGGGCTACACAGCCAAAGTTGTAAAGGAGAGGATAAACATTAATTAAGTAGGTTTTGGCTGCGTGAAATGTGATTTTACAGAATTGCCCATAGTTGTCATCAAGTTAAGGTTGAGAGCAATGATCTCCATGTGCGAAAATGCGGAAATTAAAACTCATTCGGTCGAACATAGAGGTTTGAAAATTTCAAAACAAGGTGGATTTCACTTCAAAATCAAATTAACATCTGAAAACGGCGTTTTTAGGAGGATTGGGTGGGGCAAACCGCCTTTGGCAGTTTGTGACGCGTAGATCTCGTCGAGACACATGGAATCAAAAAAAAAAACGTCCAAAACGGACGTCTGTGCGCAAAGTTACGGCCGTTTGAAGTTTTGCAAAGAAACTGCCCAATTTTTCTGTCGTGCGCCACTCAGCGGAGCTGCCGATGCCGAGGTCTCGTCTCTCTAACCCGAAACGAGTGCTCCTAAGCCCAAAGAGGTGCTCGGAGCTCAGATATTGAAGGTCGGCCGACAACCTTGGTTCGCTATTGTCTGCATGTACGCATGCATGGATGTGTGGGATTCCATAAATATGTAGGATGCTTAAGCATAGCAAATCTGTTTGATAATATGTACCTCTAGTGTCATAATTAATATGTACCATATGGTTCCCAGTTTGCACATTTAAGCGTAGTTTTAATGTATCCCACCTCAGTTGTGTTGGATAAGGAAGTTTGTTGTATGAATGTCTATTTTATTTTTACATGTGCATGCATCAATTTACATATTTCTCTATGATCGTCTTAAGAGTTTAATGTATTCTATCAACATTCCCTATTAGGCATCTGTAAAGAGTGTTTTACTGCTTGGTACTAATTGAGATTTTTGCGTTTTGCTTTTCACTGTTTGAGGATTTTGTTTTTAACTTTACGCATCTCTAAATAGGTTGCATCTCTACATAAGGTGACTTAATTTCACTGCCAAGGTCTCGTTCGTATACCTGCTCGTAAGCCCAAAGAGGTGCTGTTAGCTCAGATATTGAAGGTTGGCCAACAACCTTGGTACTCTATTGCCTGCATGTATGCATGCATGGTAATGTGGGATTCCATAATATGTAGGATGATTACTCTAGCCAATCTGTTTGATATTATGTACTTCTAGCCGTCATAATTAATATAAAAGGTGTAAACCTTGCATCTGGAAAGATTGTTTTACTGCTTGGTACTAATGGAGCTTTTTGCATTTTGCATTTTACTGTTTGAGCTTTTTGCTTGTGCATCTCTAAATAAGGTGACTTAATATTTGGTATTCCTGGATCATATCTGACTTGTCTGTTTTTTTATTTGCTGGTAATTGCATTCTTAAGAGGCTTATTTGAAGAGTGTTATAATGTCTAATGTCACGAGTTTGCATCTCTTCTTTTCCCTACTATAATGAAAAGTGGATAACTTAAATGCCTATTGATTTCTCTGTTGTGGAYTTTGTTAATCTATTCGTCAATAAATTGTTTCTTCTTGTATAGAGCATRAATCGTGCCTCAAGATGATGTATGATGATTTCGGTTTMTMGTGGATTATGCTCGTCATATGAATTTGACTACGTATATTTGCATCGATTTTTCCTTGGGGATTATTGTCAACTAATACTTCTTTTCTGATTCCTAATTTGACTACGTATATATACTCTGCTTACGTGACTTGTCATSGTTWTTTTTGAAATAAATAATTATACTCACTGTCACATTAGGGTGATTATGTTACACTTTATTCCTTCCTCGTTCCCTTCTAGGYACGTCAAATTGAGGTATGCCAAAACAATGTCACACTCGAATAGCAAAACCAGTTAGTGAACATTATTTAATATCCACCGAAGGTAGTTATATAATGTATTCTAATGGTTGATTATCAAGGATGTWTCCAGAGCGYSTGGTGAAGTAAAAACTCAAACAATAAGGCAAATGCGAGCACAATTATTCCAAGTCAATGAAAGGTGAGTAATTWAGAAGGTTTAAACGTGATGATCTTTGATTCTCAAAGGACAAGGCAACGAATTGGTCAATTGGTTTAGCAAGTCCAAAATCACGCGCAAATCAGATTAATGAGAAAAACATCCATGTCTTACCCGTTGCTTTGATTGTAGCCGTAGCTAGGGTACTGTAGAGTTCTAGCAATTTGACCCGAGTGGCTTGAGAGAATCCAGGCCCATCGTAGTGAAGCTTCAGAAATTACCGCCTAAAATGAAGCTTATGATAAGTAGAGGGTGTTTATTAACACAAGCTAGCTATTTTCTAGATGATCTGTTTTGTGATTCACACAACCTTATATTCTTTTTAGGTGTTTTGTTTGTTTTGTGATTCCTTCAAACATATGAAGCTAGACATAAAGCTCGGAGAGTGGTGAGCTTGATCTTTTTATGGCCTTAGAGGAGCAAAGATTTGATCGTTAGGTGAAGCTAGGCTAATTTCTTTATGAGCTGTGGTGTCCATATATCATATAATTTTTTTAGCATAAGAAGAGGTCGTTATGATGGTACAGGATCCAATCCAACATAAGAACCCTAGAGGGGATGGGAAATCGAACAGGGTTCCAACCGAATAGAGCACGGAAGCCAACGAGTTAAGTCAAACAAGGTAACGAGTCTAAGGGTAGGGTCAAGCTTCAAAGTAATGGACGGGCGTAGGCAACATAGTGAACGKTGCAACTAGATATGAGATCGATGTCTTCAAAGACAGATGTCGAGAGAAACTGTTAGACTTCTTTATTGCATTGCGAAGAGAGATCGAAGATGAAGATTTTATGACGTAGTGCGGGCACTAGATGGAAAAAATAGATAAAGGAACTACCCACCGGATCAATAAGAAGATGAAGATTTTATGACGTATGGGATCTATCTCATTACATTGTATATGACATGCACGTGGAACCATAGAGGTGGATCAATATAAATATCTATACCAGAGATTATTGCATAATGTTCGGTCTTATACCTATTCCCATTCGTCTATGGCCTATGGTTGGTTACTACGATGGATGGTCATACTAGGAAAGGACTCTCTTGAATGGTCCATATGGTCTTCAATGGTTGTCTTCCCTTTAAGCTAGGAAAGGACTCTCTTGAAAGCAAAATCGATTCCCGTATTAGCAGTGAGCGAGATGTGAGCAGTCTAAACCGTGAAAACGGGGATGTGGGAGAGCAATACAAGCGTCGTGATACTAGGCAAAGCGTCTTGAATGCTGCACCCTAGATGGAAAAAATCCAGTTGCCGAAAGCATCACTACCTTACGCTCTAACCCGAGTAGCATGGGACACATGGAATCTCGTGTGAATCAGCAAGGACCACATTGCAAGGCTAAATACTCCTAAGTGACCGATAGCGAAGTAATACCGTGAGGGAAGGGTGAAAAGAAGCCCCGTCAGGGAGTGAAATAGAACATGAAACCGTAAGCTCCCACTCGACCTGTATGGATTCCCCCGGCCCGGCTTTACCTCAGTGGATTCTGAATAACTATCAAATCAAATGAGTAAGCAGTAGACCGTCGTGTCTAAAGTTTAAGATATCAATAGTAGTGAATCCATGTCGTAATTATGCTTGCTTGTGGCTGGCTTGATCACGGACTTTTTTTTTTATTTATCACATGCTTTTAAATCGATTGTTTACCAGAAGAGGTTGTTCCTTTATCTTCTAATCCCAGCTGTGCTCTCCAAGTCCTCCATCTCCTGCCGCCAGTCAGGAATAGAGTGAGGCGAATTCTGTATGTGTGCTAAGTACTTCCCTTTCTATTAGTATTATCTAGGTATATTGCTATTGAGGTATTTCCATGAGTGCCGAAATGATTGTGTAAGAGACTCGGTGCTTCTTTTTCTATGCTACCTTTTATAGGCATGCATTGGTGKATATTCCTTTGTAGGACTACTCTCCTTGGTATCAACCGCTCTTTTTCTATAACCGGAAGAGAATCTAATAGGTTGTACGTACCCCAACCCAAAGCTGAGCTAAAAGTATGATGAAACCAATGGCCCTTTTTATTGTGCAAGCAAGATTAGTTGGATTAGCCAACTTTTCTGTAGGTCATAGATTCTAGCCTACGTTGCTTTCTTAATTGTCTCTACATCGAGTAAATTTGGTTCATTTTAATGTGTTGTATCCGCGATAATATCATTTCTTTCTTTCGGAGGTATCACCCAATCACTAATATATCTCTCAACGAGAGCCTTGTTATGTCTAAAGAAAATTGCTTCGGTGGATCCAGTTTATGAAGTCGTTATGTCCGTCGATACCCACCTTCTTGGAGTTAAGAAGGTAAGTGCCCTCACGCAAAATACCCATACTTTCTTTTAGTAGGAAATGAGAAGCTTGACAAGAACGCACAATTAAGACATAGCATAGAAGGTTGAGCACAATGCCTTAAGTGAGGGAGGAAAGCAATCTCTTTTGTCTTTTCGCCCAAGATCTCCTTTGGGAAGGAACAAAACCTTGACTAACCTTTCCCTACTCGATCAAAGCACCCTTTTTAGAACATAAAAGTTTTGTTTTCATTGGGAGCCCCTATCATATTTCAATAACTGCAGTTAGTTGTAACAAGGTCTCCCGAATTGATTTTAAAAGGCACGTACCCAGCCAAGGATTCGAACCCGACTCTTCCAGGGCTTCTTCATCTTATAAGTGACGGCAACATCGTAGATAAGATACACGATTCCGATAATGTAAGCACTAGGTCATCAATGACAATTGTGGTATAGTATCGGTTGTCGCTTCGCTCCTTTTTCCACCAGGAATCGAGATCAAATCAAGAGTTCAAACCTAGATTGTGCAAGATCTTTAAATGAGGAAATTCAGCGATAGAACAAGAGCGAGCCAAAGAGAAAACATATCTCTTCAAAAAATACTCAAACCCGAAACTGGATAGATGGACGGATCCTTTCTTCGTCACAAGTGTGCTTGGAATCTAAGTTTTTGAGCTCTAATGCAGGAAAGGGGCTTGATAATGTCTGGTACTGAGCCGATAGCTTGAGACTGATCCTAGCTCAACACTGCTAATCAGAAGATGCCCTCCTCACTTGGAGTCGTATCCGTAGTCTGGTTGGACTTCCTGACACCTTATTTATTATTTATTCGAT
The DNA here is from genome assembly GCA_014905375.1 of Phtheirospermum japonicum. Lineage (NCBI taxonomy): Eukaryota > Viridiplantae > Streptophyta > Magnoliopsida > Lamiales > Orobanchaceae > Phtheirospermum > Phtheirospermum japonicum. The sequence continues at coordinate 6,380 of BMAC01000460.1, forward strand.
TTGGAATAGCTCTTTTTCTCTACTCTGGGAACCCAACGGAACTGGCACTCTATATGTGCTGCTATAATAGTAAGCTCTTCCTGCTCTCATATGCCATACGCTTACTTGAGCTAGCTAAAGAAATTATATTACCGGACGGAGAAAAAAAAACTAACTAATCTTAGATCTCGGGTCGGCTATCAGTAAAGGAAGCATAGGCTTCTAACTCGATTCATTCATTAAATTGTAATGGTAGGTAGGCCGGTACACCTTCTTTGGTTCTTACAAGMTAGGCTCGTGCCCGAGTTCACTCGTGAAAGAAAGGTTCTAGCGGTAAAGTAAAGAAAATCCTCCCTTCTTGCTTCCTTCTTCCTACAGTACTGGATCGTGATCCAATCCGGTTATTGGCATGGCAAGTATAAAATTCTGTTTATAGAAGAAGCTGCTAATCTTTCTCCTTCACTTGACCACACAACTAATCAATCAACCCTGACCTGGACACCCCATCTTCCCCACTTGATTCATCTTAAAAGCGAAAAAGGAGTGACTTTAACACATCCTTCAGCGGGAAGCCCGATGGAATGCTTTCACCACCCAAGAAGGAGTCACGTAAAGAGAAGAGGTTGCTTCGCTTCCTTAGAATTCTTCCAATTCTTAAACCTAAACTTGCTCACTACCCTTAAAGTGAGATTTGAATCCAGTTTATCCTTCGACTGAGAAAGTTTCTCTTTTGGCTAAGCCTTTGGTCGAGTCCCTATTCTATAGGATATATTTTTAAGAGCCCTTGCTATATAGAAAATTTGTTGGAAACAGTACCATCTGTCTATTAGTGATAACTCTATCCTGAACTTTGATTGGATGGAATCATGAATTATATTTGAACCAATATCTCCGCTCCAGGCGACTTTCCCCTTAAGTCGATCATGATGGGAAGATCCCGCTACCCAGGATCTCGGCATACCTCCCACCTTTCAGTGAGATATTAGCCTAAACCTTATTACCCCCTTCCCTTGCTGCTTGCCAACGATAACAGGTACTTTCGGTCCATCCCCTTCCCCTCCAACCCATACTCCTATCAAGTACTAATTATAAGTTCCTTCTCTTTCCAGAGCAGCAGTTGATCAAAAAGTTTGGGATTGGGGTTCAAACTATTCAGCTTCTTAGCCAGATGACCTGCCTATATTCATTGGAGGCTCTGGTTATTATCCCAAACCGCAAGAATTTAGTTATTTGGATCGTGTCCCTCCAGAAGGGGTCCGGGTCCAACTTTGCCATTCTCTTAATCGCCTGCCCTTTTAGTGAGATCAAGGTTTGGATATCAGCAATGGGAATCTCCCATTTATGGGGGCTCTGGCTAGACTCGGGGTGAAGCCTTGCATTTATCTCTTAAAAAACATCATTCTTTCTTTCCTCGGAGAGCTACGAAAAAAGAGGATCCCACCCCTCCCACCTTTCTTATTGTCGAGCTGGCTCAGGCCTCCATTCCTGGTAGAGCAAGCGTTTACTCCAATCTGACCGGTCCAGCTCCCGCCACCCATTGGATCGAAGGGCCGACATCGCTGTTTTTGGACCCCAAGGAATATATGTATGCTTCCTAGGGGGAAGCAATGAAAATTGGAGAAGCTCCCCCGATTTGGGGGATTAATTGATTGGATACCCGAGAACCATAATATTTCCTAGGAACAGCTTCTACGATGATAGATAGGGGTGAAGTTTATTTGGCATCTATGCCCCCTGCCCTCCAAATAGTATGGGAGCCTTTCAGCTCGTACTGCTCACACACCTAGATCTTCACGGCACCTCCTCTACCATAGTGTAAGCTGGGAGCAGCTCCGAAAAGCGAGGCTTACAACAAAATTCGCTTTCAACAACGTCAACAACACCACGAAAAAAGTCCACTATGGTTGCCCACTGATCTGATCATAGGTGAAACCTAATCCCATCGCTTCACGCCTTTGTTTTCTTTGGGCTTAGTTACGGCCATTCTCATTTGAACAAAAGCTAGCTTTTCTACCTTTGTATTCTCCGAGAGCTTAGATGACACTTGGCTTATTCCTAAAAGAAGGTATTCTATAGCAAGCACCGTCTTCTCTAACAGAAATGGAAGGGTTTTCTTCAGCCTCAGAGCTAAGCATTCYTTCCCAGTCGACAACAGCAGTTAAGTTAGGCCTTTTTCTTTTCCGCATGCCCCTACTACTAATACTAAAAGAGCTAAGTCTAAAACAGTGAAATCAATTGGGGAAATAATAGTGAGAATAGATTTCTTGTTCATCGCTTCTTAATGGTAGGCCTCCGTCGAGGAAATAGTAGTGAGAAGAATTGGCTTCCCCTTCTTATTGGCATAGCCTTCGTGGTCCATACCCATGGGTCAGTTTAGTCCCTTTAGAGATGGAAAAGGCAGTTCGTAAGAACTGCTAGCCATTGACCTTTCGCCCGGTATTTCTTCTTCTTCGCTTAGTGAGTTGCCTCTCTCCTCGGGTGACTGGAGAAGCAAGAATGAATTCTCAGAGTAACACCTATTGTCCCTGCCTCTAACACTCATTACCTAGGCTCTCTTGGTTTCGCAGTGCTGGCAGATTCCTATTGTACGCCAGTATCTCTTTCCGATTGGTCATCAGGAAAATTTCTTTGAGGTAGGCTCAGAATCCTTCTCACGAAGACAAGACAAAGACCCAGCAACAACAGAACCCACAGCTCAATTCATAGAAGAAGGGCCCAAATTCGAAGGGTTACTGACCTTAACAGACAAAAAGGGAGGGGAGGAAGAAGATGAGCTCACTCTTAATGATTAGTCAAGGAGAAGAAGTAAAGGAAAGTTTAAAGTGGAATTTCTCTAATAAATGGTCTTTGAAGATCGATGAATTTACTTCTGGCACAGTTGGGAGAGTTAGCAATCCAATTTTCCCTCCTAAGAGCACATCTAGAATCATACTTATTACGTTGTATATAGATGCAAAAGTGCATTTTCTCTTCTCGTATCTCAGTAGCTAAGAGTTCTATAGCTGTTGATGAGCTCTGGAGCTAGGAGCTTAAGTTCGTACTTCTTGTTAACAGACAGGCTAATCCATAGTCCCCTTCATAGGCAGTTAAGGAAATTAGCCCTTTCCGAGGGGAAACTACAAATACAGGTGTAGCGATAGAGCAGTTTTATTTACGATTCTATTTAAACAAGCTATTGCGTCTAAGTCAATCCCTCATATCGGTCGGCTGTCTTATAATGGGAGACACAACAAGTAGGTGCAAAGCTAGTTCCTGAGTAAGTAGCTGAAGCAAGAGGCCAATCAAGCAAGCGATTGTAAGTACGCTAAGTTTATATATTATCTTATATAAGATAAGCAGATTGGTGTGYAACTAGATCCTCTTCTAAAGTAAGAGTTGTTGTGTATCCAAGTTCACCTGACCAATGCCAATGATATGAAGAGTTAGCTTTGCTACCCTGGGAAGGCCCGATCGATCGATTAGAGAAAAAGAATGGGAAGGAACTGACATAGTTTTTTTTACAAGTAGTAGGGGTATGCTTTATCTATTTTATTGGCTTAAGCATCCTATTATTCTGTATTTGAATCCCATTATAATACTTAAACATTAGCACAAGGGCAAATTGGATGGAGACGAGTCTCAACATGCAGGGCAGGAGAGATWACCTGCTCCGATAACAATTGAAARTTTTCCTATTCGTGTAGCYAGGATCCGAATCCGAAGATGCCRCGTTRACTTGAATAGTGAAAGACTGAAGATACKCTTTTCAATAAGCATCTCTATCCTTTAGACCCTTTTTGGTATATCACTGCTCGAGAAGATCATCTGCAATGACATTTGAATAATCCAAGGGCAACTACTGGATCTAAGGCTATCTGKTSTTGAATAACCAACCGGTMCCAGTCTTTTCTGTTACAGTAAGAGCTGTTGAGTAAATATAAGTAAAGGTCCTATCCGTTGGTGGTGGCGAAGTCAGTGAATCGGTCCCAAAGCTTTCTTCCTTCAAAGAAGAAGTTTCTTATGAACTAAGAAGGAAGGCAGGTGCAGTTAATAGAGCAATGTGCGGGTTGGGGTTTTTCAAGGATTTCAATCTCCAATCATAGCTTCTCGCATAGGGAAAATATGAGAATAGGTCCTTTGTTGCCACACCAGCATATGCTAGGCAGGATTAGATTGAGCAGTATAAAGGTAACTTTCTTGGCACTGGGTATTGCCATTTACATTTCACTCCTTTTGGTAAGGCAAGGCAACCTTTTATTAGATTAGGACTGATTCTCAAATAAGATGATAGATGCCTTTGGCCAATTCCCTTGTCATCTCGCCCTCCCCGCTAAAACTCGTATGTCTTAAAATAGAGGGAGAGGGAGCGAGTTTACGAGCTATTCTCATTAGGACACGTGAACTCCACTCTTGGAAATGGCCCTCTGCTATAGCAAAAGTACCTGCTAGATAAGAAAGTGGGTCGGTCCAAGAGCGCCATTCCGAATGTTGAAGAATGGGACTATACTTAGTCATTACCGTCAAAAATCCAGATGGAGTCTCAGAAGCGAAAGTTTTCAATGTGAAAGCCGAATCTCAGGTTCCTAGATAACAGATAGGCGCACAGTAAATTGGTGCGTTGACTCAGTCTAAGAAGCATGGAGACGGTCGAGCGCTCTCTCCAAGATGAACAACTTGCCTCCCCAAAGGACTGAAGGACAAATGTCGGTTAGAGAGAGGTTTTTATAGTCCAGGTAGGCTTTATGAAAGAACATTCACTTAAAATCAGTGAATTATAACCTTTATACAATGTTTTGGTGAAATTCCTTTCATCATGAATCACTCGATTAAACTTAAGATTTATCCAAGTGTCTATCTCAATGGCTTGATCAATTTATCTCAATTTTATTAGTCGAAACTAGACCATACTCAACTACTATATGGAATATGTCTCTTACATTGGCAAATGACTTTAGTCGACTTAATATAGATATTATGAGTGATCTCTCTCGAAATTCAACTCGAGAAATGAATTCATTCGTGGCTCAACTACAACCTTCATTCACATCATGATGTACCTAACACAAGTTATATCTACACCAAAAGGAGTGCCAGTATTGGTTATGGTCAAATTACACCACTAAGTAAACAAGGTTCGTATTGACTTCAAGTCAAAGGATTATCGGACGCTTTATACAACGTTAAGTCTATAGATATACAAGAAATATCTTATCATCACGGTTTACCAATACTCTCTGAAGTATTCATGTGTCCATCACGAATAACAATTATTCACCAGCCTTGAGACTAACTGCATTCTCTAAGAATGTGATGGAGAACACATGCTAACATATATATTATATTGACAATATCCCAATCTTGATAATCATTAGTCGGGACTATTTTAAGAGTAATGTTCTATCACAGACATTTCACCATATCAATGACAACATTAACTCACGGGAACATTTATACGAATAATTGCAACTATCAAAACAATAATTCAATAAATGTAATGCCTCATATATATCAATACATAAATAATTGTGATTAAGTAAAATATATTTATTTATAATTGTCTCCTCAAGGACATTTATACTTTTAATAACTTCATTAAGCTTTATGATCTTGAAAAGAAAATGCTAAGTCATTTTTGAAGGTGTTGAGAGATAACTTAACATCTAATTTGTGGACCTTTAATAAAAATATTGGTTATCTATGTGTTACATGCCATTTTCTTTATTCAGAGTGAAAGCTGTAAATGTGCATATATGAACTTTAGTGCAATAACAACTGCACACACTAAATTAGCTATTTTAATTGCCTTTTAATACCTTATTGACAAGGGGCTTGAGAATAAGATCTCAAAAACAACCTTAAACAATGTTACATCAAAAAATGCAGCWGCAAGGAACTTGAAAGGTAATTTTTTAATTAAAMCAAAGCAATATATTTTTCAGAGAATARTTTGTGRGTAATTTTGTGCGTATGTATTGAATKTTATGGTGCAAGATGGCCTAAACCAGATCAGAGATTTCATCAMAAATGTTCGTGCAAGTGTCAAGTACATTAAAATGTCACCATGTCAATTTCATACGTTTAATAAGATATCAAAGAAATTATAAATATCTACCACAAAAGGTTTAATCCTTGACTTACCTATTAGATGGAACTCCAATTATGTTATGTTAGAACCTGCCTTGGTATTTAAAGATGTATTTCCAAGATACAAAGAAAGGGATCCACATTATCAGTGGTTGACATATTTGAATGATTGGGATATGGCGTTCGAGGTATGTAAGTTTTTAGAAGATTTTAATGATGCCACACATTTATTTTCTTGTGTCAAATATCCAACATCGAACTTGTTTCTTCCTGAAGTTTGGGAAATAAGACAGATTGTAAATGAAAAGCCAAGTGAATGCAATAAATATTATGTTTAAAACTTGGATTTCAGAATAAATGAAAAGGTTGACATATATTAGAATGACTATAACTTATTGGTGGCTATTATTGCAGTTTTTTATCATCGGTACAAGATAAAGTTTGTTTAATTTTGATACTCAAAAATATAACTGAGTCACAAAGCTCGTGGGGAGATGGTGTTGTCTTCTTTCATGAGATATATGTTGAATATGTTGCTAATTATGCATCCAATAATAAAAAAATCCATTGATCAACCGAGAGCCAATCCATTTGTTACAAACACTAATGGTTGTAGTATAAAAGGTAAAAGTAAAAGTAGAACTAAGTTTGGATTGTGGGAACAAGGATTAGATATTGTCATTCCTAGTAAATCTTAATCGGATATTTACCTCATAGAAGGTTTGTATGTTTGTAAGTAATAAACGATATTATAGATGATAGTGTATGTAAATCTTTGTATATATGGTAGGCATAGATTTAATACCGTATGTATAGCCTAGTTTAATGGATTATCTCTTATATATATGAATGGATCTTGGAATGAGATTGATCAAGGGATTATATTCTTACATGGTATCACGAGTTCTAGGGTTTCTCGATCTCTTCTTCTACTGCGCCTTACGACTCTTAATCTATTCGTAGTTTTTCCCTCTCTTCTCCCATCCCATATTCCCAATGATGATGAGTTGAAAATTGGATTTCCAACTTTCCCTAGCAGTTTCCAGCATCAAGAGACACATCTACATTACACTTAAGATGGAAAATTTGCAGTACACGATGTGGGCAAGATTATTCAAGATCCATACATGTTCTCATCAAGTTCTTCAACTTATCTTTCCAACCGATGCTGCTACTACCCCTGAACAAATACTTGCCGAGAAGGAGTTGTGGGAGACCCTTAATGTCACAATTTTACAATGGATCTATGCGACCGATACGACACAAAATGTCGCCTTGGTTATATATGGTAAGAAAGTAACGAAAGGATGGAAGGTTCTAGGTCCCGGCATATAAGGTAATATGGTTTTATGGTTATTATGGAACTATGGAAAGTAACCATTGGATAAAGCTGGATTTTGGATATAATATTTATGAGATATATTAGTTAAATTTGAATGGTGGAGATCGAGTTTGAAGGTCTATGGGCTCGAGTAAGGGTTGCGATGCCCGTATCATACTTATCGATTATTTTTATGATCGTATACTAACGGATTGAGTGCAGGTCTACCTATTTAGTTCATATTAATTTTGGTTTATAAGGGTTACTCTATGGGTTGCCTAGAACTTAACCCGGGAATGGTCAATTAAAAGTCGCGTGCCCAAATATTAAAGGTTAATTTATTTTGTTGCTCGAAGCCTAAGGCGATAAGATCGCGTGTCAACCAAATGCAACAAAATCACCAAAAACCAAGATAAGTATTTATTTTCTTCTATTTTAAAATCAAAATTATGAGAATTGGGGTATACGATGCGAGCAGAAAAACTTATCCCCATTAAATCAAATAAACCGTATGCCTATCCCCATGTAAATCAATTCAATAAGAAAGTCCGCCATATGTTATGGTGTGTGATTCAATTTATGCGATTTAATATGGTTTACTTGATTTGATAAAATTCATTTGGGTCAATTCAAATTGTTATGGTGTGTGATTCGATTCCAATGGTTAAGGTCTGGTCGCAATTCTGGTTTACACCATATTAATCGATGGTTTATGGATTGATGGTTTTATGATCTAAGTTATAGAGAATATGTTTGATTAACATGTTCTCTATGACCTCAGCTTTATTCTCGTGACCTCAACTTTGCTCTTGCGACCTCAGTTTTATTATTAGCAGCGGCCTTCGCCTGTGACTTCGCCATTGCTATTACAATCTTAGCTACAGTCTCCGCGACCACATTAAGGTCTCCACGACCTCATTATGGTCTCAACGACCTCATTATGGTTTTCGCAACATCATTATAGTCTCACCGACCTCATTATGGTCTTGGCAAACTCATGCGATCTCATTAATAGAACGAGTTATCTATAGACTCTATGATCCAATATGGGTTTTATGGTTAAATCTCGACGCTTTCATTAGGTTGGCGATGGTTAAATCCCGACCCTTTCATTAAGTCGACAGTGGTTAAATCCCAACGTTTTCATTAGGTTGGCAATGGTTAAATCCCAACGATTTCATTAGGTAGGCGATGGTTAAATCCCGAGGCTATCATTAGGTCGGCAATGGTTAAATCCCAACGCTTTCATTAAGTCGACAATGGTTTAAGCCTCGATGCTTTCATCGGGTCGGCTAGATATTTGATGAATATGTTTAAGCCTCGATGACCAGAGATCTTATGAGTATGTTAAGCCTCAACGGCTAGAGATTTTATGAATATTTCTAAAGTCTGACGCTTTCATTAGGACGGCCAGATATTTTATGAATATGGTTAAAGCCCGACGCTTTCATTAGGTCGGATAGAGATTTTATGAATATGGTTAAAGCCCGACGCTTTTATTAGGTCGGCCAGAGATTTTATGGTAATTGGTTAAGCCTCGATGCTTTTATTAGGTCGGCCAGGGAATATGTGGATATGGGAATGGATGGTTTAGTGGAAGAGCATGTTTGACTTACATGTTCCACGTCCTTGAGTATATTTGAATTACATATTCTACGACCTTTGGGAGGAAGCATGTTTGATTTACATGTTTTCTCTCAGTTCTTATGTGTGTTTGATTTACATACTTGGTCTTCTGTTTTATTTGTTTGGTCTTGTTTCCATTATTTGGACATGGGGGACGGAGTAGTTTTCTCTGTCACTTATGATTTAATATGGTTTTGGTTTACTATGGTTCTACTTGGTCTGATATGTGGTTTAATATAATCTTTGCTTGATTCAATATGCCAACTTTTGTCAGGTCGGCGGTAATTTTATGATACACTTTACTAAGCTAACGCTTGGAAAGATCGACAGATATATAATGAGTGTTTTATGGGCCAATGTTCTTATTAGGTTTGTGATGGTTTATATGGAATGGGCTCACGCTTTTATTTGGTCGGCCATAATTTATGGATGCAATGGTTTTTTGGCCGACATGTTGTAGGTCATCGATGTCTTTATGGTTTATGGTTTTATGGGTTTATTTGCTTTTATGGTTAGCAAAGGCTCGTTGGTATTAATGGTTATGGAACGATGCTCAAGTAATAAATTATGGGAGATGGTTTTATGATTTATATGGATGAGATGGTTTATTGACATAGTTATGGGCTGACGCTTTCATTAGGTCAGCGATGGTTTATGAACATGGTTATGGGTTGACGCTTTCATTAGGTCAACAATGGTTTATGGAAATTGTTATTGGCTGATGCTTTTATTGGATATGGTAATGGATGGATGGTCTTACATATCCTTTGTTGTAGAGAGCATGTTTGATTTACATGTACTTTGCAATTTCTATCTTTGAATATGTTTGATTTATAGATTCTTGGATTTTTTGTTTATGCGAAGAGCATGTTTGACTTACATGTTCTTTATGGCTTTGATTATGTGCTTTTAAATGTGATTGATTACGTAGTACAGTTTATGTTAATATAATTATGTGGTGTTGTGACTTAGCAGTTTTTCTGCTCGCATCGTATGCCTTATTTGGTTTTGGTTTTGCTACCTTGTTTGCATTACTTTAACATGGGGGACTTAATATTTCAAGTAACTTGGTTGTATTGCATGATTGCATTGACTTGGGAACTAAGTGGTTTTCTTAATCGTCTATGGTCAAGCTTTATCAAGAAGCTGGAATATTTGTCACTTGAAAAAGTATTATGCCTTTCTCTCTGGATGAATGGCTCATACTTTAGTATTATTATTTATTCTTGTTATAGGCCGACGCTTCTATGGATCGGTGATGGATTTTCTTGAACCCTTGGGGGCGGGCACCTATTTATAATGAATAATGGATATTTTGGGTCACTTTATGACGTTCTTATGTTTTCATGGTTTCTATGGATGTGGGAATAAATGGTTTGGTGCGAGAACATGTTTGACTTACATGTTCTTTCATGACCTTGAATATGTTTGATTTACATATTTGAGGTCGCTTCTGGGGAAGATATGTTTGACTTACATATTTTTCCTAATCACTGTGGTTTATGCATGGTCTAAGTGTTTTATTTGGTTCAAATTATTCAAACTTGGGGGACTGAATGGTTTTTCTTGGTCATATGTTGTTTTATATGGTTTTGGTTTACTATTGATTCTACCTGGTCTGGTGTTTGGTGATTTCTCTCAACCACCTTATCTTAGGATAGTGGARATGCAGGTATTGTGTGAATTTAATAAGCAACCTCTTCTTCTATAAGGTGCAATCTTTCTGAGAGGAGGGTGAGCTMTTTGTGGGGCCAACGACCTCTCATATAAGAGTGGTGAGCTCTTATGTAAGGTGGCGAGCTCTTATCAGGTAAATGATATTATAACAACTCGGTATTGAGAGCTGGGCTATTATGGATTATGGTATGGGGTCTTGGCGAGCTAACAGAATGGTTTATAGTTATAAGGCGATGCTTAAGCAATATTTCATGGCTATGGTTATGGTATGGAATGACTTCTTGGCCGATCTATTTTGGGACGAGTAAATGATTTATGCTTTTTTTGTCTTTATTTTTTACATATTCTACCTGATTTAGTGCTTCAATCAGCCAGAATATTGGGGATTAGCTGATACGACACAAAATGTCGGCATGGTTATATATGGCAAGAAAGTAACAAAATGATGGAAGGTTCGAGTTCCCGGGATATATGGTAATAAAGTTTTATGGTTATTATGGAATTATGGGAAGTAAGAATCTGAAAAAAAAGAAAAATTCTTAAATTATAGAGATTGGGTATAATTAGGAGATCTAATCCCTCCTTATGAAAGAATCATATTGATTGGTGGACAAGTCTCAATAATATTATAAATAGGGGATTCAGATCCTTATTTCACAAGCTTAATATCATATCATCTTAGACTCTCTCTCTCTCTCTCTCTGGCCTTTTCTCTCCGGCCCTCTATATCTCTCACTCTTTATCATGATTATGGGGCATATGTTATTCTCTCTTTACGAATAATTCGATCATCTCCAATAGCTATGGATGGGTTTATGAATTTATGGTGACCTCTCCTCTAGGAGCTATTCCTTATGAGAGGCGAGCTCTTGTGATATAGGTACTATTATACCAACTAGGCGCTGAGTGGTAGCTCGGCGTTGAGTGTTGGGCTTTATGGTTTTGGGCCTTGACAGGCTAATATGAGTTATCTTGTGGGGTCCTGACAAATTATGGTTTAAAGAGGACTCTGGCCTCGTTCTTTACACTAAGTTTGATTTGATCTTTCACACTATTGAACTCTTGAATCTCTCGCTATTTTAATAATCGGAGGGCCTACGCCGGGGCTGTCCACCGCCTTGGCTTAGGTTTTATTTTGTAGGATCGATCGGGTTGCCAGGAGACTCTTGGAGACCAATCAGGTCATAGTGACATTAATTGAAGCTATTTAGGTCGCTGAATTTGTATTTTAGGTCAGTACCCCATATTCTTGAAGCGCCAATCTTTTTAGTCGCATCAGCGATGATATTGGCGAACTTGCTGCACACTAGAGTAGGAATTTTTTCACATAACCATGGAGGGTTTTCCCAATGCATCTACTTGCTGTCAACGGCTGAAGATCCTTTCTGATAAACTGAAGAATGTCGGCGCTCCAGTATCTAACGAGTGCCTCYTTCTKTAGTTAYTATAAGGTCTAAATGATGTGTACGGAAGAGTGGGTACACTTATTCGCCCGAGTGATCCATTACCTAATTTCTATAAGGCACGGTCAATGCTTATTTTGGAAGAGGTGGCATTCACGAAGAAGGTTGCGTATTTTGCAAATCTTGTCGCATCGTCTCCGATATCGGCTCTGTCGTTGGGATGGTCCTTCACCCATCTTCTGGAGGTAAGAGGGTAGAACAAGAAGAAGGGGCCAAAATTCGGCACCGGTCAGAATTTGAATTCGTGTCCATTCTCCACAAAGGGCTCATCCTCTTCTCGCCCAACGTGGCCTCCATAGTGTCCATAAGCGTGGTCGTGGCAGCGGTCTATCCACCCATGCCTATACCCCACTGCCCCGTGCGCTCGGCCTCCACCACAGGCTCGTCCCTCAGCTCCACAACCGGGCCTTCTCAGCCCTCGGCCTCCTACTCAGGTGTATTCTTCTCATGGCTCTCCATCTCCAACGGATATTGAAGTTTCCATATATACTCTGGGCATAAATCCTCCTGATGCTAATTGGTATATGGACACCAGTACCACATCTCATATGACGTCTTCTCAAGTTACGTTCTCATCTTATATTAATTCCACCATTAGAGATTTTATTGTTGTTGGTAATGGTCCTTCATTTCAAATTTCTAGTTATGGTCTTACTAGATTGTCTTATTCGATCCCTCCCCTTACATTGAAACATTCTCTCCATGCCTCTGATATTTTCAAATTTTTTTATTTATTCAAAAATTTACTACTGATAATTGTGTGTCTGTGGAATTTGATCCTTTTGGGTTTTCTGTAAAATAATCTGGACGAGGATGCCACGAATGAGATTTGATAGTAAGGGACCTCTTTATCCAGTTTCACCAACTAAGTTAGCCATGTCCTCCTCTTAGTTCGCCTTTACCACCATCTCCCCTTCCTCATGGCACGATTGTTTTGGTTACCCGGGTGTTCATGTGTTCGAGTCTCTTAGAAGAAATAAATTTCTTCCCTTCACTAAACAAGTGTCATCTTCTGCTTTTTCTTGTTATTCTATGGGAGAACACGTTAAATTGACATGTGTGTCTTCTACTAATAACACTATTTTGCCTTTTAATTTGATACATTGTGATGTGTGGACCTCTCCTATTTTGAGTTCTTTGGGTCATCGATAATATGTATTTTTCTTGGATGATTATACAAATTATTTGTGGACTTTTTATATTTCTCATAAGTCACAGGTCTTTGACACATTTATTGCATTCCAATCATTTGTTCGTACTCAATTCGAGAGAGCTTCTCAGTGTGATAATGGGTAAGAATTTGATAATAAATTATCTTGAGAGTTTCCGTCTATCCATGGGATGGTTTTCTATTTCTCGTGTCTATATACTTCCATTAAAAATGATAAAGCTGAGTGACAAATACGTATAATAAATAATATGATACGTACATTGCTTACTCATGCGTTAGTTCCCACCTCGTTCTAGCATCACGCTCTTCAAATGACTACATATCTCCTCAATATTCTTCTAAATGAGAATATATCCTACCACCCACCGGTCACACTTCTATATCACAAACAGTCGTCTAATGATCATCTATGTGTCTTCGACTACTTATGCTATCCTCAATTTCTCTCCACTACCATTCAAAAACTCCAACCTCGTTCCACTCCGTGTGTTTTTGGGATGTCTGTTTGTCATCGGAGGTATATTTGTTTGGATGTGTCAAACAATAAAATATTGCTGTGTCGTCACATGATTTTTAATGAATCTCATTTACCTTTTTGTGAGATCCAGTCTGCAACTCCCACCTCTTATGAGTTCTTATATGACCCGCCATCTCCATATGTATGATATCATCAGTCTAGAATCACGCATCCCCTGACCCTACTCCACTGG
>BMAC01000460.1:37888-59645 GCA_014905375.1 Phtheirospermum japonicum
TTTATTTAGTTGATTTTATAAAAAAAATCAAATTTATATTACAAGTATTATACTTTTATTGGTTAAAGGTTGATTTGGTAATTGTATAATTATATTGGATATAAATTATTTTTAAAATAAAAAATACAACAAATTGTGACTAAAGTACAACTAGATTATTCAGTTTGTACTCAAACAGAATGATATGATTAAATTATGACTAATGATAAACTTTGGGTATCTGTTGAAAACAAGTACAACGGGTACCGATAATTAGAAAAGCCTAAAGTTATTTATTAAGATTCACTTTGTCTTTGATACAAAGACTAAACAAGGAGATGCACGCGGTGATTTGTAATAAGTGACTAATACGGATTGTTTCGGGACTAACTAAATGGAGAGTTTAAAACTATTATCATGTGATCATAACAAATTATAATTAGACTTATAAATGTAAGTCTCGCAAAAAGTTGTTTCATAATATATAAATGTGGAGTTATTTACATTTGATTTGTTTTAAGACGCGGATATACAGACCCCATCTATTTATGAGTTCACCAAAATAAAATCATTACCCCCCCCCCCAAAAAAAAAGAAGAAAACACCAAATACATCATTTTCTCAAACCCTTCACTACCACTCCAACTTTGACATTAGCGTCGCCCATCACACCGTCGCCGCCACCGTCGAATAGGAAGAAGAAAAAATGGTGATGGATGAAGGTAAGTGACGGACTTGGGCGGCAAGGGAGAAGAAACAATGCAAAATATGGGTGTTCGTCTCTGATTCCTCGAATTGAACTCAGTGTTCGAACTTTTTGATCGAACAATACAACGTTGTTCGAAAAAAAATTATTTTGATCAACCCTTTTTTATCCTAAAGGGGCGTTCATCTCAATTTTTTAAACATATATTTCGTTTACATATCAATTTTTAAACATGTGTTTTTCTTCGAATCGATTTTCTTGATGTAATTTGTATCGAAAATATGAATCGAACGACATTCAAAAAGTATGCGGTAGCGTACTTTTGTGCACATGATTTTTTTATATTCTTCAATAGCCGGCGGCCATGGAGGTGGCGGCAGTGATAGACGACAGATGAAGTGGTGGTGGAGAGTTAAAGGAGATGAAGTATTTGAGGGTGTAGGGTTTAAGGATAATATTGATATCTTTGTGATAATATTTTTAGTGGGGTGAACTAATAAATAAATGGAGTGCGTATATCAGCGCCGTTTGTTTTAAATTTGCTTATATTGATCAAAAATCGTGACTTGAGTATTTTAAGTTATTATATTACATTAATAAATTAATAATATTACACTTACATTGAATGAATTACACCATTCATTTCAATTTGCTCTGTGCATCGCACGGGTTAAGCACTAGTTGTATTATAAATATTAAACAATATATCATATAAAATATGTAGATGTTAGTTTTTTGAAAATATGTCTGTGCCCATGGCATTGTTACACCTACTTAGACACTAAACTCTATTCAGAGGCATTATCATCCAAGATAGGTCATGCCAGGTTTCCAGTCGATAAATTTATACATAATAAAATTTCAATTTAAAAGTAGTAAAATATATGTTGTATCCTTATCTTTATTCAGCTGTTAATGTTCCCTTGCTTTATCTTGCATATTTGCTTCCTTTTGAATGTTGGTTAAACAAGACCTGATACATTGGTAGAGAACAATTAGATCACAACATAAGATTAAATATCAATATGATGTATAGGATGAACATTAACTCTTTCTACTCTACATTTTTTAATCGAAAATATTCAGATATTATTAGTTACATATATCAGTCAGTTTTATAACTGTCATCCAACCCAAGCAAATTGGTTAAACATACACTTTGTGATTATGTTTCTATATTCAATGAAATTTTGAAATTATCTAAGAAAATATAAATAGTTAAAATGTTACATTTGTTGATCAAAAATTAAGTTTATTTATCTCAGTCTTATAATAGTTAGTGTATTTATCAACTGAAAGTTGTACATACAACAACTCTCAAATGACTTTAACAACATAATTAGAACTTATCTTTAGATAAGTCTATCTTATGTATAATAACTAAAGTAAAATTAAATTAGTTTAGCTTATATGCAATAATTATATTTTAAAAATTTAATCCTTCTTCTAAACTATATATTGTTAATGGGTTATATAATATATATAGATAATAACATTTTTAAAAAAGAATATGTCTTTGTTCGTAGCATTGTTACACCTACTTAGACCTTGGAATCTATTAAGAGGAATTATCATCCAGGATTGGTCATGTCAGGTTTCGAGCCGATAAACTTAGACGTATTATATTTTTCTGATTTAAAAGTATTATTAGAATTATCATATAGATATGTTGTGTAATTGTCGTCCAAGATAAGAAAATGATGTAAGGTTGTAGTTGGTGATTATGTTTCTATATTCAATGACATTTTGAAAACATGTAAGAACAATATCAAAACAATGTGATATAGAAACATGATATATAGGAAGAACAATCTCACCAAAGGGAATAACAAATGTTTATTAATTGCATAGTCATTTACAGTAAAATAAATAAGTTTCATACTCATTCAAAATAGTGTAATAGATATTCATCAATTTCATACTCATTCCAAGTAAGATAACTAAACAACAATGTCATATATATATGATCAATATTAACAAATCATGCTAGAGATCATAATGTCGGTATATGACACATTAATCAAAATACGAAAATACAACATGATTCAGATCCCACAATTTGTTTAAAAATATATTGTAATTTCTTAATAAAGAATTGTATCATAGTACATTATTTTGTAGCAATAAATCATAAAATGATTAGAATGAAAATTACATGCAGTAAATCTTAATTAAATAATTATAAATAAAAAAGGTTTAATAATAAAATGCTTCACATGTAGCAACCATATTTTAAAAAATTTATTCATAATCTTATTATCTTTTTTTATTAAAAAAGATATGAGATAGACCAAAATTGAAATGATTTACCCCGCAACAGAAGAATCCATAAGAAATCCACCAATCTTGCATGAATTGGGTTGTTACATTGGACTTGACCCAATAGCTGTTGAACACACCATTAGATCAGGATGAACATATACAAATCAATTAGATCTCAATTTGGACGGACAATTGTAGATGAGTTCCATGCAGTAAACATACTAAAAATTGAAATTTATTTGCAGATCTTTAAGTAAAATAGGTCACAAATATTTCAAAATTTGAAAAATAAAAAAGGTTAGGGTTTTAAGGACAAAATCGAGATCTGCAAGAATTTTTTTTTAATAATTTGGGTCAAGTGGTTGGAAAGTAGAAGATAAATCTCAAATAACTTGAGAGGTGTAGGGTTCGAACCCTTGTCAACACCCTTATAAAAAGTTAGTGATACCACTTCTGTCACGCCCCAATTTCGAAAAATATAAATTTTGATTCTTTATAAATAAAACTTCCAAAACCAAGGGCATGAGTTTTCAATAAATCACAATCACAATAAAAATTGATCGGAAGCGTAATTAAAAACTTAAACATTTATTTAAAAAGGAGAGATTCACTTGATAGTTCAAAATAGTACCAATTTGACTGTTCATGAACTCTTAAATGGAAACACAAGTCTCAAACTTTATTTTAAACTTGACATAAAATAAAGAT
The DNA here is from genome assembly GCA_014905375.1 of Phtheirospermum japonicum. Lineage (NCBI taxonomy): Eukaryota > Viridiplantae > Streptophyta > Magnoliopsida > Lamiales > Orobanchaceae > Phtheirospermum > Phtheirospermum japonicum. Next base: position 41,544 of record BMAC01000460.1, read on the forward strand.
ACCAAATCATAGAAAAGATAATAAATTAACATTGAAAATGGCATCTTTGCATCCACCGCCTCGTACCACATCCAACTCCTCAACCTGAAAAGTTTGATAAAAATGGGTGTGAGCTTTCAAATCGCTCCGTGGGGATTCATTGGTCAATATTAAACACTAATCATACAAACTATAAATGAATAGCTACAACACACTGTCAGTCGTTCATAGATGTTGGCCAACCATAGTTTTAGCTCGAAAGTTACTGTTGTTTAGCTCGAAAGCTACTGTTGTTTTAGCTCGAAAGATACTATGGAATGTTGCTGACCGCTCGTCGTTAAGCGTCAAATTAAATATTTATTTTTTCTCAACTTCTCTCTACCAATTAGTAGTAGCGATAAGTAAGGGTCGATCCCACAAGGAGTGTGGTTTAAATTGTGATAGTTCGTATTTTATTAAACTAAAAATAAATGGGTAGAAATTGTGAACTAATATAAGAGAACAAAATAAATAAGCAATAATTAACGAAAAAGTTAATAATAATAAAGCTCTAGTTCTAGTTCAGTTTCTACCCTCGTTCCACTCATCTAACCAACCACAATATCATAATCCATTCATCTTATGCCACTAAAAACCCTAAGTAGCAATAAGCTCTGCTACTCGAAATAGCCCTTACCGTTTACTCAATTAAAAGAAGCTCTTCAATTGTTTCTAATTATTGAATAACCTAGAATAATCTCTCTAGATTTAATACAACAACAGCATTAAAACCCAGGCAAATAGGTTAATCTAAGCAATAAACACATATGCTCAGTTTATTTAACTTATGTTGTGTTATCCCTAACGATGCATAATCATTAGTTGCTACCAATGAAATAGAAATTACGAAAATTACACGGGAAGCAATCCTATTTCTAGAAATAGATAGAATCAAGAAATCATGTCATGAATCTAGCAATCATGAAAAGTAAACAAAATAACACAAGCAATCTCATATGAAGAACGAAATAAATAGGCATAAATTAATTAAAACATAATATCACGAGGGTTTCCACATCCCTGGGACTAGATAAAACAACTACTCACTAATGGAGTTCATGAAACAATAAAAGAAAAATTAATAAGAAGAGAATCATAATTCTAAGATAAAGAGGATAAGGAAGCTTAGATCTTGAATCTTGAGTCTTCCATCTTCAAGTTCTTGATGGATGGTTGAATTGGGCTTCTTTTGGTGCCTAGGAACCCTAGGATTTGTGTGTCACGAATATGGTGTTTAAGGGAGGTATTTATAGGTTTAGACTTCTTAGAGAACAAGTTCCTGTACTTTCTATACCGGTTTCCTCGCGCAAATAGGACTCCCAGCGCCAGGCAAACATGGGCGGGCGCACGTGCAGCATGGGCGAGTAGGGGTCGGAAGCGTCGTGGGCAGGCACGCGCGGGTCGGTCAACCATGAGCAGCATCAACGCGACAGAGAGCTTTCTATAATGGTTTCCTAACTAGCAGTGATGTTAGCTGTAGGTCAGCTACCGCTGGACTTTCTATAACGGTTGAGCCTATAGAGATATCCCTTCTAGATAGCCCAAAATCGTCCATTCTTCGCCGTTTTTGATCCACGAACCACTCGACGATCATCATCACTTCAACTGAGCACTAAATACTAGAAAATAGACCAAAAATACACAATTGGTGCTCCTCCACTCATAATAATAAATACGCGAGAAATAAATAAATAAATAAATATATATATATATATATATATATAAGAATATTAAGCACATAAATACATAGGTATTAGAACATTAAATAACGCACAATTTCTCGCTTATCAGTTGCATTGAGACATAAATAATTCATATATTCGCATTTAACATAGACAAACATAGAATTTCGTCAATGTTAGAAAGTAATCATATAAACCATAAATGAATGGATACAACACACTGTCTGTTGTTTTAGCTCGAAATCTACTATGGAATGTTGCATTTAGACATAGATAATTCATATAATTGCATTTAACATAGACGAACATAGAATTTCGTCAATGTTAGAAAGAAATCATATAAACTATAAATGAATAGCTACAACACACTGTCTGTGATTTTAGCTCGAAAGCTACTATGGAATGTTGCATTGAGACATAGATAATTCATATAATTGCATTTAATATAGACAAACATAGAGTTTTGAAAAAAGTTTAGAATCACCCACCTTTGAATGTAGTTTCGTGAAAATGCGAATGTAGATGCTCGTGCTTGAAAAATCTTAATTTTGAGAACCCTTGTTTCCTACATTGAAAATAATAGTTTAACTTAGTACTTGGCTTTGAAAATTGGTTTTTGACTAATTGAAAACATAATGAATTCATAACCTTAATTCAAATGCCTGGTCATGGAATTTAAATAAAAAGGTGGATAAGGTTATTTTTTTGTAAAATTCTTGAAGTTAGGGGTAAAAATAAAACAACTTGAAATTTTTATGGGCTGGGATGGAGTTTCTTGTAAATTTGGGGGCTAAACTTGGGGTTTTGAGCAAATTGGTGGCTCAATCGAATAGGATCAACAGTCTTGTGGGTCAATTGAACAAGGGTAAAAGTTGCTAGGGCTAATTGGTAATATCTTGGAAAGTTGCTGGGCATAAAATCAAAACCCAGCCTTAAATTCATTAGCCCCGTCTCTTTCTTCATTTCTTTCCAGTTTCTCTCCAAAGTCAGAGATCGGCCGCGTCCCCTCCTCCCTGACTCATCGATGGCGGTAGCGGCATTGACAAATGGAGGCGAAGATGGTGGTAAAGGTTTTGTGGCAGTTGTGATGGGCCTGCTGAATTCCTATTATTTGGCCACCGTCGATGAGTTAAGGGAGGTGAGGAAATTTGGTCGCCAGAATCAGCCTCTTGAGCCGTTGCCTCCGCTGCTGAAGGCCGCCTCACAGCCGCCGAACGCCATCATATGCAATATTATTTTAAAAACTTACTGAAAGAAAAAAAAATGAAATAAAACATCTCGGAGGTTTACCTTATAAATTATTCTCAAAATTGAGAACAAAAGTCACTGCATGTGATCCAAAACCCGTTAGAAATTTACATCTGGCATATATCTGGTCTAATTCAAGTGGTGCTTTAGATTCAAATATGAAACTTATGGTGTTTGTTTTGTGTGTGTGAACGGTGATGGGATGCGATGGAGATGGAAAATATAACCATAGGTAGAGTTTGGAAACTCATGATATTTGTTGTGTTGTGTGTGAATGGTGAATTTTAGTCAGACGGAGATGGCGAAGGAGCGGCAGAGTTAGACTACAGGCGGGAGAAGGTGTTCGTGTTATGTATGAGCAGTGAAGCTTAACGGTGGCTGTAGTTGGGTTCGAAGCGACGGGTTTGTTTTCATGTTTCGACAGTTTGGAGAAGGCTAGGGTTTAAGGAGGACGGACGAAAACTACGATATGTTTGGGTGGCAAATGGGGTGAAAAAGAAGGGTTCCGATATTTATATTAAGGTTAGTTTTGTGAGGGTTGATTAGGACCGTTAGATGTTGTGTGGGATGTATAAACAGTCCGATTTAGCATGGATTTAAATTGCCAGGATTCTGAAATGGGTTAGGGCTTTTTAGTTGGGGTTTAACAATTGAGCCGAATTGAGTAAAATTTTATTTATCAATTGGGCTCCTAAAAAATATTTTATTTGTATTTTAATTTAAAACATATAAATTTAAACAATTATCTATATATAGTATAATATTTGATTAATATGTCTATGTATTTTCTTTTACTTTGCTTTGCTTCATCAAATTTAGTTATTTATTTTAATTATTAATCGAATAACATTAAGTTATTTTTTATTACATTAAATGATAAGTGTTTATTTATTTTTTATATGTGTATGTGTATGTATATATTTACATTATTAATTTTGAATTGAAATAAAATATTAGAATAAAAGTTTTGGATATTTCTGAGGAATTATTTTATATAATTTTGAATTGAAATAAGATATTACAATAATACTTTTATTCATATTTTAAGTATATAAAGAGAGCATGTATGTATATATGTATGTATGTATATACTTTATTATTTTGAATTGAAATAAGATATTAGAATAGTATCTTATTATAATATTATGTTAATTTAAATGCATTATCCGTTAATGGTATTATATCTATTTTGTTTGATTAAAACCATGTATCGTGTAATGTATTGATCTGAATTCAAGACACTTAAGACTTCTTAGGGTTATCGGAGTTTGTACCTAGGGTTCTATTATAGTTTGGGTTGGATTTAAAAAATTAAATGGGTTTTAAATGTGTTGAATTTGATTAATTCTATTATCAAATATTTCTAAATTATTATTTATTTTAAATTTATATAAATTTTAAAATTGGATTGTGATGTTTTTATAATTTTATCAATTGTGTGTAAATTAAGTCAATTACCCATTAATGTATATATTTCAATTCTTAGTTTCAAAGTCCACGCATGTAGATTAATTTAATTTTTTTTAGAGATTTGATTATCTATTATGATGTAAGGTTTTTTTTTATCATATATGTTTATTGTTTATATATGTTTAATTTAAATCTTATATATGGTTCTGCATACATTAGATATTTTTTTACATCGGTCTCAATTAATGTAGATTAATTTAATTTAATTTTCTTATTTTATAAATAATAAATTTATTTTGAATTTTTTGTAACTTTAAAATTATATTACGATATTGTGAGAATCTTTTTTTATCAAATATCTTATTATTCAATGAATTATCAATGTGATTTAGTTTTAATTATATAAATTTAAGTAGGAGAGTAAGTATTTTATAAGTTAAATATATATTTATATATATGATAAGCATTCTATTTAATATTTCTCCGTATTTTATATTACTTTGCTGACTTCTTAAAGTTCAATTGTTTCTTTAGATATATTTTGGAATTACATCATTTTCTAATATAATGGTACAAGTATCTTCTCATATTCTTATATATGTGTATTTATGTATATATTTTATTGAGTTTTAAGTACGCTATTTATTTATTAATAGAGATTAATTTAATTTAATCTATAATATTTTATTAACCATAATATAAAGTGTAATTGTTTGTAATCGTAATTTTAAGTGCAAAGCTCATTAATTTCGTGTATACTTGTATAAATGTATATACTTTATTAATTTTTAATTGAAGTAAGATATTAGAATAATATCTTATTCTAATATTATGTTAATCTAAATGTATTATCTGGTAATGTTATTAAATTTATTGTGTTTAATTAAAACCATGCTCACGGTAATGCATATATTTGAGAATTTTGTTTCAATTTCTATTCACGTAGATTAATTTAATTTTCTTTATTCATTCTTTCTATAAATGAATTGTGTGTGATTGTAAATTTCGATTATGAGATTATTTATTTTATTAAAAAAATTACGTTAATATTAAATTAACGTAATTATTGGAAATTATTTTATTGTTGTATTTGTTTGATATATATAGATGTTTTTAGAGTTAGATTATTATATTGTTTTGATTTCTTTACAACAAAAATTAATTTTAATAATATATCCGGTAATGTATATATTTAAAATTATAATTTCAAGGTTCAGTCATGTTTATTAAATTACTTTAATTTATTTATGTATTTATGATTTGTCTTTTTCTTACTATTCAATATTTATGGATTGTTTTTTAATTATATAATTGTTAGAGGCAATATGATGTGTCTGAGAATACATGCTCGTGCGTGATCTCAAGAGTGCTATCAACCGTGAGAGCAAGTGGAAATACGGCTCATTTAACGGATTTGGGGCTGAATTGCTCGCAAAATTCTATATAATTCAACACATTGGATTCCATAAAATATATGTTATTATGTTAATGTACTATTATATCCGATGTTGTTATTATTTTATTCATCTGAACTAATGTCTTAACATCAATTCTTATATGATCCTCGATACCAACTGAGAGTGTAACTATCGAGTCAAAAAGGTCTGGCAATAGAATTTCACCTTTTCAAAGCTCAGCTCTGAGTGACATCACAAATGGTCTATTTTATTAATTCAGCTACAATTTTGACTTAAAATAATTTACGCTAATATCGGTAAATCTGACGTGTATGTTTGTGACTTATAAAAACTGTAGTTATTCATTCGAGGTGGCTGTCTGGACCCCACAATGAACATTTAAACAATAGTTGTGGTGGTTCTAATTCAAGAATATTCATTAACCTCACCACTGATGATCTAGTGGACAATATAATTGTTGATGATAGTGTTGTTGTGAGGAATTTAGTTCTGAATATTTAAAATCTGGCACATGTCAATCAGATATCCTCTACATTGAGTGCTGCTCAGTTAATTCTCAAGGGTAGAAAACAACAATGTACTTTTTGAATTGATTTATTTGTATCATAATTAAAATTGATGTATTGATTTGTATTATTTCGGCTACAGTCCCGGTAAGAGAAAACCATATACACAAATGAAGAATGTTTCAAATCTTCTTGATGGTGCAGCCATAGATATCGACAAATCGTCCAACGACCAAAATAAAAAAACTTCTAAAGTGTCGGCCAGTCGTAATTTAATGGATTTTGCAATCGTTTTTAGTAAGATTTTATCATATATTTGTTACCACAGGCATTTCCTATTTTGAACTGCAGTTCCAATTAATAGACAATCATATGCACATAGGAAGAATATCGGTAGAGGGACCAGTAGTGCAAGCATGGTAATTGATCTCATGGAAAACCCGATCAGCAACAATCCACTGCCATCGGGTACATATTTTTTTAAGCGTGCTCTTGATATCACAGCCATTAATATTCTAATCATTATTAATATCAGACTTGCAATATGAACGTGTCAATTAATTTGTAGAGTATTGGGATATTTTAGATGCGAGTTGTCATTGTAAGTTTTGTGGTGCCATGTTTTGGTACGAGGAGAGGTTGAGCTCCCAGAATAACCCAACGAATCCAGATTGCGGTAGGAGTTGTAGTCCTATCATCATTGACCTCCCCGGTTAAGGGAACCGCCTGTGTTTCTCCATGAATTGTTGCATGGAACCAACAGTAGAAGTAAGTACTTTTTGGGTAACATTAAATCTTATAATAGCATGTTCTACATCCAGGGGGAAGATTGATAGTGATATAAACAAATAAGGTGGTACTCCCATTTTTAGAAAACACGGTCAGAACTACTCTTATTGGTGGTCTATTGCCAGAAAATGGTGGAACCCCTAAGTTTGTACAACTTAATGTATATAATATAGAACATGAAGTTTTCGACCAAATGAATTTAGTGAGGTTCGTCGTGTGAAAAATAATTATAATATTTATAAGTTTATAAGTTTTGTTATTATTTACGACAAGGCTTATTTTAATTATACTTCTTTTGTGTCGACTATGTTGTGATGTAGGCAAGTAGGATTGGCTAATAACCTACGTGAAGAAATTGTTGATAGGCTGGTGCAAATGTTGGACAACCAATTCGAACTTGTGAAGACATTTAGAATGGCAAAGTATAAAATGTAAGAGTTTGGTCATACTGATGTTCGGGTGCATCTTATTTGCAAGAGGACAAATAACAAGGTCAAACGTACATGTAATCTAATCACTTGCAATGAAGTTTCCATGTTGGTTGTTGGAGAATTTATGGTGCTTTGGGGGAGAGAGACATAGTGGTTGAATCTTAAAGTGGTTTGTGCATGATAAATTAGATGAATGCATCATATTTAGCTTTGCAGTATCCTTTGTTGTTACCTTACTGGGAGGATAGTTAAGAGAGAATAATTCTTTATGGAGACAAAGAAGAAAAAAAGATGGGATGAAAATATATCAGTGTTTGTGAATACTTTGCATTTACACTTCATTATAGGGAGGAAGAACCCTATACTATTCTTTTGTCCCGAAGATTATTTCAGCAATTTGTCATGGATGCGTATATGATGGTTGAAATAGCTCGATTAAATTATATTCATTTTAATCAAAAGAAACTTCGGTGTATTATCTATAGGGATTTGGCTGATGTTGTCATGCGTGGTGATATAGATCCTTCAGTTCGGAGAAAGCATATTATATTGCCATCTTCTTTTTGGAGACCGCTTCATGATACAAAACTATCAAGATGCGATGACCATATGTCACAAATTCGGTTATCTTGATTTGTTCATAACATTCACATGTAATTTGAGTTGGCTCAAGATTGTTCGTTACTCAGATGCACGTAATCTTAGAACTAAGGATATGTCAGACATCGTCTGCGGAGTTTTTAAGGAGAAGTTAGACGAGCCGATAGAAGATCTTCGCCATAATCAAATATTTGGGCAGGTTGTTTTAGGTGTGTAGGAGATTACCTTTATCCAATAAGATGTGTCGGGTGTTATAGTGTTTGACAATATATGTCTATGTTGTTGTTTAAACCATCCATTATAATATGTATGTTTTTCTATTCCTGGTGGTATCAAAACGATTTATTTTTTAAAAATACTTGCTTTTGTGCACACGATAGAGTTTCAGAAGCGAGGATTGTCGCATGCTCACATTTTATTGTTCTTGGTGAAGGAGGCTAAGTATCTAACTCCTGTGGATATAGAAAGAATAATTTCGGCCGAATACCTGATGAAGCATCCTACCCCACGTACTATGAAACCGTGAAAATACATATCATGCACGGACCATGCGGTATTGTCAGGAAAAGCTCTCCGTATATGGTTGAGGACGCACTACAAAAAAATAGAAGTTTTCCGAGGGGCAAACCGAGGGAAATTCTTCCCTCAGTTTTTTCCGAGGGGAAAACTGATGGACAGTAATTCCTCTCGATATTTTCCAAGGGAAATATATTCCTTCGGGTTTTTCATCGGAAATACGGCGCCAATTTTTGCCGCCAAACATACCGAATGCAATACCGAGGATTTTCCGAGGGAATTATATCCGAGGGAAGACAACCCTTAGTTTTCCAAGGGTACATATGACTCCCTCGGTTGTTTGTTATTATTATTTTTAAAAAAATTAATAAAACCAAGGGCAATCTCGGTGCCCTCAGAAAACCGAGGGTTTCTGCGACCCTCGGTTTTGATTTTATTTTTATTTATTTTTTTAAAATTAAAAAAAATCGAGGGTGTCATATGTACCTGATTCGAACTTTTGTGTACCTACTTATAAAGATTTGTCAAATTTTTAAAAGCTCGCCCGCAAGAGAACAAGATCGCGTGTAGGTTGGTAAGTTGAACCGAATCGTCTCTCAAGGAAAACTAGGCTCGGAAGTTCCTTTTGTGTTTGTTGTTCACGAATAAGAAATAAGAAACTTGGGTTCTAGAGTTTCGAATCGTTTTCACGATCTCTTGGGAAAAACTCAATTGATGGTTCACGACGATTCTAAGCTCTAGACCCGTTAGATCTAGCAATTCAATTTCATCTATCTCATCATAATAAACTCATCACAATCATCAATTCAATATCACCAAAATCATACAATTCATTGCACATGGGGTTTTTGTTGGGGTTGTTTTGAAGATTAATTATATAAATTATCAAGCAAATCTAAAGAAACTAATAAAAATAAATTAAACGAAAGAAAACTTACTAATTAAACGAAGAATTTGCAGCGTCTTGATCGAAGAATTCTTGAATCTAAATTATCTAATAACTAATCCAAATTAATTCAAAGCTAGAAAACTAGATCTAAGAATTTTGAAGAGAAACTACGAACAACTCGGCCCTCGTTGGGGTTGTCAATACCTAAGAGGGCTTAAAAACCCTAATAAAAAGTTTAAAGTGTCTAACTATAACTTAGGTAACTTAAAAATTCGGATTTATGGGGTAGTATTTATAGAATCTCGAAATCTTGGGCAGCAAGTCTTTTTAGGTCGGTTCTGGGCCTGCTAACGGTAAGGTAACGGTAACAACCATTATAGAAAGCCACCGTTAGTTCTTCGATTCAGCGCTTCTGCCTTTCAAGGGTACTATAACGGTTCCAGTAGAATAACCGTTATAGAAAACTGGCAGCTTCAAATTCTTGCTACATCTTCGCCGGAAAGCTCGATCTTTGCCTCTCGATCATCATACTTCATCTCTAACGTGCTGAAATCTTCCGGTTACTTAGCTATAAAGTGAAAAACCACAAATAATCACTTATTTGCATCAGTCAAGATTAAAACAAGGTAAAATAAGCTGGAAATACAAATATAAGAATTTAAGCTTAAACTATACAGCTTATACCAAAAACAATAGGAAAAATAAACTAAAATACTTCTAAAAATCAAGACACACCCGTGCTAATCAACTACCCCACGCTTTATTGGTTTGTTCGTCCTCAAACAAATGATAGTTTCAAAGTATAACAAGAAAGAAAATAAGCTCAAGCAAGGAGTCGTGCTATGCTACATATATAATTTTTAAAATATAGATACATGTCACGCAACTTCAAACACTCTACCCTTATTACTTTGTCGCTCCAAAATCAAATTCATTCTTTCTCACAAAAGGGTAATATATAGGGGTGTTCACTCAAAAGCACTCAAGCATTGTTGCATAGGACGTGTATACGCTCAAATCATACAATTACATGCACAATAAATAAGAACCAAAAATCAATCTCTTTTCAATCGCCTAAGAATCGGAAAAGGGCTTTTCGGGTTGTAATGTAAGGCTCTTTGGACGGGTATGTAATATATAAGTCGTGTGGCTAAATCACTCAACCTAATCTAATCATGAAGCAAGTTGCTTCACCTCGTTCAAAAGAAAACCTCACTAAACACTCATAACGTAGCCTTTAAATTGGGCTATTTCTCAACTCGATACTGTACAACCGACTTGTTTCTCAAACTACTTAAACGCAATTAAAGCTTATAATATGCTTCTTTACACAACTCTTTTGCCTTTCAACATTAGGCTTCATAAGAAAATAAACAATAATAAAAAAACAAGCCTTTATAAGCGCGTAGGCATTGACTAAACACGATCCACCATCCTTCTTATTCTTCTTTTTTTTTACCCCACTTTTATTCTTTCTTATGGGGTCATTTTTTTTATTATTTTTTTTAAGGATGGTGATCCTTTATTACAAAAATTCATAAAATCATAAAATCCCTAATAAAATTTTCCAAAACACTAATAACCAATAAAAKAAACAAAAAAATGACGAACTCCTACCCCCCGCTTTTAATGGGTTAGTAGGGGTAGACTTAATAATATCACTGAAGGCTATAAGCATGAATAATTTGGCTATGATTGGCTCATTCYGAATTTATAGTGGCTAAAATATATGGATATGGCCGGAATAGGGTTTTTTCTGTGTCGTTACCTCATTTTCAAAGTCAACTACACACAGCGGTTTTAAACAGATATCAAGACCGAAACTTATTCAAGCACATGCAAAGATGATAAACACTCAGGCTACTCACAGGCTGTTTGCATGAAAAAGTATTGAATTGACGCTGCTTTTAAGGTATTGCAAAATCAATTGCGTACAAGTACCATTTTACAATATATAAATAATAATTTTAAATATTTATGCACTTATACACGCTCAAAAACAAGAACCTCAAATCACCCATAGTCAACTTCGACAACTTCCACATGCAAGCCATACAAACACAATTTAGTGCAGAAATAGCAATCAATCACGTAAAAAATTTCAAATTTTTGCACAATTTTCAAATATAAATCATACTCAACCATCTCCCCCTCTAAAAATACGGCAATCTCCTGATTGCCCTAAATAGAAAGAAAAGAAAAACAAACAAGGAAAGGAGTAAGGGAACGTCCCTGAAAGATAGTCGAGCGACTCCAAAAAGCGTTTGTGCAATTATCCTTCGTCTTGAATCCCGTGATCGAAAGTGTCTTGATTAACGACCGAAAAATTTAGCTCGATTTTCTTCACAATTTCACAGATTTACTATGATAGCAGCTTCTTCTGCACATTAACAAACGCATCAACGCACCACAGCATAGACATAACTAATAAAATTAAAAGAAATAAAAATAAAAATAAAAGCTAAGGAAAGAAAGAAATTAAACACTTGGGTTGCCTCCCACGAAGCGCTTGTTTAACGTCAAAAGCTCGACGCCTTCTACGAACAATGCTATCCTGGATCCAAAAATAAGTGACGATCGTGCCACGCCTTAGAGTACTCTAAGAGTAAGCTTAGGCAATTTAAATCACTAATGCGAGCACGGAAAGCTAGTCGTAGAACAAAAACTTCAATTCTCTTCAGAGGTCAAAAAAGAGAATAATTGATCACCACGAACATATCAATAGTAAAGTGCGTCATAAGGTGATCCTCGAATTTTGGAAAAATTAGAAAATCCGTCGAACAAACGGCAATTCCCCCGAACACTTCGAACTCCTTAACTCCTTTGGCATCCCCCTCAAAAACTTTAAAAATATTAAAATCTATATAATGGCATAGGGAAGGGGAGTCTCTTCGACTACCTCAACCACCACCTCCATCTCGACATCAATTAAAGCATCGGGTGGCACAGTATGAGGCTAAATAATCTCACCTTTGTCTAATAATTTTTCCACTGTTCCAAAAGTAAGATTCGACAACGGTTCGTGTGGAATGACATGAGGTTCGATCAACACCACTTTTTCTAAGAAATCGTCCACCGCATTTTCTACAATTGGCAACGCAACATCTCCATTCCTATTGAGCTCGATTGGGCATAAATCTCCATCGTTGATTAGGTTCTCCAATGGCAGTGCCTCCACATCCACGTTTAAAATATCATCAATTAGCACAGGGGAAACGATCTCATCTAAACTCTCCAAAACTTTCTCTTTATACTCATCTTCTAAATAAGTAGTTGGGCTCGAATTCTCTTCTACTACGATGGGCTCCACCCCTTCAAGAATTAGTACCGCATCCCTCTCGTTTAAATAAGCCCTTATTTGAGCACACGACCTCTCTATATTCTCCACACACCGATCCATTCTTTGACTCAAAYACACAAAAGGTTCATTCTCAAGTTCGTCTTGAAAACTCAGGATCTCAGCTTCTTGATCTTGCTGCTCCACCACTAATTGATCATTTGTTTGGTAGTCTTTATAGCTCGGGTAGGAAGGAATTAAGTTGGGAGGGGCATAAAAATCGTGGCTCGTATAATCTTGGACGGCGACAACTTCCTCATGTGGATCATCATCAAATGTTACCAAACATTCATGCGTCATATGTTCTCGACATCCACAACGATCACATATTACATTAGGTAAGTAGAACTTTCCATGAATTTATCGCTTACGTCATACCATGTACGCAAAGAATTAGGTTCTAGCCTTACAAACCATTTCATTGCTTCTTCCTTCKGCGCAAAAGTGAAGAGTCGCATCTTCACTTGATCCCTTGTAAGCCCATGAAGAGGAGAACTATCAGTGATGAACTCGTACTTTTGAATGAATTTTAGCGCATCTTCGTTCCGACGCCCATGAAAAATCGGGAGATTCAATTGGTCGTATTTGTCTGGAAAGTAATTCTTCGTCGCGACGCTCAACGGAATGGCTGGTCGAAGTTCACGACGCCAATCGTATGGTGGTATCTCGTACGGGTAAGACATTTTTTAATTTTTTTAATTTTAAAGATAAATTAATATTTCTGATTTTTTAATTTTTTTGAATTTTCAATTTTTTTTATTTTTTTTTTTGAATTTCGAAAAATAAACATTTTTAAAATAAAAATAATATTTTCGATTTTTTAATTTTCAATTTTTTTTATTAATTTTTTTAATTTGAGAAAAACGGTTTGATAAATCTTGAGTTTTGTTTGTCGACGTTCCTTGCCAACACAACACTCAACGCACAAGATTAAAAGCACCAGTGGAAAATAATAAAAACGAATAAACGAAAAATCACAAATAAATACTAACGATAAACGAAACGAAACAAGAACACAAATAAGGATACGACGAAGAAACACAAATATCACAACCTTTAGTTTTCCCCAGCAACGGCGCCAAAATTTTGATTCGAACTTTTGTGTACCTACTTATAAAGATTGGTCAAATTTTTAAAAGCTCGCCCGCAAGAGAACAAGATCGCCTGTAGGTTGGTAAGTTGAACCGAATCGTCTCTCAAGGAAAACTAGGCTCGGAAGTTCCTTTTGTGTTTGTTGTTCATGAATAAGAAATAAAAATAAAATCCTAATCTAAACATATAAAAACAATAAATTGGTTTAATCGAAGAACAATTAAATTAAAGGTTTTTGAAAAGAATTAAGAAACTTGGGTTCTAGAGCTTCGAATCGCTTTCACGATCTCTTGGGAAAAACTCAATTGATGGTTAACGACGATTCTAAGCTCTAGACCCGTTAGATCTAGCAATTCAACTTCATCAATCTCATCATAATAGACTCATCTCAATCATCAATTCAATATCACCAAGATCATACAATTCATAGCACGTGGGGGTTTTGTTGGGGTTGTTTTGAAGATTAATTATATAAACTATCAAGCAAAGCATAAGAAACTAATTAAACTAAATTAAACGAAAGAAAACTTACTAATTAAACGAAGAATTTGCAGCGTCTTGATCGAAGAATTCTTGAATCTAAATTATCTAATAACTAATCCAAATTAATCCGAAGCTAGAAAACTAGATCTAAGAATTTTGAAGAGAAATTACTAACAACTCGGCCCTCGTTGGGGTTGTCAATACCTAAMAGGCCTTAAAAACCCTAGTAAAAAGTTTAAAGTGTCTAACTATAACTTAGGTAACTTAAAAATTTGGATTTATGGGGTAGTATTTATAGAATTTCGAAATCTAGGGCAGCAATTCTTTTTAGGCCGGTTCTGGGCCTGCTAACGGTAAGGTAACGGTAACAACCCTTATAGAAAGCCACCGTTAGTTCTTCAATTCAGCGCCTCTGCCTTTCAAGGGTATAACGGTTCCAGTAGAATAACCGTCATAGAAAACTGGCAGCTTCAAATTCTTGTTACTTCTTCGCCGAAAAGCTCGATCATTGCCTCTCGACCATCATACTTCATCTCTAACGTGTTGAACTCTTCCGGTTACTTAGTTATAAAGTGAAGAACCACAAATAATCACTTATTTGCATCAATCTAGATCAAAACATGGTAAAATAAGCTGGAAATACAAATATACGAATTTAAATTTAAACTATCCAACTTATACCAAAAACCATAAGAAAAATAAACTAAAATACTACTAAAAATCAAGACAAACCCGTGCTAATCAGTACCCTCGGAAAACCGGTGGTTTTTTGCGACCCTCGATTTGTTTTTATTTTTATTTTTTCTTAAATTAAATAAATCGAGGGAGACATAAATACCCTCGAAAAACCAAAGGTTTTTTGCGAAACTCGGTTTTGTTTTTATTTGTATTTATTTTTTTAAAATTACAAAAACCGAGGGTATCATATGTACCCTCGGAAAACAGAGGGTTTTTGTCGACCCTCGGTTTGTTTTTATTTTTATTTATTTTTTAAATTAAATAAATCGAGGGAGACATAAACACCCTCGAAGAACCGAGGGTTTTTTGCGACCCCTCAGTTTGAAACCGAGGGAAATGGTATTCCCTCGGTTTTTTTAAATTTAAAAAAAATTGAAAAAAATAGAAAAACCGTAAAAATGAGACAAATCCTATCATCTTAGGCATGTGGGGTGGTTTTGACCCAATTTCGATTGAAAAATACCAACGAGTACGTGCGTATCCACTACGTGTCGTGGCATTCGACCAACAACAAGATACGATCGATCATTTAACTCCTTCAATTGGAAACGTGAAACGGCGAATCATCGTGTTTGCCGAGAGGGCGATGGGTGCATCTTGGCGTTGTGGAACCACGAGGGTCAGGCATCGATCGTTACGCGTTTTCTATTTTTTTTTTCGATTTTAAATAAAAAAAATGGAAAAAAAACCTGAAAAAATAGAAAAATTAGTAAAAAATATAAACGAAACCCAAGAAATTACGACCGGGGCGGGGAGGGTTACGTATCGGCGTCGTGGAACCATGAGGGTTGGGCGTCAACCGTTTAGTAGGCGTTTTCAATTTTTTTTGATTTTAAATGAAAAATATAAAGAAACTCGGAAAAATAGAAAAAATAGTAAAAAATATAAAAAAACCCAAAAAATTACGACCGGGGCGGGGAGGGGTGCGTCTCGGCGCCCCGGAAACAAATCCTATGTTTTTTATTTTTTTCCTATTTTTTTATTTTTTAAAAAATTCAACAAAAACCGAGGGATTTCCATTCCCTCGGAAATTTCAATTTTTTAAAAAAATAAAAAAATAGAAAAAAAATAGAAAAATCGTAAAAATGAAACAAATCCTATCATCTTAGGCACGTGGGGTGGTTTTGACCCGATTTCGATCGAAAAAATACCAACGAGCACGTGCGAATCTACACGTGTCGTGGGATTTGACCAACAACAAGATACGATCGATCATTCAACTCCTTCAGTTGGAAACGCGAAGCGACGGATCATCATGATTTTTCCGAGAGGGCGATGGGTGCGTCTTGGTGTCGTGAAACCACGAGGGTCGGGTGTTGATCGTTTAGTATGCATGTACCAATCAAAAAGATGGTTGGTGCTACTGGACGGCGAAACGAATTTCGATTTCAAATAAAAAAATGAAAAAAAACTCGAGAAAATAGAAAAAATAGTAAAAAATAGAAAAAAACCCAAGAAAATACGACCGGGGCGAGAAGGGCTGCGCGCGTCGTGGAACCACGGGGGTCGGGCGTCGATCATTTAGTAGGCATTTTATATTTTTTCTCGATTTTAAATGAAAAATGGAAAAAAGTTCGGAAAAATAGAAAAAATTGTAAAAAGTATAAGCGAAATCCAAGAAATTATGATCGGGGCGGGGAGGGGTGCGTCTTGGTGCCCCGGAAACAAATCCTATTTTTTTGTTTTTGTTTTTTTTTTTCCTATTTCTTCGAATTTTTTAATTATAAAAATAGGAAAACCAGAGGGATTATCAAATCCCTCGGTTTGAAACCGAGGGATTTGATATTCCCTCGGTTTTTTTAAATTTAGAAAAAAAAAAAAGAAAAAATAGAAAAATCGTAAAAATGGAACCAATCCTATCATCTTAGGCACGTGGGGTAGTTTTGACCCGATTTCGATCGAAAAATACCAATGAGCACGTGTGTATCCACACGTGTCGTGGGGTACCAACGAGCACGTGCGTATCCACACGTGTCGTGGGATTCGACCAACAACAAGATAAGATTGATCATTCAATTCCTTCGATTAGAAACCCGAAGCGACGAATCATCATTATTTTTTCTGAGAGTGCGATGGGTGAGTCCCAGCGTCGTAGAACCACGAGGGTCGAGCGTCGATCGTTTAGCACGTGTTTTCAATTTTTTTTATTTAAAAAAAAAATAGAAAAAAACTCAAAAAATTAGTAAAAATAGAAACAAAACCCAAGAAATTACGACTGGGGCGGGGAGGGTTGCGTCTCGGCATCGTGGAATCACGAGGGTCGTGCGTCGATCGTTTAGTATGCGTTTCCTATTTTTTTTTTATTTTAGATGAAAAATGGAAAAAAACTCGAAAAAATAGAAAAGATAGTAAAAATATAATCGAATCCCATCATTTCACGACCGGGGTGAGGAGGGGTGGCCTCGGCGTTCCAGAAACAAATCCTATTTTTTATTATTATTTTCTATTTTTCTCGATTTCTTAAAATAATTGAATTAAAACCGAGGGAATCACTAATCCCTCGGTTTTAAACAATCACTATTCCTCGGTCCGAGGAAATATTTTCCCTCGGTTTAAAACTGAGGGAATAGAGATTCCCTCGGAATTAATTCAAATTTTAAAAAAAGAAATAGTAAAAACCGAGGGGGATTAATTCCCTCGGTTTTCCGAGGGTTTGAATTCCCTCAGTATTTTTGCCCTAATTAAACAGGCGGGCAAGCCGCCCGCTTTTTCCTTTGCAATTACAGAATAGAAACAAAGAAGAGAAAGCAGAGAAACAAAAAAAAAAAGAAGAGAAAGAACGGAGAAAGCTCGCCCACTCAGCCACCGCCGACCGCCACCAAAGCCGGAAGATCCACAGCCGAAAGCTCCACAACCTTCCGCCGTCCACCTTCGACGCCGGAAGCTCCACAGCCTGCGCCGCCACAGCCCGCTCGACGCCGGAAGCTCCACAGCCGCGGACGATA
>BMAC01000460.1:59670-80860 GCA_014905375.1 Phtheirospermum japonicum
TCATCTTAGGCAGTGGGGGTGGTTTTTGACCCGATTTCGATCGAAAAGTACCAACGAGCACGTGCGTATCCACACGTGTCGTGGATTCGACCAACAACAAGATAAGATTGATCATTCAATTCCTTCGATTAGAAACCCGAAGCGACGAATCATCATTATTTTTTCTGAGAGTGCGATGGGTGAGTCCCAGCGTCGTAGAAACCACGAGGGTCGAGCGTCGATCGTTTAGCACGTGTTTTCAATTTTTTTTATTTTAAAAAAAAATAGAAAAAAACTCAAAAAATTAGTAAAAATAGAAACAAAACCCAAGAAATTACGACTGGGGCGGGGAGGGTTGCGTCTCGGCATCGTGGAATCACGAGGGTCGTGCGTCGATCGTTTAGTATGCGTTTTTCCTATTTTTTTTTTATTTTAGATGAAAAATGGAAAAAAACTCGAAAAAATAGAAAAGATAGTAAAAATATAATCGAATCCCATCATTTCACGACCGGGGTGAGGAGGGGTGGCCTCGGCGTTCCAGAAACAAATCCTATTTTTTATTATTATTTTCTATTTTTCTCGATTTTTAAAATAATTGAATTAAAACCGAGGGAATCACTAATCCCTCGGTTTTAAACAATCACTATTCCCTCGGTCCGAGGAAATATTTTCCCTAGGTTTAAAACTGAGGGAATAGAGATTCCCTCGGAATTAATTTAAATTTTAAAAAAAGAAATAGTAAAAACCGAGGGGGGTTAATTCCCTCGGTTTTCCGAGGGTTTGAATTCCCTCAGTATTTTTGCCCTAATTAAACAGGCGGGGCAAGCCGCCTGCTTTTTCTTTGCAATTACAGAACAGAAACAAAGAAGAGAAAGCAGAGAAACAAAAAAAAAAAGAAGAGAAAGAACGGAGAAAGCTCGCCACTCAGCCACCGCCGACCGCCACCAAAGCCGGAAGCTCACAACCTTCCGCCGTCCACCTTCGATGCCGGAAGCTCCACAACCTTCCGCCGTCCACCTTCGACGCCGGAAGCTCCACAGCCTGCGCCGCCACAGCCCGCTCGACGCCGGAAGCTCCACAGCCGCGGACGAAGCTCCACAGCCGCTCCACAGCGAAGCTCCACAGCCGCTCCACAGCCTGCCTTTGCCGCCCGCTGCCGCCGCCGCCGTCTTCTCCAGCCACCACCTCCATCCAAGGTAACCCCGCATCACCTTTTTTTATTTTTGTAATTTACATAATTCTAGGGTTAGGTTTATGATTATTTTTAGGGTTTAATTTCTAATTAGGATAAAAACCTTGGTTTGTTATATAATTTGAATTGAATTAGTGGTTTTCCATTAGGTTTTATAAGTTAGGGTTTGAAATTAGGGTTTATAATATATAATAGTTTAGGATATGATTTATAATTATAGTTTAATCCGGGTTTAATTTGAAATTAGGGTTTCATTTAGGGTATCAATTAATTAGGGTTCAATTTAGTAATAATTACATAATTAGGGTTCAATTTATGAATAATAAATTAATTAAGGTTCAATTTAGTAATAATTACATAATTAGGGTTCAATTTAGGAATAATCAATTAATTAGGGTTCAATTTAGTAATAATTACATAATTATTGTTCGATTTAAGAATAATTAATTAATTAGGGTTCACTTTGGTAATAATTACATAATTAGGGTTAAATTTAGGAACAATCAATTATATTGTGATATATGCATGTATGCACACATTATCTTGTATATATTTTGTTCATGCATGGGAGGCCGTGGGGATCGGCCGGGGTTTAATTTTGTTTATATGTATTATTTTCATTGGTGTTGTTGGTTGTATACCGGCGGATGTTGACGTGGGTTGCGACGCCGGCCGAGAGGTGTTGTCCCTCCAATAGCGGGTTTTCAATTTTTTTTCTTCTAAAAACGTGATAGGGTGTCACGTGATTTTATTTAAGTTTTCAAAATATTTCTTAAAAATGTGACGGTGGTAATGGCTTATTTGGAGCCTTGGTGAAGTGACGCGATGCATATAGATCACTTGTTTGAGAATTAATATCAAATATAAAAATTTGAAACTAAGTTTTGAATTATTTGGACAGTTTGAGAATGTGACTTGTAGTATGGTTATCTTATGTGTATGTTTTTTTCTAGTTTTGAAATCTCGGTTTTTACATCTCTCTAATTGTTCTCGGGTACACTGAAATATACGTGCACTACGAGAACTGAGGGGAGATGCTGCCGAAATTTTGAATCTAAGAAAAATGCATATTTTAAGATAATACATACTACTAAATGTCACGTTCTTGAATGGGATAGAAGCCTTACCAATTATAACTCGAATTACTCATTCTTCTCGTAATGATGCCGGAATTTTGCCACCTTTATATTATAGAACACGCTTAACACTCAAAAATCTTAGGATGGCTGATGATTGTAGTTGGATGTACAAACGGAATATTTTAGAATTTCTAGAACACGCTTAACACTAAAAAATCTGACAACCGTATAATGTTAGGATGAGTTCCGATCGTAGTTGGATATACGAGTGAATCAACGACGGCTATTTATCCTCAAAATTCATTGATAGACTTGAGAGTTTTATTAAATTTTCGCAAACACATTCCGCTCATAAGGACGGACAGAGACTGAAATGTCCTTGTAATTGTAGCAGATGTAGGAATAGAATCTACCTGGACGTCGATGAGATTAAGTACCACTTGGTGAAACACGGGTTCGTGCCGAATTACTATAGATGGATTTACCACGGAGAAACCCGGCTCGCCACCTATGGACACCATCACGATTTTCATGCTGGAGGACCCTCTTACATCCCTTCTGAAGAATCATCAAATGCGTACATTAATACGGTTCAAGATGCAGCTGGTCCCGATTTTGACGTGGTGGCCATATCGAAGAGTCGTCGAATGCTGAGGCGCAGAAATTTTACGAAATGTTGAAAGCTGGAAATCAGCCATTGTATCCGGGGTGCGAAGCACATACTCAGTTGTCATTAGTTTCCCGTCTCATGAATTTGAAATCAGAGAATCACATGTCTCAAAAGTGTTATGATCAGTTAAGTGAATTAATCAAGGAGATTGTACCGAAAGAAAATCTCGCCCGATAACTTCTACAACAGTAAGAAGTTGTTAAGGGGTATGGGCTTACCGGTCAAGAAGATATACTGCTGCAAGAATAATTGTATGATCTACTGGAGAGATGATTCTGATTTGACAAGTTGCAAATTCTGCAATGAACCTCAGTTTAAAACTGTTCCTCACGGAAAAAAAAATGACAGAAGGCTCGTGTCGTGTACAAGAAGATGTATTATTTTCCATTAACACCTCGTCTATAGAGGTTGTACGCATCTAATGCCACAGCTAAAGATTTGAGATGGCATGCTGAACACGTGGTTGAAGACAATGTTATGCGCCACCCATCCGACTCAGAAGCTTGGAAACATTTCAACGAGACTAATTCAAGCTTTGCGTCTGAAAGTCGAAACGTGAGATTGGGTCTTTGTACATATGGTTTTCAACCATTTGGAAGTTTTGGAGCACAATACTCACCGTGGCCCGTCATAGTCACACCCTACAACTTGCCTTCTTGAATGTGCATGAAAGAACAGTTCATGTTCCTGAGCATTCTTGTACCAGGGCCAAAGAATCCAAAAGACAAACTTGATGTGTTTTTGCAACCTCTAATCGCCAAATTAAATCAGTTGTGGACGGTTGGGGCTCCCTCGTACGATATATCTAAGAAATAAAATTTTCAATTGCAGCCCTTATGTGGACAATCAGCGATTTCTCTGCGTATTCTATGTTGTCCGGATGGAGTACGGCCGGTCAAAAAGCTTGTGGGAAGCAATCGTGGTTCGACAATCATCGAAAATTCCTTGATCATGATCACCGTTTTCAAAAAGACAAAAGATGATTTTGAAAAAGAAGATTTGTCGAGACTCCACCGCCGGAAGTGCGCTCAGGGATCGAAGTTTTGGCAGAAATAGAATGATTGGGGCTTCTGAAAGTCACTGAACTAGATGCAGCACTCGTTAACGCACAAATATCCCGAGCGTCTGGTTGGAGAAAATGAAGCATTTTCTGGGATCTGCCATATTGGAGGACAAATCTAATTCGTCAAGATTTAGATGTTGTGCACATCGAAAAAAATATGTTTGACAATGTTTTTATTACGGTGATGAATGTCAAAGGGATGATCAAGGACACGCATAAATATAGGGAAGAGTTGAATGAGTAATTTAATCGCTCAGAGTTGGCGCCAGATAGTTCAGGAAAGTGTCCTAAAGCCTGTTACACACTTGATAAGCCGTCGAAAGCTGCCGTTTGCGATTGGGTCAAATCTCTTCGATTTCCAGATGGGTACGCATCAAATTTGGGGCATTGCATCGACAATAAGGAATCTCGTTTGATCAGGATGAAGAGTCATGATTGTCATGTATTCATGCAGAGGTTGATACCAATAGCCTTTTGTGAACTGCTTCCTCCAAACGTGTGGAAGGCTCTAACCGAATTGAGTTTGTTTTCAAGGATCTCACATCAACAGTCATTCGCACCGAAGATATGAGTCGACTTGAACGTGACATTCCATTAATATTGTGTCAACTGGAACTGATCTTCCCTCCAAGTTTTTTTTGACTCGATGGAGCATTTGCCCGTTCATCTTGAGTATGAAGTGAGAATTGCTGGCCCAGTACAGTATAGATGGATGTACCCGTTCAAGAGGTATCTTCGCAAACGAAAGAACAGCGTGGAAAATAAGGCGAGTGTTGAAGGGGCGATAGCAAATGCATATCTAGTCGACGAGGCATCAAATTTTAGTTCATACTATTTTGAAGATCACGTTTCAACTAAAAGAACAAATTTACCTAGAAATGACGACGGTCAGAATTATGTGGATGACGGTGATTAAATTCCCTCGGTGTTTAACAGATGGAGGGACGTTTGGTACAAAGGGAAAAAGATTTCTAAGCGAAACAGAATATAATGCCGCAAGGATATACGTGTTGCTAAATTGTGTGGAGGTCGAAGAATATGTTAGGTATGAATACTCATTCAAATTTATAATGTCAATTTATACATATATATAAATGTAATAATACTTTTTTCCTCAATTGTATAACATTATATGTAGTATTTACACGAAGAGCATTCAACGTCTCCAACGAAACATTACTTATGATAGGATCAATGAAAAATTGGAAAATTAATTTGCCAATTGGTTCAAACATTACGTAAGACGTTCGATACCGAGATGCATATCATATAATTATGTTATCTATTTATATAATATATTTCCAAAACTAAAAATAATATGTCAATGTCACGAACAATGAGATCGACGAGAACATTAGGAGTCTAGCTGAGGGTCCATCAAGATGTGTGAAAACGTATACCGGATGTAAGATAAATGGTTATAGATTTCACATATTGGAGCACGGATCTAACAAAGCAACATCGAGCAGTGGAGTATGTATTAAAGGGTCAACTTATGGGGCAACCGAATACGATTATTACGGTCATCTCATAGAAATTGTGCAGCTCGAATACACCGGCCGAACGGAGAAAAACACACTATTGTTCAATTGCGAATGGTTTGATCCAACAACTGCAGGCACAAAAGTCCATATAAATTATAAGATTGTCGATATCAATCATAAGCGTAGGTTCAATCGATATGAACCTTTTGTACTTTCTTCTCAAGCTGCACAAGTATACTATTATCCATACCCAAGTTTGAGACGATAAAAATTGGACTAATGGGCAACGTGAAAAATCAAGGCGAGATCAAATGTTGAGTTTATCGAGCCTCTACCAAAAGAATCAGTTCAAGAGGAATCTATAGATACACGCAGTCCGATTCAACTCGATGATGTCAATTTTAAGTTGCACGACCTCAATGATAATTACGTGGAGGAACTTGGTAATGAGATAAATGATGATACAGAATAATAGTTACTTACCGATCAAGATACAGATCAAGATACGGATGAAGATGAGTTTGGTGATACCATTAATAGTGAAAGTGATTAGTTTGGTTGAAATATATGTAATTTATTGTAATTGTAAAACACACTTTTTTTATAACTATTTTTTTTATGTGGATTTATTAATACGTTTTGTATATAATATATACTGGTATTTTGTGAAAGGCTAGTATTATTATCTAATAATTTTATCAGATGCCGAGAGGTCGAGGTTCCAGTAGCATGGGTCGATCAGATATGGGGTCGACTAATCGTTTAGCTGAATCGGAAACCGACTACATGGGTCTTGGTATTGATCATCCCGCGCAGGCACCTTATCAGACACCGACGCAGACCCCGACACCGACGTCGCATACACCTTCATAGACCCCGTCTGACGGGGGTACATCACGATGGCAGTTGGTCCCACCGCCGAGGGGTGGACTTTAGGTTTATATTGCATGGAAGAAATAAGTAAATCAATGATTTTAAATTTGTAATTATCATTATGATTAAATTTTATTCGTAACAAAAAAAAACACAATTAAATACAGGCTGCACAACAGACGGGGCAAGGTGGCCACTATACTCCGGGAGATTTTTGAGAAGGGTCTCCATCCCACTGGGTGGTGCTATAAGGCGGTCCCTAAGAAGACTAAGGAGTTCTGGTGGTAGATGTTTAAGGTAATTATTATTTTATGTCCAGATTTGTTAATATTTACTGTAAATGCTCAATCATATATATGTATCAATTGAATTGTAATTATTATTTTATTTTTGCAGGAGGTTTGTTATTGGGACCCGGAGGAGTATAGTGATGGATAGATACAAGCTGCATTTTTTTCGATGATCAGGGAGATTTACGGGAGGCATCTTAACGACTATAAGTAGTATATTGCCGCCCATGGTGGTGCGAGGCCTAAATGCCTCCTCGAGGAGGTCTATAGGTAAACGATTCGGTTATATGTTTTCTTATTAAATTAGAATTTTTTATTTATAACATATAATTTATACCATCTTATATATCATGCATCTCAACTAGGGCTTGGAAGGTCGAGTGGGATAAGCCCGAGAACAAGGCCAAATCTGAGCAGTGCAGCCGGAAAAGGAGGAGCGAGCCTGCTGGGCCAGGTACTAGGATGTCGAAGCACAAGGGGGGCTAGATCTGCAGTCGATTATGCTCTGGATATCATAAGTAATTTTAGAATATAATATATTATTTATTTGTTTAATTTTAATGTTAATTATTTGAAAAATTTTTTGGATACAGGAGCGGGAGACGGGTGAGCTGGCTAAGGTGTACGATCTTTTGTACGTACGCACAAAAAGAAAGACGGCACGTGGATCGATACGAGATCTAGTATTATTAATGTGAGTCTCTTTCTTATTTTTAACTTATTCTTTGATTTTAATGTAGAATTTTAATAACGAGTTGTATTTCAAGAGGAGTACGAGAGACAACTGACCCAGGAAAAGGAACGTGCGATGTTTTCCAAGGAGGCGAGTAGCGAGGTTGACCATGATCGGGTTTTCTTAGGCGTCGTCGGGTCGAGCAAGGGACGGCATTACGGCACCGGCGCGTATGGGAAGGTGGTGGCTGCTGCGAAGGGTTTTTTCACAGGCCGCTCTTCTTCCACCTCCTCCAAGGCTAATAGGACCCGAGAGCTCGAGGCGCATCTCCAGGCTCAAAGGGTGGAGCTCAAGGCGATGCAGCAGCAATACGCCGAGTCTGAGCGACGACGTGCGGAGGAGCGTGAGGAGCAGCGCCTGCAGCGGGAGGCAGAGCGTGAGGAGCAGCGCCGGCAGCAGGAGGTATTTCAGGCCCGGATGGATGCTCAGATGGCTGACCTGTATGCTCTTTTCCAGCAGTACCCCCCTTCCCATCCATAGGACAGTTTGATTTTTATATAAATTTTGTTACTGTGTCAAACGCATGTAATAATTCTTAAATTTTCAAATATTCTTATAATAATTGGTTTATTTATTTGTTTTTTCATTAATGATTTATTTCAAATCTTTGGGGATTTTAATAATTCAACAAGAATTAAAATTAAAATTGAAAATTAAAAATTATTAAAAAAAAAAGAAAAACTGAGGGGAAAATCCCTCGGAAACCCCTCGAAAAAATAAAAAAAATTAATAAAAAATAAAAAACGAGGGTAAAATCCCTCGAAAATCCCTCGGAAATATCAAAAACCGAGGGAATAATCTGCCCTCGGTATTTCGAGGGAAAATACAGCCCTCGGTTTTCCAAGGGAACTTAACCCCTCGGTGTTTCGAGGGAATATACTGCCCTTGGTTTTTTGAGGGAAATTAACCCCTAAGTTTTCCAAGGAAAGCTTCCCTCGGTATTCCCTCGGTTTTTCTGAGGGTTGTACGGTGGATTTTTTCGAGGGTTGAGAACCTCGGTTTTTCCCTTGGTTTAGTTTTCCGAGGGAAATTGCCCCTCGGAAATTTTTTTCCGAGGAGGGTTTTTCCGAGGGAATGGTTCCCTCGTTTTTTCCCTCAGTTTTGCCCAAAACCGAGGGATTTTACCTCAAAACCGGGGGAAAAATCCCTCCAAAAACTGCTTTATATTTGCTGTGACGGTGCACGAAGCATTTCCCGAAACAGTATGTGCAGACTACGATGATTAAGGATGAGGGTTATCCATGTTATAGACATAGAGATAATGGGATATCGCTCGAAGGGTGGTTTATCCCTAAAAAATAGATATTTTGTCCATTACACTCATCGACTGTTGATGAAATACGGTGCAAACATCATTGTAGAATGGTGCAACAAATCAAGGTCTATGAATTATCTATTCAAGTATTTTAACAGGAGTCCCGATCATGTGACCGCTGTTTTCTATCAGAGCACTGACTATGTTGAATCTCATAAACCCATTGGCTAAGTGAACATGTACTACGACTGCAGGTATGTTTCTACGTTTGTGGTGGCATGGAGGTTGTTTGGATTTAAACTTTAGTATAAGTACCCTCCGGTCACACGTCTTAGCTTCCATATGGAGAATGAATAGAGCATTGTTTATGAAGAGAATGAGGATATAGAGGATGTCTTAAATAAATGAAAATAGTCAAGGAAAGCATGTTCCTTGAATGGATGGAAGCGAATAAGATATATCCTCAGGCAAGACTTCTAATGTATGCAGAGGCACCCTCTAATTTGTATGGGACAGGTATGCAAAGAAGTGGAAGCCTAAACAATGCATTCCGTGTGTTGGTAGGTTATATTACGTTCCCCTATACCTGAGGTGTTTTCTTACTATTGTCCACGGAGCTATCTATCACAGAGACTATAGAAAGCACGATGGTGTGCTGCGTGTATTATACCATGAAGCATGTTATGCATGGGGTTTGTTGGAAGACGATAGAGAGTATATTATGGCATCGCTGAAGCAAGTGAGTGGGCCTCTTCTCACTCTCTCAAGTGTCTTTTTGTGTCGTTGTTATTGACTAATACTCTTGCTAGACCCGAGGATGTGTGGGGTAAGAGTTGGAAGTTTTTTTTGGAGGATGGCCTGGCAGGTGATCAACGAGTTGCCTCGGTTGGATGCTTGAGCGGATGGTGTTTTCTGAATTGTGCAATCGAAGCCTAACCGCCTCTCGTACATAGTAAAGGCCCATTGACTGCTTCGGCGACTGACTGGTGCAGCAAGCTTGATCTAATGATTAGGACATGCGATTGGTACCCCGTGCCTAGTGGGGCATTGCTAAGCGTGCTTGGTTTCGTGTGCGGCCTACGATGCTTGATTGTGTTCTGGGTTGCGGGCGATGGCTTGAATTCTCGGGCAGTGCATACGTTAGGTAGGTGAGTTGCGATTGGTTTGCTTCGGCACGTTGAATCCTTGCTCGGGCAACGATGACACCCCGTACATGCCCCTTCAAATAATCACAAATGTAGTTTAGTCCTTCTTTCAAAGTAAATAAACCGTTGATTCTAAGTATGGAACAATTTGTCCATGTGAAATCATATTTAGAACTCCAATAAGTTTTAAAGATTGGTACAACTTTATAAGTCTCAAGGTTTTAAGTACTTGTACGACTTCACTACTAATTGTAAAACTCTCATTCTTGTTGATTAATATGTTTCATATTCGAAAGTCTATTGTTAAACCTATTTTGCATGTGATTGTGGTGTTTTTTTTCATGTTTTTAATTAAGGTATAGTGTTGTTTATACTAGTATTGAGTCGAGTTTTATTAGGTTATTAGGTTATTTTCTCGTTTTATTGTTTTGAGCCTTATGTGTATGAGGTTAATGCTGTTTGTGTGATTCTTGATTTTTTATGTTCAAAATTCCTATTTCATAGGTGAACTGGCCATTTGACTAGCCTTGGCTCGAGGCAAAGTGAGTCTGGGCATGCCTAGATCCGTGCCAGGCGTTGAAACTTCAAGCCAAGTTGTGCCAGGGTGCGTGAACATTTGTGCCTAGAGCTAGCTCCAAAGGGACGAAACCTTCTGGAATGGTCGCCATAATGTGCCAAGGCACGCCAACTTCGTGCCTGCGTGTGCCCGCACACCAGCACCGCACTCCTGCCGATTCCAAGGCTCGCCAACTCGTGCCCGCAATCCAACGTTCGCACGCCAGCGCCGCACGCCTGTCAACTTTCATTGCTCTTTCCAATGGTGCTTCCCATTTTCGTTGATTCACATTATTTATATTTTATGATCATGCATGACTAGTTGTACCTTAGGTTGTTTTGATTGTAATTTGTTGTTTCTTAGCTTTTTATAGCTTATTTTGCTTATTGTTTGCAATCTTAATATGGCAAACGCATGAGGCATTCGAAATACTTGCTTTACTTTCGTTTTATTTTAGTTTCATAAGCTAAAAACTCATTGATTAATACAATCACTTGAATTCCAATAATACCAAGCCATGAACCTCCTCTATACCAAACAACACTAAACTCTAAACTTCAAAATGGCGCCGTTACCAGGGAACTGCATTATCACAAAAATATTACACTTCAAAATGGCACCGTTGTAACTCCACTTGGTTAAGTTTTTCTTTTTGCTTGTAGTTTCTTTGAGTTTTTAGCTTTCTTTAGTATTTGACATTTTTCTTAAGTTTATGCACGGACGTAGAACTCTTGGGAATGATTTAGCTCTTTACATTTTGAATCCCGAGCGATTAAGGCGTTTAAGATGTCCCTTTGCTACTAATCAAGACATGGAGAATAATATTCCCAACACGGACCATTTCTCAATCCCAATAGGGACTCTCAACGGGCCTATGATCCTCAAAGCTCTATTAATCCCGAGCCCATTGTTCTTGTCGAGCCATCCACACCAATTGACAAGCACGGGCCTTCAAGTTCTAATCCAACGGGCCCTCACGACCATGCTTTAGGAAATTAAGGGGGTGGTTTTACCAATCATGGACACGCCATGGGCCTACACCAAGGTATCGCACCCCTTCCTTACTCTTCTAATGCTTTCATTTCCAATAATTATGGCAATAAGGGTTACATTCCTAACATGGGAGGGCATGGTGCAAACCTTATTGGGAATGGGATGAATGGTAGTGGTTATTTCAATGTGGGAGGGCATGGTGCAAACCATATTGCCAATGGTGGAAACGACAATGGTCAACCCAACATGGGAGGGCATGGTGCAAACCATGTTGGGTATAACAGCTTTATGGGAATGAATGGTCCATATGGGGATTATGGTGTTTCGAATCAATGTCCGAATATGTATAATGGAGGTTTTGTTGCTTCGAATGGGAGTGCTGGTGGCCAAAATCCGAATCCCAACCCGTATGGAGGTCCTCATGCTTATAATTTCAATCATGCTCCGAATGGACATCTTAATGGTAATGGTGGAGGTCCGGGTTATGGAGGTGCCAACGTTAATGTTCTTACTACTCCCGATCCATTTGCATTGTTTGAAGGTGTGGGCCCCAATGCCCGGAATGCTCCTCCCGTCTTCGCTATGAGAGAGGTTAGCAAAGCCTTTATGGGGGTGACTATCTCATCTTGCGTATCCATTCCTTCCAAGATTATGGCTACTGATATACAATCGCTCGATTTTACTCATCTTCTGATATTTCATGGGTTTGCTAAAGAGGATCCTCTCCAATTCCTTCGACAATTCTTGTGGAAAGTCTAATGTTTTCATCGTCCGAACATGATGAGTTTAGAGCATCTTGAACTCTGATTATTTTCATATTCTCTTTAAGATAAGGCATTATCATTGTTCATGAGTATTCCTTCCAACTCAATTCATACATGGGACAAGCTTTCGGCGATATTTTTGGACAATTTTTATTCTGATGAAAAGATGGTCGGGTTGAGGATCAAGATTATCTCGTTTAAACAAATGAAAAATGAGCCATTTCACTCGGCTTGGGATTGTTTCCAAGATCTTCATGCAAGTTGTCCACATCATCGTATAGCAAAGAAACTATTAATCCAAACTTTCTACAAGGCGTTGGACCCACATTTCCAATATATGGTGGATACATCGGTGGGGGAAAATATGAAGGATCAACCTCCTCAAGTAGTTAACAAGATTTTCACCAATTTAGTTAAAGATTCTCAACAAAAATCTTTTCGAGCGATGTATTCCAGAGCTAATGAAGTGAGTGAAGCTTCTTCCCCTAGGGAGCTTGAGTTGGAAAAGAAAATAGCGTCTATGGCGGCTCAAATTGCTAAGTTATATAGCCCAAGCCCGAATCCTCCGTGTGCGTCGTGCGGCATATTTGGTCATGATACCACGTCTTGTCCTTCAAATCCCTCTTTCTATATACTGATGCCTCAATCAGAGGAAGTGTGTGGGGTTCAAGGGTATCAAACAGGACCCAGTTTTTCTAGGCCATCTTTTGCTCGTCCGACGAAACACAATCCTACTTATCATCATAGCAACTGCATGCATCCAAAATTTAGTTATGCCAATACAAATGCGACTGTTTATCTTCATGTGGGTCTATCTCGTCCACCTATTCTGGTGAATGCTCCTACTCCACCTTCCGTATCGAATCTCTTGGTCATTATGCAACAAATGCAATCATTTTCCATTACGTTGACTTCATTCGATACTAGGTTCAATACTCTGGAGGCTACAAAAAATGGGTTAAACACTAAATTTGGGCAATTAGCAAGTGATGTAAATATGCTAAAACAAGCTAATGAGAAAGGCAAATTGCCAAGCCAACATTCACAAGCTCATGCGGTCACGACCCTTAGAAGTGGTTGGGTGGTTGATAATAATGTTGTCCCGCCGCCCGAGGAGGAGGTGATATCTATTTTGAATGTTTGTACTCCTCTCAGTTCTAAGGAACTTCCTGATGGCCTGCACAAGTCTTCGAACCCCTACAAGGCACCATCTTCTAAGGCCTCTATACTATATCCATCCCGGCTACAAAATGCTAAGAAAGATGAACAATTTCAAAAGCTCTATGATTTATTGTCCAACATAAACATCACTCTTTCCTTGTTAGACGTTATCCGAAATATGCCCGCTTATTCCAAGTTCTTCAAGGAGCTTTCCTCCAATAATCTTGAGAGCGCTATGAATGAGAGAGTTTATCTATATAAGGAGACAAGTGTGGTTTGTGACCCTTCACTAATGGCATGCTTGATTCTAGGGCGAGTATTAATTTGATGCCATTTTTGATTTACGAACAATTGGAACTTGCTCCTTTACAAGAGACGCATTTGCTAACAATTGGCCGAT
This sequence comes from Phtheirospermum japonicum, assembly GCA_014905375.1. Classification (NCBI taxonomy): domain Eukaryota; kingdom Viridiplantae; phylum Streptophyta; class Magnoliopsida; order Lamiales; family Orobanchaceae; genus Phtheirospermum; species Phtheirospermum japonicum. The sequence continues at coordinate 73,308 of BMAC01000460.1, forward strand.
CGATCAATTAGATACCCAAAAGGGGATGGTCAAGAATGTTATAGTACAAGTTCGAGGGATTGTGGTTTCGGTAGAATTTGTTGTGTTGGATGTTGGAATGGTAAAGAATGATGGCGCCGAACACACTATCTTGCTAGGCCGCCCATTTATGGCTACAAATTAATGTTTGATACGTTAGGAATAAAAACCTTACTTTGTCCGTAGCGGTTGAATCGGTCATGTATTTTATGTTTAACTTGCCATCTATTCCATCAAGCATCTACGATGCGGATTGCTTACTTGTTGACGTGATTGAAGAGTTAGTTGAGAAAGTTTATATGGAGGAAGAGAGCAATGAGGAGTAGTTTGTCCCTAGAGTTTGTGTTGAAGGTTGTTGTGAGAGACATGATGCCCTTGTTCTTAATGACGATTAAATTTTTTCTCAATGTGCCAAAGGATTGTGTGAGAAGGACGGTATATGTGTCTTTGAGGGAAAAGATGATATTTTAAAGGGGGAGGTGGAGACTATTGACGATAGGTTGGAAGTTGAACCCATTGAAAAGATTGAAGATTAGCTCGAGGGGATCATTGAATTGCTTGAATTAGTCACCAATGAGGTCGAGAGGAGGCACAAGCCCGAGCTTAAGCCTCTCCCATCTCACCTCAAGTATGTCTATTTGGAAGAAGAGGAGAGCAAATCGGTTATTCTCTTTGCCAATTGGAATCGAGAAGAAGATGAGAGGTTGATTGAAGTGCTTAAGCTTATGAGGGTGTTATTGGTTGGAGTCTTGGAGATATTAAGGGAATTAGCCCTTCAACTTGCATACATAAGATCATTTTGGAGGATGATGCCAAACCTTCTCGAGAATTCCAAAGGCGTTTGACTCCGAATCTTAAGAATATCGTGAAAGGCGAGATATTGAAATTATTGGAGGAAGGCTTGATTTTTGCAATTGTCGATAGCGAGTGGGTGAGTCCCGTTCATATGGTGCCAAAGAAGAGTGGCATAAACATTATTGAGAACGAGAAAGGAGAGTTGTTGGACATGAGGGCTAGAATGGGATGGAGGATGTGTATTGATTTTAGGAAGTTAAATGCGGCTACCAAGAAAGATCATTCCCTTTTCCCATTTATCGACCAAATGTTGGATAAGCTAGCCGGCCATCATTCCTATTATTTCTTAGATGGGTTGTCGGGTTACTATCGAATCACAATCGCACCCGAAGATCAAGCCAAGACGACTTTTACTTGCCTGTTTGAAATGTTTGCTTTTCGTCTAGTGCCATTTGGGCTATGCAATGACCCGAAACATTTCAAAGATGCATGCTCTTGATATTTTCGACATGATCGATAAATTTCTTGAAGTCTTTGATACGACCTGACCTGAAGGCAGGTCACAAATGATTTCGGCAGACCTGGTTGCGATGACCTGGACTAATGTTCTAAAAAGTGGCAGAGGTGAGCTTATCACTTGATAAAGTATGTCCTGACTGGCTTGGAATTTTTGGCGAGATCCTATTAAGATCAGGTCGGAGATACACGTACTGTCATAATTACGCCCGACATGATCTAATATCATAGCAGAGACAAAGGAGTGCGAGTAAAGCCTCAGGTGTATGAAATTAGGCCGTGAACTGATCTCAATCTTGAAGACAAGGTTTTATTGAGGTCATATCAAGGATATCGAATAATTAATGACAGGGCTGGTCCTAACTTCTGACGACTAAATCATCTGGTCAGGTCATTCTAGAGGAAAAAAATCCGATCAAGTCGTCCTAAATAACGATCGAAGATTCGCGGGTTCTTTTCGGGACCTCGGAAAGGCCTCACCTAGAGGAGGTTATAAATATCCCAGCCCCAAGGCTGGTAAAGGTATGACATCTTTGAGCATTCTCAATTGAATTATTTCGATATAAAAATTGCTTAACTGACTTAAGCATCGGAGAGGTTTCCACCATAAATTCCCCTGGTGGTCCTTTCTGACTTGTTTTTGGTGAAGCTTGTCAAGATATTCTGAAGGAAGAAGTAGGTGTTATTGGTTTGATTATATTTAGGGCGAAACAATTGGCGCCGCCTGTGGGAAAGGAGAATGAGTTAAGGCGTCAGGCAAGAAACCATGGAATCGGATGGGCTCAGACGAAATCTCATGGCGGAGCTAGGTGGCACACCGAGTTTTGCCACGCCAATGGGGGACCCGGAGCTGGAAGGGCCATTAGCAACAGTTAGGCAAAGCACACAGCAACCTCCACAAGATGCAATAGCACATGCCAACAGCGGACTGGTGAACACTACCTTTCTGCATAAAATATCGGAGTTGATCGGCAAGGCGGTGGAAGAAGCGGTGGAGAAAAAATTCGCAGAGCTCTCGCTGCCCCAACCTAAAATAGCCCAGCCATTTGGTGTGGAGCCAACACGAACCACTCGGCGCATMGCTAGAACCCCAGCCCAYGAAMAMGAAGYGAGATATTTTGGRTTWGACAGCGACACCTCAAGCAAGACCAACCCGGACCTCACSGAGCAGATGCATAATCTAKAAAAAGAAGTCAYGGAAGTTAGGAAAGAAYTCACGGGTACTTTGGTAGGACCAACACGGCGAAGCATCTTGTTCATGGAGGTAGTCATGAGAGACGACCTCTCGGCCTCATACCGATCCATGGGCTTTGAGTATAGCACAACGAAAGATCCTTGGGATCACTTATGCCGGTTCGAAAATGCAGCTACCCTGCATAAATTTTCGGATGCTGTGATGTGCTGGGTCTTCACCACCACTTTCACTAAATCAGCTTAGCTCGGGTTTAGCCAACCTTCCCCCAAATATATAAGCAACTTTGATGAGTATATTTATGCATTTTTTCACCTATTCACCAGCTGCATGAAATACCAAAAAATGCCACTGGTGCTATTTAGTTTGAAAAAGAAAGAAGAGGAAGGCCTACGTACATAAAAAAAGCGATTCAAGGATGCCAATTGGAGGTGTCGTCAGCAACGGAAGAACTCTGGATAAATGCCTTGGCCCAGGGACTCAGGAAGGGAGAGTTCTTCCAAGCGTTAGTAGTCAGACCAGCACTGACATTCGGAGAACTCTTGGAAAGAGAAGAGAAGTATATTCACTTGGAAGATGACCTGAAGCTGAAGGATGAGGGAGGGAAATGGAGGGAACGAGCTGATAGAGAAGAAAAAGTTCAGATCAAGAAAACCAGGACAGGTCTGGCAGGAAGACGCCCCAAATTTGACTGGTAAACACCCCTAGCCTCACCTCAGGACTAAATCTTGCAGGCTATAGAGTGGCACCCTAACCTTAAATGGCCTAGGACATACGCTCGAAAGCCATGAAAGGAGAAGTCTGACCAGTTCCGTCGATACCATAACGAGTATGGTCATGACACGGATTAATGCACACACCTAAAGGATGAGATAGAGCAAATGGTGCAGGCGGGATATCTCAAAGAGTTTTCGCGGGCAATATAGGAAGGATCCAGGTCTTACTCCTTTAAGAGACCGGTATCAGATGACCATGCAAGAGCGGGGCGGTACCCATGAAAATAGGCAGAGGGAGAACCGGTCACAGGAGATAAGAGGAGAAATTCAGATGATCACAGGTGGAGAATAAGATTAGCACTCGCAACGCACCCAGAACAGCTATGTATAGGATGCAAAAGGTCTGTCAAGAAAGACGCAAGAACTGTGGTAATTAGTCCCGAGCCTGAACATCTGCTTTGGCTTGGAGGACAAGAATGGCATCTTGGCACCCCATATGGACGCCTTAGTGATAACAACTACCGTAGCTAACTATTATGTGTGGAGAATCTTTGTGGACAAAGGAAGCTCGACTGACATCTTATTTTATGACTGCTTTAAGAAGTTAAACTTGGACTTGGAATTGGAGGAGGTCACCACCTTGTTAGTGGGTTTCTTTGGGGGAGCCCTACGCCCACTTGGTTTATCACTTAAATTATTCCGATATAAAAACTGCTTAACTGACTTAAGCATCGGAGAGGTTTCCACCAGAAATCCCCCTGGTTGTCTATTCTAAATTGGTTTTATTGAAGCACGTTAGGATATTCTCAGGGAAGAAGCAGGTGTTCTTGGTTCGATTATTTTTAGGGCGAAATAGTCTTCATGGATGACTTTTCTATATATGGGGACTCTTTTGATGAATGTTTGAAAAATCTTGAAAAAGTGCTAACCCGATGCGAAGAAACGAATTTGACCTTAAGTTGGGAAAAGAGACATTTCATGGTTCGAAGCGGCATTGTTCTTGGGCATTTGATTTCAYAATGAGAYATTGAGGTCGATAAGGCAAGAATTYAAGTTATTAAGAAGCTAYTTTCTCGAGAATTGCTCGTCKTTTATGACGATTATTAAGCAATAACGTACCTTTTGAATCTGATGAAGCTTGTGAGAATGCTTTCATTTCAATTAAGAAGAGTCTTGTATCCGCCCCCGTCATAGTAGCTCTTTATTAGAGTTTACCTTTAAAGATTATGTGKGATGCTTCAAATGAGGCAGTGGGGGCCGTTCTTGGCCAACGAGTACATAAGTTGTTAAGGGTGGTGTACTATGCTATTTTWATGCTTAATGATGKTCAAAAMAATTATAAAACAACCGAAAGAGAGCTCTTGGTCGTGGTCTTTGCTCTTGGCAAATTTCGACCTTACATTATTGGATCAAGAGTCATAGTCCATAGTGATCATGCCGCTTTGTGCTATTTGTTCTCCATATCCCAAGCTAAACCTCGCCTCATCCGTTGGATTTTATTGCTCTAAGAGTTCGATATCGAGATTAAAGATCGTAAAGGTTGTGAGAACGCGGTGGCCGATCACCTCTCAATGATGATCACAAATGGTGGAGATGGGATAGCTATAGATGAAAGTTGCCTCATGAAAATTTGTTTGAAGTGTCTCAAGTACCATGTTATCGATTTTGCAAATCATTTGGCAAATGGTGACCTCCGATCGGACATGTGTTGGCAAGAGAAGAAGCATTTCCTTGTTAAATGTCAAAGCTTCTATTGGGACGATCCCATTATTTACAAAGTGGGAAAGGACGGGATGATTCGAAGGTGTGTCGCCGAGTATGAATGCAAGATATCCTAACTTTTTACCATGATCATCAAACGAAGGGCCAATTTTGAGGAAGAAAGACTTCTCATAATATTTTAAGTGCGGGTTTTTATTGGCCTTCGCTACATTTCCTATTCAAACATGTGACAAAAACTCAAGCTTGTTCTTTAATTTATGCATTTTTTCTTAGTTCTTAGAATTGTTGATAGATTCATGATTTGGTTTATGGAATCTAGTTTAGTGACACACCTTGATCATCTTCTTAATTAAGTATACTTTTCAAATGATTAGATGACGAGGAAATCGGGACATAGGAATCAACCACGTACATTCAATCGACTTATTTCACGACTTTATTCGAGGTAGGGACCACCGACCTGTCTTATGTTAAATTCTATGTGCTCAAGTCTATGTGCAATGTGTATCATGAAATTCTATGTTTATAAAATAATATAGCCGTGGACCGCAAAAGTTGTCCGTGACCGGGGAAAAGGGTCATTGGGTTTATCCCAGCGTGCTATATCCAATGATTAAAACCAGGGGCCTTAAGTGCCTATGACCGGGGAAAAGGGTCATCGGGGAAGCCTATGACCGGGGAAAAGGGTTATAGGGGAAACCCGCAGCGTTTTAGTTGCAGTCAACTGTCTTCCAAAGTAAAATTATGAATTCTATGGTTAATTGTGCTATTTCTGAGTTTGTATAATTTTGCATGAGGTATGTCGGTGTAACTATTGAGTACGTTGAACTCATCCCAAATCAACGACGTGTTTTTCAGGTACAAATGAAGATATCGAATGAAAGGGAAACGAGGAGGGGAATGAAAACTGTTGATGTTGGATTTTATATTTTAATCTTGTTTTACATTTTATCCACTGTTGGAAACTTGGTTGTTTACATTATGATTATTTCCGCTGCGCATTTCTTGAACGTTTTGAAAAATGTGAATCTTTTATCGTGAAAATTAGACATTTATTTGTGACGCCAAGATCCCTTCAATTATTATATAAAATATAAATCTATTTACAATTATCGAAATTGGAGCATTACAATTATCGACCCTGATATCGATTGAGAGGTCAATAACTGTTATCTTGAAAAAGACACCTAGTAGCGGTCATACTAGCGACGGATACCAGGGTTGCTAGTCCTTGCCTTTAAAATGTCACCCAATAATGACCTAGTTAATGGTCGCTAGCCAGGTCGATACCTCATTTTTTTGTTTTTATTTTAAATATAAAATAAAATTAATAAAAAATTACCTATTTACCTTACAATATTGGGTTGCCTCCCAACTTGCGCTTTGTTTTTTTATCTTTTAGCTATAGATCTCTTTTGTCAAGAGATTGGTGTTTGGTGATGCCATCACCGTCTCATACTTCTCCATCCATCAATCACCTTCCTTTGCTCGTGCTTCTTGCATACTGTTTTGCATGTAATCATGGTATTTTTATTGTGTTTTTAATTAGGATTTTTTATTTTTTAATAGTTTTTGAGTCGATTAGTTAGGTTATTAGGTTGTTTTTCTTATTTTATTGTTTTTAGAGTTTCTTGTTAATTTTATATTTAATTTGGTTAAATGGTTTAAATTAATTGGAAGTTTTGTGTAATTTTTGGTTTTTATGTTTAAAATCTCTATTTTTAAAGGTGGAGGCATTGAGGGCAAAAATCCAAGCCTAGGCGTGCCAAAATCGATGCCAAGAGCAAACTCCAAAGTGGTCAACATTCTGGAATGCTCGCCAAGCCTTGCCAAGGCAAGCCAAAACCCATGCCAGCCCCTTGGCAGTGCCTGGCGCACGTCAGGCGACGCTAAAACCCAAGCCAGCGCCCCCAGCAGCGCTTGGCGGATGCCAGGCAATGCCAAAACCCAAGCAAGCGCCGCCAGCAGCCCTTGGCGTGTGCCAGGAGATGCCACATCCCAAGAGAAGCCCCCAGCACCATGCCAAGTGCCACCCCAAGCCAATAGCAGCGCCAAACATCTAGCCAAAAGCCCATTTCAGGTAGAATCTTGGTCAAACCCGGGAATTTCAAGCCTCTAAGGCTAATTTGGCCCATCTAAACACAATTAAACCTAGTATAAATAGAGGACTTCTCTCATTTTGTAGACATCTCTCATTTTTCCCAAATCTTGCATGGGGTTTGGATAAAAATTCTCTCTCTAATTCTTAGATTTTAATTTCAAGCAATTCCTAGGGTTTGTAAGCCTAAGAAGAACTCAAGTACTCCCTTGGATCTTTACTTTGTTGCAATTTAATTCAAGCTTGTTACTCTCTTTTTTTTATTCAAGTAAACTTTCTTTTATTTTCATGCTTTGTTCTTCAATTTCATGCATGTTCTTCGATTTTATGCTTTTTACCTTAGCTCTTTTATTTATTACTTGATCTTGTGAATCGTCCATGGGATCTAGGTGAGTGACACACCGAGATCATAGATCGAGTCCTTGATCGTTTTTAATTTGAGTATTTCATGTGCTTTATTTAGGATTTAATTTTCATGCATTGTTTCATGCTAAAT
>BMAC01000460.1:105313-124309 GCA_014905375.1 Phtheirospermum japonicum
TCAAACAAACGTATAATTATATATTTTTTGGACAAAATTAACATCAAATAGTAGTTGGTTAATATCAAAAAATAAATTATAAGTTCCAACAAATATCAAACAAAAATTACAATTCATAAAATATAATTAAAAAAACAAATAATATAAAACTCTCTAATAGTATATAATAAATATCTAGGAACAAGTAGTCAAATTGATTAGGACCATTGATCAAATAATATAAATTAAAAAATGGTATGTAAAAACCACTAATACGATACTATTTATATAGAAACACCAGTTAATTACATAGTATAAAAAAATTGGTGCAAATAATTATTTAAATAAAAAATTTAGTATCAAATAATTACTTAAACATGTGTCAAATAATTATATTATATTTATTAATTAATACAACTAGCAAATAATTTTTATATTAATATTTAGATTAAACTCATTAATAATTTTATTTACATACTACGAATCATTCACAAGATTTCACATTCTAAACCCGTGTCTAATTTCTATTAATTAATTAATATTATTAAATTATTTTATATTTCAAAATTTAGATTAAATTCGTTAAAAATTATTAGTTACGTATTTTAAAAAATTAAAAATATGACATACTCTCAACCTTTGTTGCATTGTATAGTTTCTTATCAATATTTAATTAATATAATAATAATTAAAGTAGTTTCCAGCGTAATCTTGGGTCAATATGACGCCACAAAAATATTAGGGCATTGGATTTAATTTAATTAGATGGTTCTTTGTCTGTTAGATCGGTGGATGGTATGATCGTGGATATGAAATTCTTTTCCATTAAAGTAGTTTCCATATCAGAAACCCAACGATGGCACTCAATTCCTTCTGAGTCCAATATTTCAAATTCGCGACGAGTGGGTTCAACCATCTGTAATAAAACAAGATTGAAGATACTTGAATTACGTAATTGTAATGATTTACAAATTTTTTTCAAGAACATGAATTAGATTATAAGATCGTAGCCACGTATCGCGTTTTTTCGATGCTTTGTGAAATTACTTTTATCACATGACAAGTTTATATTATTTTGTATTACTCATGAATTTTCATTATCACGAGCATATGCATATAAATATGATTAAATTATGCACCAGGAATATATATATATATATATATAATAACATATGATGCATTGAAAAGATTTTAATTAGTAATTAAAAGTAGCAGATAACAAACTGATATTAAAGAAGTAAAATACAAACAAAGAATACAAGCAGTGTAGTGGTAGTAGACTAGGTGTATGAAACAAAAGTTTTTAGAGGACTCGGGTTCGACTCTGCCAAATGTAGTTTCCCCTTTTATTTTTCATTAAATAAAAGTGAATAAACAAAATGATATTAAGAGTACAAGTTGCACAAGTGATATAAGCAGTCCAGTGGTGGAAGGTGGGGAACGTGAAACAAACCACCAGGTTTCGAAACTGCCCAAGTGCAAAATTTTAAATTTATATCTCCAACAGAAACTAGAATAAATCGACGGGTGTGTGATTAAATAAAGTTGAAGGATAAGATTATAAATTAATCAAGTTTATTATAGTAATTTAATAATTTTAAGATATTAGTTGAGTTTTATGATTAGTTAGTTTTTTTTTTTAAATATATTTATAATTTGGTGGGTGTTTTGTGATTAATAAACTTTTTGGGTGTTTTGTAATAAATTGAAAATATTTATTTTTTAATTTAAATAATTAAAAATACAAAAGGGCATTGTAGACAATAACAAATTAATATGGATTTTTTAATTAATAATATTATAATTAGATAGGACACATGGTAATTCATTGGAGGTGTGACTATAATTAGTCAGGTACAACGGCTGACTGCAGTTAGAATCGCCCTTAGAATCATACCTTATTAGCAGGCGATGCAATACACTGTGGGTTCAAATCCTAGTGGTTTTGTTTTGCGATTTAATTTTTTATTGACATTGTTCAACATTTACACATTTTCTAGGGAGCAAGGTACAACGTCTGACTGCAGCTAGAATCGCCCTAGAATCATACCTTATTAGCAGGCGGTGCAATACACTATGGGTTCAAATCCCAGTGGTTTTGTTTTGCGATTTACTTTTTTATTGACATTGTTCAACATTTACACATTTTCTAGGGAGTAAAAAATAATATTCAAGAGACATGAGGTTTGAACCCGCAATGTTTTAATTTTGTGCCTAGCCCCAACCACTCCACCACATGATCCTGATATTATAATCTATAAACAATGTAATATACATTCAGAAATAAGTTTAATATATACACACACACTAAACACTTTGTAAAAAAATATAGAATAATAATATCAGCCGTTCAAAATTATAAAGCAAGGTAAATAAATATTTAATCATGAATAATTTATATTTTAAAAATAAAAAATATAATTGAAGTATTATAAAATAAATATCAAAATATATTTAAATTATATAAGAATATAATAAAGTGTGATTAACTTCTAAATAAATAGTTCACACACAAATAAAGGTGTTCACAAAAAGTGATGTTCACAAAAAGATTTTTGTGTAAAGAGATTAATTGAGAACTTTTGTAGACAAATATAAAATGTTATAACATAAGAATAAATAAATTTCAAAACTTGATATTAGAAGAAAAAATAATAATCTATTAATTAAATTTATAAACTTATTTAATCAATTTAAAAATAAGAAACTTAAGAAATATCATCTAATAATAATATAGTCATTAAAAACTATAAAGTAAATATAGAAAAATAAATATTTAATGATGAATAATAATTTGAATAATAATTATATTAAAAAATATTGTGATACCAAATATCATCACCAATTATTATCAAGTTGTTATTGAAAAAGTCTCATCCTAAGTCTTGATGTGAATGAAAAACTTATATTTGTTATCACTAAATATGACTTTAGTGTCAAAATAATGTTGTCACTATTTCTCTTAAAGCACTGACAAAATATGGTGTTGTCATGAAAAGAACTTATTGTGACAATGGATGTTGTCACCATTTTTCATGGAACACAGATTAGGTTCAAGCATAAATAAATGTCTCAATCAAATATATTATTATTAATATTTTTATTTTATTTGTGTAAAACACATAATTTAGTTATTTATTTTAATTAATATATTTCTTTAACGTTGATTTTTAATATTTTTATATTATTAATTACTTCAAATATTATACAATATATAGTAATTAAAATTAATTAACATTACATTTAGAGAAACTAATGAGAAAATATGATGCTTTTAATAACATAAATATGCAGTGATACCGAAAATCATCTCTGATTATTATCAATTTGTTATCGGAAGAGTCTCCTAAATCTGGTGTGAATTTGTAGCAAAAATAAAATTATTATGACAAATTCATATTTGACATCACCAAAGAACTATTTCGTGTCAAAATAATGTTGTCGCCATTTTTCTGGAACTGATGACAAATTGTAGCGTTGTCATGAAAAGAAACTTGTTGTGACAACAAATATTGTCACCATTCTTCAAGGGAACATTAGTGACAAAAATGATTCCATCACAACTAGAAACTTATAGTGACACCCAAATCTCGTCACACTTTATTATATGTTTGTCATAAAATGGGTTTTCTGAACCCTTTTTTTTGTCATCCTAAAATTGTGACAAAATACATTTAAACGTCATCAAATAAAAGTATTCGTGACGAAATCGGTAAACAATTGTGACAACAATAAATGTTGTCATAGAAGGGTGTTATTTTATGACGAAATTAAGAAACGTCACTATCAATTAACATACTGTGACGAATTTTTATGCGTGGAAAGAAAATCGTCACTAAACGTCAGATTTCTTGTAGTGGCTAATATTCCTTTTGTTTTCTCGACGTGTTATCGGGGCACTTCAAAACCACCATTCCACCCGAAGACCTAGCCGAGACGAGTTTCATTTGGGAGGCATCCCATGTTCTTTTCATTTATTTCTTTTATTTTTACATTTCTTACTTTGTTTCTTTCTTATTACAAAAATCCAAAAACATACGAAAAATTAAAAAAAAAATAAAAATATATATATAGAGAGAGAGAGAGAGAGGATTAGGTTCAAATGAGAACCATGTTATTATATGTGAACCTAGGGTCAATTATGGGCCTTAGATCTAATTAAATGGATGGATCGGATTTTTTGTGTATTTCCTTATTTGATTAAAAGTATTAGGATTGTCTAATAAAAGCACTACTGGTTTATATAACTGAAAATATTAATAAAGCACTGTGACTTTATAATAAAAGCACTGTTGATATATAATAAAAGCACTAGTTCACAGGTTCGCATATAATGACATGGTTCTATTTGAACCCACCCATATATATATATATATATATATATATATATATATATATCGTTGTCTTTTGGTTCTTTTTCACCCTTATTTAGTTTCGTTTTATTTTGACTTATGTACATATTTTCTTGAGTTTTTAATTTCGTGTGACTTTCTTGTATAGTGTTTCATTTTCCGACTTCAATCTTGGGAGATTTGATAAGTGGGTAACGTTCGTGGAGTCGGGAGATACTAGCCATTCTCGATTTTCGCTTGGATTTCTTGGATGCTGATTTGCACGTTTTTGTACATATTTTTCTTATCGTTTTTGTATCACGTTGCGTGTGTTTCGCTTGCTTTTAGGTGTTTTAGGAGTCGAGTTGGCCGTTTTTCGTTATTTCTAGGTTTTCTTAGTTTTTGTACGTTTTTGATTAGTTTTCGTAGTTTTTCACCCTTTCGATTTTCTATTGCCCGTAGAACGTCCGAGCGGGGCCCGCGCTCATTTGGGATCATTGATACTCGACTCGGGAATGAACGGACAAAGCAAGGGAGCGCAACGGACGAGGCTCGATAAACCGGCAGACGTGAAAAGAACGAGAAATCGAGCCGGTTGCAGAAATTCAGTCGACCGACTAGAAGTGCAGTCGATCGACTGCAATTCTAGTCGATCGACTGAACTCCCAGGATCGACTGCATTCCAGGGAGTTTTGGCGTTTTGGACGACGCAGTCAATCGACTGCCTACTCGGTCGATCGACTGCTGTCGATCGACTGGAGTCCTCTCAAGATCGACTGGATTCCAGAGTTTCAGGCCGTTTTGACATCGCAGTCGATCGACTGCCGACATGGCCGATCGATTGCTTTTCAGTCGATCGACTGAAAAGCAGATTTTGTAAAAGAATAAGTAATCAGACGTCTTTTCCAATTAGACAACTTGCAACGGGCAACAGGGGTCTGGTTCAGAAGCTTGCTCCCAAAAACACTCCTTCACATATTTTTCCTTTCCATTTTTAATTAAGTATTAATTTCTAGTAATTAGTAGTAGCTTAGTTAAGTTTTAGATCTTTATTAGCTAGTTGTTGAAATCTGCATCCTTGAAGTTGTAACTCCATTGTTAAGCTTTCAAGCTTGCTCCTTCAAGCTTTTGTGGAATCCTTAGTTTGGTAAACTCTTTCTATTAATATAAGTTTTATGTTCATGTTATTTCCTTTAAATCTTGTGTTAATGCTTGGATCATAGTTTAGTTGCTATTTTGATTATCAAAACTTTCATTTTCATTTTGTAGCTTTCTAGCTTTTGAACTTATGCTTTTAAGTTGTTAAGTTGTTTAGATCAATTTCTAAGTTTTTAAAAGTTCTATAAAATCTTCCTTTTTAAAGTTTTAATTTTTGTTAAATTAATGTTGACTTTTTCAAATAAGCTTGACTCTAATTTTCCCTCCATTTTCCTTAATTTAAAATTATAAGTTTTATTAGTTAATTAGTTTAGATTGATCGTTTTTAAATAAGCTTTTAATTTTATTTTCATTTTCAATGTTTTTAAATCTTGTATTTCAATATAAATCTTAGTCGTAGAACTCAAAACCGAACAATGACTACTGCTTTCCTAGTTTAGAATAGTTAGTCGCTACCGACGATAAGAGCAATTAAGAAACCGACAAGCCGATAACATCCATCCTCGAGAGACACGACTCGGGAAAAACTCGCCTCCCTACAACCGGCTCCGTACTCTTGCGGAGACGGATTTCGAAATTAGCGCGTTGAGAATTCGTCGATCAGATGCCTAGGTGGACCCCACCGAGCTCGACTCAAACTCGCTCGGTTAAGGAAGTTTCTATTTCACCCCCCTTTTATTTGATTTTCATTAAAATGCAATGAGGGCATTGCATGGTTTAAGTATGGGGTGGGTAGGTTGCTAGGGTCCGGGTGTCACAATGCATGATTTGTCTTTCTTAACTCGAGCCTTAGCGAAGTGACGCATTCTTGGTGAAGTGACGCTTACTAATTGCGTATATGTATGGTTAAGTCGCTTTTGTTTCTTTATTACACTGTTGAACAATCACCACTTGCTTGGAGGTTTGAGTAGTTTACTTGTCGGGTTTTTACATGTTTATGCCCTCTTGTGTAAGGAGTTGAATTTTTGTGCTTCGTTCAAAACCCGCCTATATATATAATCAGCATTTAATCGTGAAAATATTTCAAACCTCTAAAATCTCTTTTGATATTATTTCCAAATCTCGGTGCAAACTAGTGAGTAGCCTTGTGTGAATTATCGGTTTTGTTTGTATTTTTATGAAAATTGCTTTGAGGTGGCTTGATTTTGCTCGTACATGATTGAATTGGGAAATGACCTCGAGGCACATATATTACCCTTATTCCGGCCATATCCAAATATATAAGCTACTTAAAATATCCTAAATGAGACCCCTTGAGCCTATACCCTGTTTCTTGTTAGCCGAGCTCGATTTTAGCTCTTATATCTTCATAAATTGTGAGGTGAGAGTGTATGTTGTTAGTTGACTAGAAATATGAGGGAAATCAATTGTGGGTTTCGGGTTTTGAGTTATTTATACAAAAAAAAGGAAGAAGAAGAATAATACTCCAACACATCACGAAAATTGATAAAGCGTGCGTTCAAGTAAAAAGCCTAATTCAAAAGGGCTAAGTTTAGTAAAAAGAAGCAAATTCAAAAAGCTTCTAAGTGTAGGGAAACAAAAGTTGGGAAAGAGTGTGTACGAACAAAAGGGTTTCGATTGAAAGTTTGGTAATTTGGGAAGGGTGAAGCGATCATAAGTTTCGGATTTTAGAAATTAGTGTTTAGTGTGTTATTGATCACGTTTGATCATGTGTTAGCCACTATATCCAAATATTCCATACCTTTCCAAAGAGCCAACATTACAACCCAAAATAAAGACCTCTTTTGATTCTTGTTTGATCATGTACAATTGTCAATTTTGAGTTTCTAATTTGTGAAATCTTGACGAGGTGCATGCATTGTCCGATTTGAGCGTATACACGTCCTATATAACAAAACACTTGAGTGAAACGAGCAAACACCCTCAAAAATTCCATTTGTGAGGAATTCATCGATTTGATTTTCAATTGAGGAAGAGTACACTACAAGAAATTGATGTTCGATGACGATACATTTTGTCATTTAAAGTCTATTTTTTCATCACTGAAAATAATCGATGACGAAACTTGAGCGTCGCAGAGGTTGTCATGGTATGACTGTCATATTAGGTGAAAGTGACAATTTTTTCAAGGCGTCACTAAATGTTCGGTTTTTATGACGTTAATGTAAATTGTCATCATAGGTGATACTATTTGGTGACGCTGAATTTGTCACGTAAGTGATTGAAAAACTGTCATCAAAAGATCTGTATTGTCACCGTATGTTACCATTTTAAATGTCGAACACTTAATTTGTCATCAAAACATTTGACTTATCGTGACAAACATAATTACAGTGACAATATTTATTGAGTTATAATGGCGCTCATATTGTCATAATATGTATTAAATATTAGTCAAATATAATGTAATTCGTCACTATATATTTGATTATAGTGACGCAATATTGACCGTCGCCGAACATATATATTTACACCAATGTGTCACCATTTACTATGAAAGGTGATGAGATATTTTATCACGGAAAAATTAGCAATATATGAAAAATAATATAATCATCATAAAAAGATATATGTTCAATGATGATTTAAGGGGTACATATGGTGATAAATCCTTTGTCATTAGATGAGTTTATATGGGGACAAGCCAATCATCATAAAAGATTTAGTTTAAGTGACAAGTTCAAAGTATTATGTGATGAAACAAGTTTTCATGATTTATTAAAGTGACAAATTTGAAATACTTATGTGACGCTTAAAGTTGTAATAATTTAGTGAACACAATTTGATTGTTAACTTTCATGACGACATAAATTGTCCTGAATATGTGCATTAATTTGTCATTATTCTTGTAATGGAAAATACTATAAAGATAAAATGAAAGCAAAGAAGCATTTATCATTACAATAGAATAATAAGAATATTCCAAAATATTTCTTCGACCATTCAGAACATATACCAAAACACTAACAACTAGCCAAAATATTACTTTGAAATATCCAGAACACATACAAAATCAGACAACTACAATTAATGTACTTGAACATTCAAAACAAGGACCTGGAAACTTAAACTAAACCAAAAGAGTTAACCCATATATCAAGACTTGATCCTGACTTGTTCAACATGCCAGCATTGGCAAACAAAAGACAAAAGTGGGATCTGACAAAATACCTGCAGATTTCAATTTTATAATTCTAAATTAGCTTATAATCAAATCATCAAAAAAATACTATACAAAGTTGACAATATTGAAATTAGAAATTCCAACTTATGGGGAATATATTGGATCTGGCATTATTCCAATCGAGGCAGACTCATTTGCTCTCATGAAGGCCATAAGCTTGTTGATGCACTCGTCTTGCTGACTCAGTTGATTTTTCAAATCATCGACTTCATTCTTAAACACAGTCATTTGACTTTCCAAAAAAAATTGACAGTTAAGTAAATAAGCCTAAATGATCAATAGTGCTAGCAAATTTTCATTCATCTGACAAACATACGTGGTACCTTAGCTTCGTGTATGGATTCGAAACTCCAAAGTAATAGGTAAATTCCTTGACTAACCATTTCCAATCACCATTCAACTTCAACTTTTTTTCCTTAAACAATTTGACCTTCATTTCAGTCTCGAAAACATAGTCGTATACAATTGTCTCCACAGTAGAAGCACACATAAAAATGCAAAGTTAGCAAATACAATTATCCAGGTTGAAAGAAATTACCATCTTTATACATGCAAGCTAAATCATGTCGTAGCCATAAAAATAACGATCAATTTAACAGTAAAACTAAAATGCTATATTGGTGGATACCGTGTTGATAATTTGATGGTTCAATGCTGGGAAATATGTTAAACCAGCGGAGATGATTTTCTTTTTTCTTTGATAAATATTCTCTACTTCTAGGAAGAAGGTATATAAAGGACCACAAAGCTAGAGACTTCAAATATAAGTAGGAATTAAATTATCTGAGACTTGTAAATTCAACAAGTACATCATGATTAACCAATTCATTCTTCATGCATTAAAAGCCGGACAACCTAAATAGAAAATTAAGATCATAATTAGCCAACATATTCATTTCTTCTTTACAAACTAATTTTTTTTCCCCAATCAAGCTCATATGCTAGTGCCTCGACATCTAAATTTTCAGTGCATCTAACATTCACTAGAAATAAATTTTGAGACAACCCAAAAGCATGACGATTAGAGTTAGTTTATTAATATAAATTATGGTTCTACAAATCTAATCCAACAGAAATAAAATATTATTAGGTATGAAAATATTTAATTTGCACTCAAGTCATCATACCTTGAGACAAATTTCATCTGGCGTAGTTGAATAATTAGTAAGTAACTGTACTTTCCCAACTTGACCGTCCTCCGGTTTATGGTATATAAAACACAAAAGAACCTTCTCCCCCTGCAATATAAAGATCGCTGGTATAAAACACAAAAGGCGAGCTTATAAAAATTGAGTTAGGATCGAGATGTTAGTACCTATTAATTAGCAGGATCAGCCACCTCAATTACAGCTTTTGTCACAATACCTCCCCTTTGAATCATGGATTTAATTCGATTACCACATCATCTCCAAATCCATTGGCATGTTGTACACCAGTAGCAGGAAATTAGTTATCCATAGTCCAGGTTGAAGAACAAAAATGAAAAGGCAAACAGTAAAAAGAAAAGCAAATAAAAATACACGAACCAAATATACCTCACGTGTGAAGCTCCTAAACGGGCCATGAACGTCATTCCGAGGGCGAGATCGAAGATTCTGAGGATCTCTCTGTCCATATCAAGTAGAACTTAGGGCTTCGGATTGCGTTGGACTATTGGGTTGAATGAATCTTGCTGTTTCTTGGTATTAGATTTACCTTTGCACTTTCCCTTCTTCCGCATTCTGGCAGCGCTCCGCCTGGTGTTTGGGCTTGGGGAGGGTGATGGGATGGTGACATCATGACCGGACACTTGGCGGGCGGTGATTGGCGGGACCATGTGGAGAGACGCGTCCGATGAGATTGCTGGGGTTTCTTGCTCCTTCCCTTCGTCGATTTCTCCTCCCTCTTCATCATCGTCGTCTTCTTCATCGGGGCTGTTGTACTCCAGATCGAGAGGGGGCGGTGTCGGGTCGGATTTTTGTGGTGGCGGGTCAGGCTGATTTAGGGTTTCTTGGTTTAGAGACAGAGAGGCTTCAGATACGGCGGCGGGTTCATGGTTGGTCAGTTCTTGCTGCTCGGGTTTGGGGGAAGGCGACGATTTGGACATGGATTAACTCTTTGCTTAAACTCTCTCTCTCTCTCTCTCTCTCTCTCTCTCTCTCTCTCTCTCTCTCTCGATTCAGGCCGCACCGATGAAGCACATTCGGCTTCAAGAAAGAGTTGGGTCTCGATTTGAACTGCTATAGTATTAGTCCATTCTTATTAAATATCGATTAAAATATAAATATAAAAAATATTTATTAAATTACAAAATTTTAAATATATTATAAAAAATTCTAAGAATGTATTTCCAATATTTAAAATGTAAATATAAAAAATATTTATTAAATTACAGAGTTTTAAATATTATATAAAAGATTCAAAGAATGTATTTTCAACATGTAACTTGTACATGTTTAATTTATTAATTAATTGTTATAATTATTAAATAGTTTTATATTTTAATGTTTAGATTATATTCGTTAATAGTTTTATTTACACACTTAAAAATTAAAAAGATGTCATATTGTCAAATCGTGTCTAATTTCTATTAATTAATTATTATTATTAAATTAATTTACATTTTTATGTTTAGAGTAAATTCGTATAATTATTAGTTACATACTTTGAAAACTTTAATAAATGTCATACTCACAACACGTGTCGTATTATAACCGTGTTTAATCAATATTATTACTTATTCTTACATAATTTTATATTTTTTATGTTTAAATTGAATTCATTACTAACATTTAGTTACATACTTAGATTATTGCAAATAACTTGTGATTTACATATATGGAATATTTGAAATTTTAAAAATAAATTATTTTAGATTTTATTGTAAATACAAATTATTTAACTATTTTAATAATTAGTTTTTATTATTTAAAATAGACTTACAAATAAAAAATTGAGAAATTTATTAAAAATATAAAATAATTATTTTCAGAAGCAGTTTGTTAAGAACCGCTTGTTCTAATGAGAATATTACACCTCCAACTTTCCCCAAGTTTTTAGAAGTGATATTTGTTATGAACCGCCTCTTTTGGAGACCATTGTGTTGCCTAACATATTCAAACCATTAAATCTAAAGTTTGACTCGTTTGTAGAATATTTGGAGTATGTTTTCTAAATAGGGAACAATTAATAATAATAATAATAATATTAATATTTTTATTACTATAAAATATAAAATAAAGAAAGATTTATAATTATCTTATGAATACATATTCAATAAATTTTAAAATTAAAAATGCATAAAAAAAACATATAAAATAAATTTGTTTTTTTTTTTAAATTAGTGACAGAATATTTAAAACTTCTAAATATTTATTAAAAATATAACACTTGAAAAAATAATATAAAATTACATAATATAATAGAGAAGGGAATTGTAAAATCGTATAAGAGTAAAATATAAAATTTTATGATTATTGAAGTTATAGTTTTCGTGGTGTTGAAATAAATCAACGGGTTCTTGGCTCGGTATTATTGGAGATCGATTCGATTGAAGGATTCAATGTGTTTCAAGTTTGGAAAAATAAAGGAAAAATGAAAATAAAGCAAATAAAATAGCTAACTTRCTAGGAATTGAAATTGCATGTTGGTCGGATGCCTCGTCGTGTGCCTCAATATGTAAATGCAACCAAGTAATGGAAATAAGCAAGAAAATGCAATGTTTCACCAAGTACAAGCATGCAAGCACAAGGTACAACTATGCATAAAATCCTAAATAATTTAAATTACCAAAAATTGAAAGCATGGATGTAAAGAGCAATGGAAATTAACAAGAAAATTCAAAACTTTAAGGAAAATAACAAGCAACAAATCCTAGATCTAAGATTTAACCTAAAACTATTCATGAAAATTAAATTGCAAATAAAGCATAGGAAAAACTTGAAATCAAGACGATCCAAGAGCCGAACTATGATCTAGATGTGTCACTCATCTAGATTCCATAGCCAATTCATATTCATCATGAATTCAAGGTGCTAAGTCTAAAAGCATAACATGAAGAACAAGCATAGAAATGAAGAACAAAGCATGGAATTAAAGCATAAAACATGAAATTGAAAGAAAACTTACTTGAATTAAGAAATGAAACAAGCTTGAATGTAAATTGCTTCAAAGTAAACAATACAAAGGAGTATTTGGATTCTTTCTAGGCTTACAAACCCAAGGAGGTGCTTGAAATTAAATCTAATCTTGAAAAGAAAATTACATCAAAGTTTGAAATTAATCTAAAACCTAAGAAGAAGATTATCCAAGAGATTGAGAGAAATTTGATCTCAAACCCTAGCTTGGGTTGGGAGGGGAGTTATATTTTTAATGGTGCAAGGTGTGGGCTTTATATAGTTGTTTGTAGGGGCAAAAACGTCCGAGAATTCTCAAAAGCTTCGAACTCCAAGCATCGCAGTCGATCGACTGACAATGCAGTCGATCGACTGCCCATCCTCGAACAACCACTCTCTGTCCATCAGTCGATCGACTGCTAGAAATACAGAATCAGCCAATGATGTCTTCATATAAAATGTAGCCATTCCTCTTGGATATCATCTCGACTTCGATTTGTGTCATTTGGAATTTTCCTCCGAGAGTTATAGGCTCCTCACAAAAACCTTCTACAAGCGAGGTGACGACGAACTGTCTCCACTTAAAGCTGCCTTTTACCATTCTCATACTCAATATTTGGAACTGTTGTAAACACAAAAGTTTTAGACAATTCTCTCAGACTTCCAATGGTATAAGGTGGAGGCAAATGGCAAAAGTGGCTTTGGATTTATGCTATTATTACGACAACTAAGACATCCACCGAGCGAATATAATCATTTTAGCCACCTACAAAACAAGAATTCAAGCTTAAAACCCCAAAAATAGCTCAAACACCTCACATAACGTACTCTTAAAGCCAAAAAGATAATAAACAAGAAAAAGACCTAAAACATAATGAATAACGACTCGATACTACTAGACACGACGCTAAACACTAACTAAAAATAATAGGAAAAACACAACAATTACATGCAAAACAACTACCCCACACTTATCGGTTTGTTCGTCCTCGAACAACAAAAAGATTCGAGAGTGTACACGCAATGAACATTGTTTAAAATGAGAAACCCTTGTGCTTATCCTTATTTATATTATGGAAATATCAACATAAACTCGCTATCGTCAAGCATTGCTCGTATTATTCTTTTTCAATTGCAAGCCAAAACGATGACTTCCTATCAAGTGGTATCTTGAGGGTGTTCGCTCAATTCGCTCAAGTATTTAATAAGGGACGTGTTTACGCTCAAGTCGGACAATGCATGCACCTCGTCAAGATTTCACAAATCGGACGCTCAAAACTGCTCATAGTACATGATCAAAGAAGAATCGAAAGAGGTCTTTATTATGGGTTGTAATGTTGGCTCTTTGGTAAGGTATGGAACATTTGGATATAGTGGCTAACACACGATCAAACGTGATCAATAACACACAAAAATCCTAACTTTTGAAAACCGAAGCTTATGATCGCTTTACCTTTCCCAATTCACTAAACTATCATTCGAAACCCTTTCATTCACCCACATTCCCGACTTTTATTTAACAACACTTAGAAGATTTTTGAATTTGCTTCTTTTCACTAATCTTAGCCTTTTTGAAATAATCCTTTCACTTGAATGCATGCTTTATCACTTTTCGTGATTTGTGTTGGAGTATTATTATTTTTTTTCTTTTTTTTTGTGTATAAGCAACTCAAAACCCGAAACCCACAATCAATTTCCCTCACATTTCTCGTCAACTAACAATAAACTCTCCCACTTCACAAATTATGAAGATACAAGAGCTAAAAATGAGCTCGACTAACAAGAAATGGGATAAAGGCTCTCGGGGGCTCATTTGGATTTTTTTTAGTAGCTTATATATATGGATATGGCCGGAATAAGTGTGATATATGTGCCTCGAGGTCATTTTCAAAATCAATCATGTACGAGCAAAATCAAACCTCCTCAACGCAATTTCCGTAAAAAATGCAAGCAAGCCGATAAATTACACAAGGCTACTCACTAGTTTGCACCAAACTTGGGAGCGAAATCAAAAGAGATTTTAGAGTCTTGCAATCTTTTCACGAGAAAATGTTGATTGTATATATATATAGGCGGTTTTGGACGAAGCACAAATATTCAACCCTTCACACATAAGGCCATAAACATGCAAAAACCCGACAAGTAAACTATTCAAACTTCCAAGTACGTGGAGTGGTTCAACAATGTAATAACGACTCAAAAGACACCAAAATCGACTAAAACATATAAATGCTCAAATAGTAAGCGTCACTTCGCCAAGAATGCGACACTTCGCCAAGGCTCGAGTTAAGAACAACAAAACATGATTTGTAATACACGGACTCTAACCACCTACCCACCCCACACTTAAACCATGCAATACCCTTATCGCATTTTAATAAAAATCAAGTAAAATGAGGGTGAGTAGAAAGTTCCTCAACCGAGAGAGTTTAGGTCGAGCTCGGTGGGGTCCACCTAGGCATCTAAGCAATCTAAGCAAAAATTGAGCATGACTAGTATCTCTCAGCTCCATGAACGCTACAACTTTTTATCAATRGTCCAATGGTCGACATCGGAAAATAAAACCTAGAAAAGAGAATCACACAAAACCAAAACATAATAAAATATGTGCATAAAACGAAACCAAAGGTTCAAAAGAACCAAAACAATTTTTTTTTTAATTTTTTAATGTTTTCGGATTTTTTCAATAAAAGAAAAGAAAGGAAGAAAGAAATGGAAAGAACTTGGGTTGCCTCCCAAGAAGCGCTTGTTTTACGTCATTAGCTCGACGTACTCCCGCCAAAAATCAAACGTTCCAAATGGGCAAATGAAGCTCATCTCGGCTAGGTCCTCGGGTGGAATGGTGATTTTAAAGTGACCCGATGACTCGTCCAAGAAATGATAGGAATAATGGTCGGCTAGCTTGTTCATCCTCTGATCGAAAAACGGGGGAGGGAAATGATCTATCTTGGTAGCCGCTTTCAACTTCTTAAAATCGATCAACGTCCTCAAACCCATTCCAGCCCTCGTGGCTAACAACCCTCCTTCTTTATCCTTAAGAGCTATCAAACCACTCGTCTTGGGCACCATGTTAATGGGATTCACCCACTCACTCCCGGCGAGTACGAACATCGAGCCCTCCAACAACAACCTCCACATCCCGACTCTCATCATATCATCAAGAATCAAAATCGAAGGGCTAACTCTCTCAACCACTCCCGGTTTCCAATGAATAGCATCCTTAAGGATTTTAAACCCTTAAACCATCCTCTTCTCCCCTTATTCCCTGTGCGAGTTTGCAAGGATAATAATCGAATTTCTCTCCTCATCCTCCTCAAGATAATTGTCTTTTTCTCCAAGATTATCATCAATAACCCCCACCTCCCCCTCTAAAAAGTCATCGTTTCCCTCAAAGACACAACAAGAATCATCTCCACACAAAACGGGGTCAAATAGAGGCACAACGGGCTCATCAAGAAGAATAATGGGCTCATCCTCACAACATCCTCCAATATCGATGTTCGGGCCAACCTCCTCCTCGTTGCTCCTCTACAAACAAATTCTTTCGACCGTGGCCTTGATGAAATCCATATACACCCACTCTTTGCAAGATTGTCTTGAAGTGAAAGGTAAGGGGTCAAGAGGGGTAAAAATACTCGGACTCGAAACCATGGCTTCCTCCATCGGTGAAACAACCGAATCAACTACCCCACACTTTTCAAGGAACGTGACCGGAAGAGTAGGCAAAGGTAGTGGGTCCACGTGAGAAGTAACAAGAGGATCGTGTGGCGGCACTGGGGCAAAAGATGGAGTGGTACCACCGGGTCCCACACAAGGAGGAATTGGGCTCGGGCTAGACATTTGAGCGATTTGAGCCTTTAATGTCGCTATTTTCATCTTCAACTCAAGCTCCCTCGAGGATAAAGCCATGTTCACATTATAATCATGAGAATACGTCGGAGGAGGAGTTTTTCGCTCAGGAGGGCCACTTGGGACAATGTAGCTCCCACCTCCAAATAACTCATAAGGATCGGGAGTCGTCGGTGGAGTAAAAGAAGGCGTAGCACAAGCGGGTCCTACCGGATATCCATGGTCTTCATACACATCCTCCAAAAGGCAAGAGTCGGTAACATGACCACGCGATCCACACCATCCACATCCCAAAAAAGATTGGTTAACATCTCTCATAGTACGGATGGGGGAACTACTTATCTCATAGGAGCTCGGACCGCCAAATGCCTCATAATCCTCGTGATCTTTAGCGGTTAAAGGGGGAAGTAGGGGAACACCAAGCGAGAAGGGAAACGGAGATTGCATATTCAGATAAGGATTTGGGGCATCATACCCTCCGGGATAACCATTCATACCCACGACGCCACCAAACCCAACATGGATTGCACCATGCCCTCCCATGTTGGGTTGTCCATAACCATAACCACCATTGGCAACTTGGTTTGCACCATGCCTTCCCACGTCGCCATACCCATTATACAACATCTCATTCCCAACATGGTTTGCATCATGCCCTCCCATGTTGGGAATATATCCACTATAGTTAAAAGGACCTTGCATACTTAAAGAAAAAGCGTCAAATACCAAAGAAAGCTAAAAACACAATGAAACGACAATTAAATCGAAAGCCTTAACCAAGCCGTGTTGGAACGGTGCCATTTTGAAGTTATAGTTTTCGTGGTGTTGAGATAAATCAACGGGTTCTTGGCTCAGTATTATTGGAGATCGATTCGATTGAAGGATTCAATGTGTTTCAAACTTGGAAAAATAAAGGGAAAATGAAAATAAAGCAAATAAAATAGCTAACTTCCTAGGAATTGAAATTTCATGTTGGTCGGATGCCTCGTCGTGTGCTTCAATATGTAAATGCAAGCAAGTAATGGAAATAAGCAAGAAAATGCAATGTTTCACCAAGTACAAGCATGCAAGCACAAGGTACACCTATGCATAAAATCCTAAATAATGCAAATTACCAAAAATTGAAAGCAAGGATGTAAAGAGCAATGGAAATTAACAAGAAAGTTCAAAACTTTAAGGAAAATAACAAGCAACAAATCCTAGATCTAAGATTTAACCTAAAACTATGCATGAAAATTAAATTGCAAATAAAGCATAGGAAAAACTTGAAATCAAGATGATCCAAGAGCCGATCTATGATCTAGATGTGTCACTCATCAAGATTCCATAGCCAATTCATATGTTTCATTATGAATTCAAGGTGCTAAGGCTAAAAGCATAACATGAAGAACAAGCATAGAAATGAAGAACAAAGCATGAATTAAAGCATAAAACATGAAATTGAAAGAAAACTTACTTGAATTAAGAAATGAAACAAGCTTGAATGTAAATTTCTTCAAAGTAAACAATCCAAAGGAGTATTTGGATTCATTCTAGGCTTACAATCCCAAGGAGGTTCTTGAAATTAAATCTAATCTATAAAAGAAAATTACATCAAAGTTTGAAATTAAATCTAAAACCTAAGAAGAAGATTATCCAAGAGATTGAGAGAAATTTGATCTTAAACCCTAGCTTGGGTTGGGAGGGGAGTTATATTTTTAATGGTGCAAGTTGTGGGCTTTATTTAGTTGTTTGTAGGGGCAAAAAGGTCCGAAAATGCTCAAAAGCTCCGAACTCCCAGCATCGCAGTCGATCGACTGACAAAGCGGTTGATCGACTGCCCATCCTCGAACAGCCACTCTTTGTCCATCAGTCGATCAACTAAAAAAGCAGTCAATCGACTGCCAGAAATACAGAATCAGCCAACGATGTCTTCATATAAAATGTTGCCCTTCCTCTTGGATATCATCTGGCCTTTGATTTGTGTCATTTGGAATTCTCCTCCGAGGGTTATGGGTTCCTCACCAAAACCTGCCACAAGCGAGATGACGACGAGCTGTCTCCACTTAAAGCTGCCTTTTACCATTCTCAGACTCAATATTTGGAATTGTTGTAAACACAAAAGTTTTAGACAAATTCTCTCAGCTTTGCAATGGTATAAGGTGGAGGCAAATGGCAAAAGTGGTTTTGTATTTATGCTTGTATTAAGATAACTAAGACATCCACCGAGCAAATATAATCATTTTAGCGACCTACAAAACCAGAATTCAATCTTAAAACCCCAAAAATAGCGCAAACACCTCACATAACGTACTCTTAATGCCAAAAAGATCATATTCAAGAAAAAGACCTAAAACATAATGAAGAACGACTCGATACTACTAGACACGACGCTAAACACTAACTAAAAATAATAGGAAAAACACAACAATTACATGCAAAACAACTACCCCACACTTAT
>BMAC01000460.1:132116-154209 GCA_014905375.1 Phtheirospermum japonicum
TCCCTTCCTCTTGGCTATCATCTGGCCATTGATTTTTGTCATTTGGAATTTTCCTCCGAGAGTTATGGGCTCCGCACCAAAACCTGCACAAGCGAGGTGACGACGAACTGTCTCCACTTAAAGCTGCTTTTTACCATTTTCAGACTCAATATTTGGAATTGTCATAAACACAAAAGTTTTAGACAATTCTCTCAGCTTTACAATAGTATAAGGTGGAGACAAATAGAAAAAGTGGTTTTGGAGTTATGCTTGTATTACGATAACTAAGACATCCACCGAGCGAATATAATCATTTTAGCCACCTACAAAATTCAAGCTTAAAACCCCAAAAATAGCGCAAACACCTCACCTAACGTACTCTTAAAGCCAAAAAGATAATAAACAAGAAAAAGACCTAAAACATAATGAAGAACGACTCGATACTACTAGATACGATGCTAAACACTAACTAAAAATAATAGGAAAAACACAACAATTACATGCAAAACAACTACCCCACACTTATCGGTTTGTTCGTCCTCGAACAACGAAAAGAATCGAGAGTATACACGCAATGAACATTGTTTGAAATGAGAAATCCTTGTGCTTATCCTTATTTATATTATGGAAATATCAACATAAACTTGCTATCGTCAAGCATTGCTAGTATTACTCTTCCCCAAACGCAAGTCAAATCGATGACTTCCTCACAAATGGAATTTTGAGGGTGTTCGCTCAATTCGCTCAAGTGTTTGATAAGGGACGTGTATACGCTCAAATCGGACAATGCATGCACTCGTCAAGATTTCACAATTCGGACGKTCAAAATAGCTCARAGTACATGACCAAATAAGAATCGAAAGAGGTCTTTATTATGGGTTGTAATGTTGGCTCTTTGGTAAGGTATGGAACATTTGGATATAGTGGCTAACACAAGATCAAACGCAATCAATAACACACAAAAATCCTAACTTTTAAAACCCAAAGCTTATGATCTCTTCACCTTTCCCAATTCACTAAACTATCATTCAAAACCCTTTCATTCACCCACATTCCCGACTTTTATTTCACAACACTTAGAAGATTTTTGAATTTGCTTCTTTTCACTAATCTTAGCCTCTTTGAATTAAGCTTTTCACTTGAACGCACGCTTTATCACTTTTTGTGATTTGTGTTGGAGTATTATTTTTTTTGTGTGTGCATAAGCAACTCAAAACCTGAAACCCACAATCGATTTCCCTCATATATCTCGTCAATTAACAATAAACTCTCCCACTTCACAAATTATGAAGATACAAGAGCTAAAAATGAGCTCGACTAATAAGAAACGGGATAAAGGCTCTAGGGGGCTCATTTGGATTTTTTTAGTAGCTTATATATATGGATATGGCCGGAATAAGTGTGATATATGTGCCTCGAGGTCATTTTCAAAATCAATCATGTACGAGCAAAATCAAACCTCCTCAATGCAATTTCCGTAAAAAATGCAAGCAAGCCGATAAATCACACAAGGCTACTCACTAGTTTGCACCAAACTTGGGAGCGAAATCAAAAGAGCTTTTAGAGCCTTGCAATCTTTTCACGAGAAAATGTTGATTATATATATGTATAGGCGGTTTTGGACGAAGCACAAAATTCAACCCTTCACACATAAGGCCATAAACATGCAAAAACCTGACAAGTAAACTATTCAAACTTCCAAGCACGTGGAGTTGTTCAACAATGTAATAACGACTCAAAAGACACAAAAATCGACTCAAACATATAAATGCGCAAATAGTAAGCGTCACTTCACCAAGAATGCGTCACTTCGCCAAGGCTCGAGTTAAGAACAACAAAACATGATTTGTAATACCCGAACTCTAACCACCTACCCACCCCACACTTAAACCATGCAATACCCTTATCGCATTTTAATGAAAATCAAGTAAAAGGAGGGTGAATAGAAAACTTCCTCAACCGAACGAGTTTAGGTCGAGCTCGGTGGGGTGCACCTAGGCATCTAAGCAATCTAATAGTATCTCCCAGCTCCACGAACGCTACCACTTTTTATCAATCGTCCAATGGTCGATGTCGGAAAATAAAACCTAGAAAAGAGAATCACACAAAATTAAAACATAATAAAATATGTGCATAAAACGAAACCAAAGGTTCAAAAGAACCAAAACAAAAATTTTTTTTTTTTTAATTTTTTAATGTTTTTGGATTTTTTCAAGCATATTTTATAAATATTTTATAAATACATATTCAATTATTTTATAAATACATATTCAATAAACTTAAAAATTGAAAATTCATCAAAAATTAAAAAAAAATCATATAAAGTAAATGTGAAAGTTCTTTAAAACCAGTGACAAAATATTTAAAACTTTAAAATAATTATTAAAAATATATAAAATAAAAAATAATATTATAAAATGACATAATATGAGTAAAATATAAAAATGTATAATTATTTTGAAAGCACTTTGAAATTTTATAATTTAAAAGCACTTTAAAATTTTATTTATAATACTTTATAAAACTTTTGTTATGTTTTTTATTATTAATATATCTAATTATTCATGATTAAATGTAACGCCCCAAAAAAAATACTACCTTAATAGTAATAAAATAAATAAATAATCAAATGCTTACATGAAATTCGTTTTCATATACATAAAATACTATAAAAGAAAGTCGACGAAAGAAAGCTCTAGACGAGTCAATCTTCACCTTGAAAATCGAAGTCAACTTCATTCGCATTATCGTCGACATCTGGAGAGATTGGTTTTAAAACAAACGAGAGCGTGAGCTAAAAGAGCTCAGTGAGGGCAAGCAAATGAAATGAGAATTTTATTTTAAAATATAAAATTGACAAGAGTTTAGAGAATAATTTTCATAAAATAATCAAAGCACTTGGTGTGCAAAACTATTTTCATGCGTGTAACAAAACCTTACTCAGCAACAAACACATAATTCAATCAATTTATGACTTCAGTATTTTAATCAAAAGTAAAATATTTTAGAAAGATTAAACCATAGATTTTCCCAAAATCTAACCAATTATCGTATTTAAAATACACAAGTAATACTAACTTATTTTTGAAAAATTAATTGAAACAGTTAACAGTTGAACAAACATGAAAATCTGTCTCATTGTAAAACAGTCAGTCCGATTAGTGAGTGTCCGGATACGGAACTCTAGAGGTGGCTCCCGCACGTAGCACTTAGCTCCCGAAGGACTCTAGAGGTGGCTCCCACGCGTAGCACTTAGCTTCCGAACCAGATCAACTCACATAAACGTAGAATCGATGTCGATCAAACATGAACTCACACGTTTCCACTCACCATGAAAGGTGACACTCCAGGCCGAAGCCTCAGTCGCCTTATCCCTCCCAGTAGGCTCGATGTCCCTTTAGCTATGGGATTCAAACCCAGGGCACGCCATATTCTGGAATATACCCAATCTACGACTCAAATCCTGCCGTCGTCTCCGACCCGACCAGGAACAATGAGAATAGGTACCACGAGTAGTCAAGCAAGAATCACAGGCAACCTGTTCGATTGATTCCCCAAACTATTCGTGCCTGATAGACAGTAGCAATGACAGACAGACAAACGGTAATAGACAATAACAGTGACAGACAGACAGTAACAGTAACAGGCAGTAACAATCGATAATAGACAGTCAATAACAATAGTCGAGTTCAAATGATACCTTTGATATAAAATCATATAAGAGAACTTATGATTAAGCATAAGGTCAATGCACACTTTCATATTTTTCCTCAAAATACTATTTTTCAATAGACTTATACAAACTATTAAAAAAAATATGTTTAAGCAACAAGTGCTTTTCGATTTGGAAAATCTCAAACATTCTAGTTAAAAATGTTTTACTCGCAGATAAGCACAAACAACGCATTATAATTTGAGAATTTTAAACTCCCCAGTTTAAGAAAGTTTTACTCACCTTCTTTGAGGCTCTTTCCAGAATCAAGCATAAAGCTACGACGGCTTTACGAGGTTTTCGATCAGTACATGAAAGGTCTCGTCA
This sequence comes from Phtheirospermum japonicum, assembly GCA_014905375.1. NCBI lineage: Eukaryota > Viridiplantae > Streptophyta > Magnoliopsida > Lamiales > Orobanchaceae > Phtheirospermum > Phtheirospermum japonicum. The sequence continues at coordinate 136,135 of BMAC01000460.1, forward strand.
CTTCCGAATAAAAGTCCATGTTGAGTCCTAAAATATATTATAATTATAAAAATTATAAATATAATATATATTAAAGTAATATCTAAGATCCTAAGACACTTGGAAAAGAATTTAATCGACTTGATCGCGAAATAGTATAATAAAGACGCTCGGCCTCGATTCTAGAAATCTAGAGCTCAAAGGGTAAATCCGTAGAATAATGTTATAACGAAGTTATGGTTCGAATTTGAAAACATATGGAAATCATTTGACCTATTTAAACTCATAAATAAGAAAATTGAATATTAATAAATACATTATAATAAGACTACAAGATATTGTACCAAGTTTAATCAACAAGTCAAATTACTATTAATAATATTGATATTCTAAAGAAAACCTTACTTACACTAATGACTCCACCTTAATAACTATTATTATTATTGTCATTATTATTATTATTATTATTATTATTATTATTATTATTATTATTATTATTATATTATGGTTTACTCAGTAAATGGTAAGTATGTATAAGTAATAGTCTCAAGTTGATCTTATAATATAAAGACCCGTATGATATATCATATCATTTAGCCCGACCTGATTATGCCTAACCTTGTACCAGACCTGGTTGGGATGACCTGAGCTATTATTCCGCATCTAAAGAGAGAAGGAGAGCGTAATAAACAGATCTGGCAAGATCTTTCCCGATCTCATTAAATAATACGAAAGAGATCCACCTGGTGTAACTCAAGAGGGAAGAGATAATTAAGTCAAGGAACCTTGTCTTCATATTAATCTGACCTGACCTGGCTGCCTTGACCTAGAATTAGGGCTTCAGGGAATACAAGTCAGGATTCCTGCAAGAAACTAGGGCTGTCTTAGGAAAAAACTCCTGACCCGAACCATCTGAAATACCGACCCGGGATTCGCGGATTCTATTTCCGAAATCTCGGGAGGGTCCCACACGGTGGATATGTATAAATATCTCGGCCTCAAGGCTAAGGGAGGTATGATTTTCTGGGCATGACTCTTCTATTTTCTGTATTGCTCTTACTAAAATTGCTAACTGACTTAAGCATCGGAGAAGTTTCCACCGGAAAACCTCCGGTGGTCATTTATAACAAGTTTCTGTGAGACAGGTTTGGGAAATCTCAAGAGGAGGCGTATTCTCAGGCGTGGTCAATTTTCTGGGTGAAACAATTGGCACCGTCTGTGTGAACTGTTTCAAGGCTAAGATATGAGAATAACACATGGATTCGGCTGGGCTCCGGTGGGTGGGCACGCCAAGCTCTGCCACGGCAAAAATGACGGGACCGTCAGCGATAGGGCCGGCAGGAGTAGGGCCATCGAGGGCAGTCGGACCAAGCGTCATACAGCCCCCCCTAGCGGATCTGCACAAGCTGGTGGCGGATCGTTGAATGACTTCTTTTTGAGACAGTTGTCTGACCTCATTGGCAAAGCGGTGGAAGTAGTCGCAGAGCGGAAATTCACTGAGCTGACGACCCCCCCCGTAAGGCGCATCTACCACTGGAGATGGAGCCGACGCGAGCAAATCAGCGTCCGGTTAGAACCCCTGCTGCTCATGATGAAGAGGAGGGCCTTTCGGCCTCAGAAAGTGAAACATCGAGCAAGACAAACCCTGACCTCACTGAACAGATGCAGAATTTGTAGAACGAGGTCAGGGAGGTGAAGAGGAAGATGGCAGGTGCAAGTGCGGCGCCTAGGCGGAGGGGCACTCCGTTCACCGAGGCTGTTATGAGGGATGATTTGCCAGTGTCTTATAGGTCCATGGGTTTTGAATATAGTGGAACGACGGACCCATGGAACCATCTGAGACGATTTGAGAACGCGGCCAGTTTACATAAGTTCTCTGATTCGGTCATGTGCAGAGTCTCCCCAACAACCTTCACAAAATCAGCTCAGCTTTGGTTCAGCCAATCGCCCCATGTTCCACCAACAATCTCGATGAATTTAGCTCAGTAGGAAAACTTGGATGTGGTGTAGGAATAGTCTTGGTTGACCTAGAAGGGGTGACTACAGAATACGCAGTTCGATTAAATTACCCTCTATCCAACAATGGAGCCGAGTACGAAGCATTGTTGAGGGGTGTCCAGATGGCAAAAGAGTTGGGAGAAGAGCGTATACTAGTTAATGTAGATTCACAACTTGTTTGTAAGCGGATTGGGGGAGAGCTCAAAATGAGGGAAGAGAAAATGCAAAAATATTTAACCAAGTTCCGAGAGCTGGCTAGTACTTTAGATGCCTTGAATGTCCAGCAAATTCCTAGAGTAGAGAACAACCGAGCTGATTATTTGGCTAAGGTAGCTAGCTCAGCTGTGGATTGTCAAGAAAGGATGATCACCTTATTGATTGCCTACCGAGAATACGGAGAGGATGAGGTTAATGCATTGGAAGAGGGTGAGCAGGATTGACATTCTCCCCTCGAAGCATACTTAGAAAAAGAAGAATTACCAGAGGACGAAAAGGAGGTGAGTAAGGTGCGAATCAGATCAACAAGGTTTTGTATGATAAAGGGTGAGATTTTTCGTAGGGGTTTTGGACAACCTCCCCTGAAGTGCGTAAACAAAAAAGAGGGAGCTCATGTACTCAGGGAAGTCCATGAAGGATGCTGCGATAACCACATGGGAGCTAGAGCCCTATCTATCAAAATAATGCGAGCATGCTTTTTCTGGCCTAGGCTCAAGCAAGATGCGGAGAATTTTGTAAAAATATGCGAAAAATGTCAAAAACACTCCCCGCTCATGCACAGACCTGCCGAAGAGCTCATGACAATGAGCTCCCCTTGTCCGTTCACCAAATGGGGAATGAACTTTGTAGGCCCTTTCCCCACGGCTCCAGCCTAGAAGAAATTTCTCATTGTAGCTATTGATTATTTCAGCAAATGGGTAGAGGCGGGAGCCCAGGCAAAAATTACCGAGGAGGCAGTAATGGGATTTCTATGGAAAAATATAATATGTCGATTTGGAATCCCTCGAATCTTGGTTCGCAATTCATGGGAGCTAAGATAGACCAGCACTTCACATCTGTCTATCATCCGCAGGAAAATGGGCAGTTTGAGGTGACTAATCACATCTTGGTACAAGGAATCAAGGCGCGTTTGGAAAGGTCTGGTGGCAAGTGGGTTGAAGAGCTTAGCTCAATTCTTATGGCCTATAGAACTAATTCAAAGGAAAGCACTGGGAGATGCCTTTCAGCCTAGTATATGGCATGGACGCTATTATCCCTACAGAGATCAGTCTTGAGACTCACAGAATACAAAGCTTTGAGGAGAGTCAAAATAGCTTGCTAATACAGGATGCTCTGTACCTAGTTGAGGAAAAGAGAGATCGTGCTATGATTAGAATCGAGCACACGCGTGGAAGAGTTAGGGCAGCCTATAATAATACAGTCGTAAAGAGATATTTTTGTGTGGGAGATCTTGTTCTACGCAGAGCTGGCCTGGGAAACACTACTACAGAAAACGGATTTTACATCGGTGGTTTTTGTTCGTTAACTCGGTTTCAAAACGATGTAGATGAAAACGATGTTAAATGTCACAAATCTTTACATCGGTTGTAGAACCGATGTGAGAATATACAGTACTACATCAGTTTCTCTAATAACTGATGTCAATAATGAAATACCCGATGTAAGACTGGACTGTACTACATCGGTTTCTCTGAGTACCGATGTAAAATATAAAAACACTGATGTAAACATCGGTGATTTTACATCGGTTATTTAAACAGCCGATGCAATATTTTAGTAAGCTCACATCGGTCAAATAACAACTGATGTAATATTATAGTTCTTTTTTTTATTTTGCCATTTTACATCCGGTTATTTAAACAGCCGATGCAATATTTTAGTAAGCTCACATCGGTCAAATAACAACTGATGTAATATTACAGTTCTTTTTTTTTTAATTTTGCCATTTTAGGCGATTCACACCTAAGAATTTGTACCGATTTATTTCACATAGCCAAACCAAACAATAAGTACACAATTCATCGAATTCAAATAGTAAGAACATAATTTGTCCAATAATCCATCTAACCAAACTATAAATTAACAACTCAAACAAAACTAAAAGGTTACAATTCATCTAACCAATGTATAATTTTATTAATGAAATACGTACGACTTACACAAAGTAATAGTTCTAACCATAGATGATGAGTAAGCCATAATTTTCTACTACTATTGTAGCACAAGTTAAGTCTGAGCTAACGGCCAGAGTAAAAACGCAAGACCAGCAAACGAGATGCATATATAGCACAAGTCAAGTTCTATCCATTGCAGCCCAAGTCGTTAAGCAGGGCAACAGCTGTTGTTTTCAATCCAGAAATATCCTCATCCATCTCAGTGCAGAATATCAATCACAGTTAGGTAAGCARGAGGTAATAATTTTTTTAACGGAACACTCTTAGATGGCCAACAACGAGTTGAAGCTTTTACCCATCAAATTGCCCGGGGAAACTGTTGTAGTTTGCAGCGAAATGATCTACAGCTCGCAGAAGAATATAAAACCCAACGGCAATACTGAAGCATTAAATCAGAATATCAAAGGCAGTTATGTTGAGAAAAATAAAAAAATAAAAAAAATAAAAATAAAAAGAGTGTGTTGTTGAGCCCGAGGARGTAGACATTAGTTGTCGAACCTCGTAATATCGTGTGTCTTGTTATTTTTTTTTTTGCTACAAACAAGTGTATGCGCGGTTCATATTATTCGAGCATTTCCGCAAGTCTAGCTTGAATATCTAGCTGTGGTAAATTGTATTGGAGTACAATTAATCGCAACAAGTTAGTGATGTAAGCAACAAAACAAAAAAGGAATAATTAAATCTACATAATCATAAACCATGGCATAAGAGAAAAAGCACCTGATGAGTCTTCATCTGATTAGATACTTTTGTAACTCCAGTTGAGCCGGCGAATTAWACTCATCCTCAACAGGACGATATCTGCATACCTAATAATGATTAGAAAAAATTAATTAAAATGAAGTTTAGCTATCAGGAAAAACAGGACAGTGATGGAGAAAGTTTGAGTAAGCATACCATCTATACGAAAATGTTAAATCTAAAAATGAAACTTTGCGTATAAAGTGATAACATTTGGAAAARGGGAAGACCAATATTATWCCTCGTTAGATATAAAAATTTMATAACATAAGCATGATCTTAGATTCTTAATTAGGCATGCAGACAACAAATGTACCTGTTTCTAGATTCTGATCAATGGGGACAGCATTAGAAGACGAGCAAATGAAAAATACTGCCCATGCCCAGCTACAAGTGTGCATTGGTCGTTTGGTCACTGAACCAAATCTCCAAAATCGAATTAACTGATCATGTAAAAAAAGAAAACCGGACTGACCAAAATTATACATAAAACCGACCATTAACCGAACTAAATTTTTTTGATCGATTAAAAGAAATTTAAATATAATTATAAATTTTATTTATATATATATATAGTCAGTTCGGGTTAACTCAATTTGTTAGCCAGAAAAAAAAATGACAACCAAAAATTTATGGAACTAAAACTGAAAACTGAACTAAACTTTACAATTCGGTTTCTAATCGAAATTTGCAGACCCCTATACCCAGCACATAATTAGTAAGTAATTAATTTACCACTAACCTTTTGTCTCGTTTTGCCTCCTGAGTATACAAGCCACAAAATAGATAAGCAACAACTAGGAGACGATAACTATTACTCTTATCTTTCCCATTGATGTCCACCTAATTAATGCATACAGAAATTAAATGATATCTAACTCCAAGTAATAATCATGAAATGGATAGATACTAACAAAAAGCAAACGAATAAAAATTTGTCGTGGCTCACTAATATTCTGATTGCCTTATTACATGATAGATTCTTGTAAATCTTAGCAAGCATTAGAACTTGCTCTTAGATCCCTTGCCAATTGAATCATCGTTTCAGGAATCTTGAGCAGCTTATCTTTTGTATCATAGAAATTAGTTCTAAGAATAAAACCTCTGATCACAAATTTCATATCAACACGGGCTTTCCTATATTTACAGCCGGTCAATTCCGCGTAGATGTTCCGGTTCTATTGAGAATTTAAGCAAGAAAAAATTAATTAGTCTGTGTAACAACAAGTGAATCATGCTGCAAAATTAGAAAACACCTTGTATGCAAATTAAAATAAAGGAGAACATAACACATCTAAACAAATCAAGTAGTGAATCATGCAAACCAACAAACACCTTATATCAGTATATATGAATTAAAACAAAGGAGAACAGGCCAGGATCACAATTTTAAAGTTCAAATACCTTTCTCAGAATAATTACCTCATATATATAAGAGAAAAGATTCTGCCATTTCCCATGGATAGCTATCTGTCTAACTACTAATTAAGAAGCAATAAAACCTAATTATTAAAAGCTCATGCATAAAAAAACAAGAAACAATGCATGTGACATTATTCTTTGAGACAAGGAATAGACAAAATAGCAACAATGGCCATGATTAAAGTTAAGACAAACAAAAGCTCAATAAAAACACCCTGAACAGTGAGCAACGGAGACCATACTATTTATTTATTTATAAGTACTTAATTACCTTTTTGATTATCTCATTTTTTAGTGGGTCTCCATAAACTAACTAACCAAAAGGTCCAAAACAGCTTTATATTACTCTAAGGAAATATTAACTCCAAACCACATGCAAGCCAATCGAAAGATAGTTTTGCGATTGCATTTATTTTAATTAATTCATCATTATTAATTTTTATTAATTATTATAATGGAAAAAGAAGGGTGAGATACCTGTAACAACGTCGAGCTCATACACGTTGCTGATTGAGGGCCATGATTGAAAGCTTGTCCACTGATACCCGCATTAGAGAGTGTACCCCCAACCGAAAGGTACAAGTAGTCAGTCCCACGATTTAGGCGCGAGTCCATACTCTAAGGTGGACCTGAGGACATCTAACCACAACTCCCCTCCCACACGTCAACGTACATGAATTTTTCCGAAACCCAGGGCGGCGCCTGCTTTCCCGAACTGGTCATTTGAATCACCAAACCGTTTTTGGTCATGGCTTGCCCGTTTATCGAGTGGCCATGCCCGCGAGCCGAGACGCCAAACCCGTAAGCCGACTCGTACACCGATTTCACGAGCCGGGCGATGTCACCGGCTGAAGCCGGATGGAGAACCGCCAGCGGCTCGGCGCTTTGCATGCCGCCAAAGTCCCGCGAAGCCGATCCAACGTCGGCTGGCTCAAGGCTGAGCCGGCCTTCCACCTCGAGGTGCAGCAGCTCGGTGGGGTCCAGAGTTAATCCGATGGTCACGATCAGCCGACAGATTGCAAATGTCAGCAGTAATTTGGTAGCCATGCTGTGATGATGCTATATAGTAATACGTTGGACTGAATTAAATAAATTTGCCTTGATTATAGCTAGAGAACCGAATAAGGGTGTAAAATAATAAAATGTGCTACAACGGCTAACGTAACCCCGGGATTGCACTTTAAAGATTGCACATCCCTATATCCAGCACATAATTAGTAAGTATTTTACCACTAACCTTTGGTCTCGTTTTGCCTCTTGAGTATACAAGCCACATAATAGATAAGCAACAACTAGGAGACGATAACTATTACTCTTATTTTTCTCATTGATGTCCACCTAATTAATGCATACAGAAATTAAATGATATCTAACTCCAAGTAATAATCATGAAATAGATAGATACTAACAAAACGCAAACAAATAAAAATTTGTCGTGGCTCACCAATATTCTGATTGCCTTATCCCACCACTTGATAGATTCTTGTAAATCTTAGCAAGCATTAAAACTTGCTCTTAGATCCCTTGCCAATTCAATCATCGTTTCAGAAATCTTGAGCGACTTATCTTTTGTATCATAGAAATTAGTTCTAAGAATAAAACCTCTGATCACAAATTTCATATCAACACAGGCTTTCCTATATTTACAGCCGGTCAATTCTGCGTAGCTGTTCTGGTTCTATAGAGAATTTAAGCAAGGAAAAATTAATTAGTCTGTGTAACAACAAGTGAATCATGGTGCAAAATTAGCAAACAACTTGTATTCAAATTAAAACAAAGGAGAACAGAACACATCTAACAAATCAAGCATTGAATCATGCAAACTAACAAACACCTTATATCAGTATATTTGAATTAAAACAAAGGAGAAGAGGCCAGGATCACAATTTTAAAGTTCAAATACCATTCTCAGAATAAATTACCTCATATAAGGAGAAAAGATACTGCCATTTCCCATGGATAGCTATTCAGATGAATATCTTAAATTCGATGCCATAAAATTGGACATGGCAATCGATGATTTTCTTAATTTTGCAGATTTGGAGGATCTAAATTTACATGACTCTAGAAAAAATTCAAAAGAATGAAAAAAAGCAGACAAAAAAAAACTGCAGAAATAGGGAAAACAGTCGAGCAGAATAAAACCCTTACCCCCAAAATTCATAGTTGAAACAAGAGCACACAATGCCATATTGAATTGATTCAATATCAATCACACRAYCAACTATGTAATTCAATAACTGAGATATGAAGGTCGCATAAAGAAATCCAAACAGAAACACACCTTAGGTTTATAGAGTGACGAGACTTTATACTTGTCGGTGGGGGCTAGGTCATCGAACTATTGTGGTGGTTACCGTAAGGCTGCCACCGGTGGCGGTGGGTGGTAGCCGCAACGGTGATTTTGGATGGCGGAGAGATTTCTTGTTGGATGTGGCGGGCGAGGAAATATTTTCAGAGAGATGGACGCGGGTTAATAAATATATATATATTTTTTTAATTTTTCATTATTTTTTAATATAATTATAATTAAACTGATTTCATTTAATTAAACTAATTATAGTTTACGACGTTTATCTACAAAACGATTGTAAAGAAACCGTCGTAGTATATCGGTTAAATATATTTTACTACGGATATTTACAACAGTTTTCATATACCCGTTGCACTAGTATATTATTTACAATGGTTAAACAAATAACCGTTGTAAAATTCGCTGGCTCGCTCTATCACAACGGTTATTTGACAACRGTTGTAGAGTGACCGTTGTAAAAGGCCTTTTTTGTAGTAGTGAAAGGCTGAGGGATAGCTTGACGCCACATGGGAGGGACCGTTCAAAATTGCTAAAGTTTTGGCAGGAGGTGCGTATAAATTAGAACGAATGGAAGGAGATGAGGTGCCCCGAGTATGGAATGTATTAAACTTGAGGAAATATTATGTGTAAGGTTATTGCTCAAGACATATTTATGAAGTGATTGGAACTTATTTTATTACAAATCAGCTTGATCTCTGCAGCCAGGATTGACTAAGGGATGATGCCCCAAATCCTGACCTGATTGTCATAAAAAAGCCAGGATTGGCTAAGGGCGGATGCCCCAATTTTCCCGACCTGATTGTCAGAAAAATCAAGGATTGCTAAGGGCGGATGCCCCAATTTTTCTGACCTGATTGACAAGAAAAGCCAGGATTGGCTAAGGGCGGATGCCTCAATTTTCCTGATCTGTGAAAAGGCATGTTGGGATTCCCAACCGCCAAAATATAATTCAAGGACGTTACAAGTCATCCTTAAAGGATATGACCTGATTTAGAAAAGCAGATTTAGCGGGATCCGTGCCCAATAATTATGAATTTGAAAAGACGTGCAATTCCCACCACCCCGTGCGATGTTTTAGGTCTTATGATTCATCCCAACTACTAGGGGGGATTGGTTGGTCCGACCTGATTATGCCTAACCTGGTTGAGATGACCTGAGCTATTATTCCGCATCTAAAGAGAGAATGAGAGCGTAATAAACAGATCTTGCAAGATCCTTCCTGATCTCATTAAATAACGCGAAAGAGACCCACATGGTGTAACTCAAGAGGGAAGAGATAATTAAGGCAAGGAACCTTGTCTTCATATTAATCTGACCTGACCTGGAATTATGGCTTCAGAGAATACAGGTCAGGATTCCTGCAAGAAACCAGGGCTGTCTTAGGAGAAAACTCCTGACCCGAACCATCTGGAATAATGGCATGGGATTCGCAGATTTTATTTCCGAAATCTCGGGAGGGTCCCACACGATGGATAGGTATAAATATCTCAGCCCCAAGGCTAAGGGAGGTATGATTTTTTGGGCATTACTCTTCTATTTTTTGTATTGCTCTTACTAAAATCGCTTACGGACTTAAGCATCGGAGAGGTTTGCATCGAAAAACCTCTGGTGGTCCTTTCTAACAAGTTTCTGTGAGACAGGTTTGGGAAATTTCAGGAGGAGGCGTATTCTCAGGCGTTATCAATTTTCTGGGTGAAACATCATTAAGTTATTAGTCCAAATGAAACAAAATAAAATGATAATATATAATTTTTTACAATATTAAAAATTGAAGTAGGTATTTTCACTTGGGATCCATGAAGGGACTTATTTGAGTCACTAATTAATTATTCTTTTGAACATATCCAAAAAAAATGGGACCACATCTTGGAAACTAAGTCATATTAAGGGCTTTATAAATATATATATCCTTTTTGGATCCTTCCAAAGGCCGCTGTAAAAAGGAAACAAAGATGATTAAAAAGTTAATGTGGGGGTTTGTAGAATAATAATATTTGGTTTAATAAGATTGCATTAGCTTAATTATGTCGTCTAGTCAAATAAAATTTCTTGTTCTTATAATATCATTCATTATAAAGAAGAGATAATTAGATATTTGATATGACACTAAAAATCCATACGTAATATATGCGGGTATTTATTGTAAGCGAACTCATTTCTTGGAAGAAGCATTTCTTCTGAGAGGTGGGTGAGCTGGTTTGTAGAGTAGCGACTTGGAGTATGAGGATGAGTTCTAATATAGGGTCACGACCTCTTATGCTTGTGTTAGTTGCGCGCTGTCTATTAGCTCGGTCATGGGCTTAATAAATATTAGGCCCAAATGGGCTTATATAAATGATCTTATGGGGTCCCGACGGACTATATGGAAAGAATCACAGGCCCAAGCTTATTCTGGTAATTTAAGCGAGAGATCCATTATTTATGGGAACTCAGCATACATGAGAAATCCTAATTCTAAGTCGGTCACGGTATTTATGGAATTATGGTGGGAGAAGGAAACTTTGGCTTGGTGAGGACTTCTCTTGTCTCTATAAAATGGGTGCATACCTCTCTTTATTGTTAAGTTGTTTTTGACGGATTGATCTTAAGAAATATCTCTCGCACTATCTGACTTAGGAATCGGAGGACCTTCGTCGGGGCCATCCTCCGCCTTGGCTGAAGGTGTTGTTTTGCAGGATCGGCTAGGTCGCCACGAGACTTTTTGGAGGCTTATCAGGTCGTTGTGATGTTTTTCTACCACTATTCAGGTCGCTGATCTCAAAATTTAGGTTAGTACCCCATATTCTTGGTAACCAATCCTTTTGGTTTTATCAAGTGGCGCCGTCTGTGGGAAAGAGGGGCATCGAGTCCTTGACCGAAAGATGTGAGAAATTTCAAAAGCGCAACATGAAGGATAAAAACATACTACCCAGGACCTTAGACTTTGGTTCTGGATCGAACAAACTAAAGAAGAAGAACAAGATGGCCGAAATCAACAAAGGAGGACCAACAAATGATGGACAAACACCTTCTCGGGGGGAACCAGCAGTTCAGAATTTGGATGGCACGCCGCCATCCTCCCTAAAGCAACATAACGGAAAGGAGCCAGAAGAAGACTTGGAGGCAAAGATGTTGGAGGCTACGACGCAGAAAGTGATTCATATAGGGATGAAAGAATGGAAATATTTGCCCATAGATAAGCCATGTCAAATCAAAAAAGGATTCTTAGAGGGGCTTATGGATTTTGTGCCCCTAGAGAAGCAGGAGGAACTGAAAAGGTATCTAGCGGGCAAGCTGGGTATTCCGAAAGAGAAGGCTGAAGGATCGAATGGCAGGCAGGGAGAGAAATCAGTAACGAAAAAGACAAAATAAAGCGGCGGGTCTCTGTCTCGGATATCTTCTCATGGAAGGAAAGGCCGGAGTAAACGAAAACAGGTAGATTCTTCTAGCTCTACCTCGTCCACGGAGTCTCATACTCATAAGTACAAGCACAAGAAGGTGAAGAGGGTGAAGATAGGACATAATTATTATAAGCATCGAGGTCGGCGACATAGTAAACACACAAGCGAGAGTGGGACACAAACCTCAAGCACAGAAGGGGAATCTTAAGATAAATCGCATAAGAGTCGGAGCGGATACTTTGAGGGGAATGGCAAGAATGAGGTCGGACCAGGGAGTAAGGTGTTTAGAGAGATGCAGGAGGCCTTGTTAAACTTACAAAAATGGATGGAAGGAGAGAAGTTCGATGAAGATAAGGGGCATGCCCTTTCAGATGATATGCTACGAGCTGCGATGCCTAAGGGATATAAGGCGTTAGAGTTTCAGTATCGCGGGATGACGGACCCAGTGGAACATTTACAGCTCTATGAAAATAAAAGGATGTTACATGGATATACAGATGCTGTGACATGTCGAGCCTTTGTGTCTACTTTGAGGGGAATCGCGCAGAGCTGGTTCTATCAATTGCCGTTAGGAAAAATTACCAGTTTCCAGGTGCTGCGAGCTGCTTTTTTGAAATAATTTCCCAGTGTGAGGCAGAATGCGAGGACGGCACAATCGCTCATTACTATGGTACAACGACCTGACAAAACCTTGAAGCAGTACGTTAACAGGTTTACCAGTTCCAAACTAGGGGTACTCGCCGCAACAGATGAAATGAAGGCGGGAGCTTTGCTCAAAGATTGGTAAGAGAAGACTTACGCAAGTCTTTGGTGAAGAAGGAGGTGCGAACATGCGACGAGGTCTTGGAAAGATGCCATAAACACATACAGGTGGAAGAAGCTGAAGAGGAGCATCGTGTACGATTTAGTAGGGAGGTCGCGGATACAGAGGGCAGCATTTCTAGGAGGGAGATCAGAAGGGAACAGAGAAGGATAGTGCGCAGGCTCTTAACCCCAAGTCCTGTGGCTAGAGAAAAGCCGGAGATAGATATGCGAAATTGGAGGAACGAGGATTTGAAATAATTAGCCTATTCGCGGGCTAAGGTGTTTACTATCATGGAGCGCTTGATACCTAGTGATATAAAATGGCCAGAAAATTGCATGACGATCCCTACTCATCCCAAATCAGATTTATTTTGTTTGTTTCAAAACAATTATGGTCATTCCATAGAGAGGTGCAAACATCTTAAAGAAGAAATTGAGAGACTCATAAGAGAAGGGTATTTGAAGGAAGTTATTTATAAAGATAGGAGTCAAGGGAACCGAGACAACCATTGCCCCTGTTTCAACCTGAAAAATGACCAACGTTGAAAATGCCTGGAACCTTGAACACCTCCTGATCTACACCACAAACAAGAGMTAGAAAGGACCACCGGTGGTTTTCCGGTGGAAACCTCTCCGATACTTAAGTCAGTAAGCGTTTGAGGTGTTTTTCCAGAAAGAAAGCAAGAATGCTCAAGAGAATGACATACCTCTCTCAGCCTTGGGGCTGAGATATTTATAGCTTTTCCTAGTAGGGACCCCAGCCGGGATCTCAGGAGCACATGCCGCGAATCTCGGGCCGTTGTGCAACAAATTCTGACAGGTGGTCCCACTTGTCTCTCTCTGGGGAGTCTGAGAAACAGGTCTTCCCTGTTCCAGGTCTTCCTTCATTCTGCAATATCTCAGCTCTGGGATTCCAGCAGAATTTAAGGAACCAGACCTGTCGTTATCCAGCTCTTCTTGCCTTTTATGTTCCCAGACTAGGCTGAACGTCAGTCCCCGAAACTTCAGTTCGGCATAATCTTCAAGCTTTTAGTGATCTCTTCAAGATAGCTAAGTTCAGGAGGGATCACAGGCGATAACCACCTCTTCCTTACATTCCTGACGCCATTAGGAGGGTTATATAGATCTTTCTCTAAGGCAGAGCTGTTCTAGCCCTCCCCTAATTTATCTAACTACTCTGAGTCAGAGCTACCCCAAACCAGGTCTGGCGTATATGTTGCCCTATCAACTCCTCCCCCCAAATAGTTGGGGTAGATCGGTAATATCCCAAAGCTCTTTCGAAATAAATGAGGGCATTCTGCCTTTTATGACTTCTTCGTACTGAGGGAATCCCGAGATATCCGCCTGCCACGTAGCCCTAATTATTGGCATTAGTGGTGTCGGTTTGCCTTCCCAAACGGTCCCTATTCCCACACACCTTTTCCGTAACTAACAACTTGGTGGCGTGTGATTTGACCTAGGGCGGTTGACGCTCCAGCTCACCACGTAAAGTACTGTTTGCATTAAATGCGGGGATCCCACCAAATCCCGCCTTCCTCGATTTCCGATTTTCAAATTCATCAACTTTCTTTTTGTCCCTCCATATTCCTTCTTTCCCTTCACTTTTCAAATTCTATCTTTCCAGCGTCCTGAATTTCTCTCCTTCTCCAAAATCCCGACGATTTTTACAACTCCGCTCCACTTCCGTCCAGCCTTCGCTATCTTATAACCAGGTACCCTCTCATCCCCCTTTTAATCATGTCAGTAGTTCCTTCTCAATCTGATTCCACCGGGGGGAGTTCATCCGCCGCGCCGGAGAACTCTACCTCTACTGTACATTTTTCTTCTTCAGAGTCGCCTCTGGCGGCTTCTCCGGAGGGATTTCTGGTAACCTTCTTAGGGAGACCCCCAGTAATTCCTCCGAATCCCCTTCTGACAATATCTCTTCCATAGTTAGTAATCAAACCTTGCGAGACATCCGTGCCACCTTTAATATTACAAATGATTTTATTTTTACCAGTCCATCACCGGACGAGAGGGCTTCCGCTCCCCCGCTGCAACACTTAACCTTCTACGTGGATCAGTTCTACGCCGGCTTAAGTCTCCCCGTACACCCTTTTATCCTCGCTGTTTCCCGGATGTACCAGATTCCGGTACATCAGTTTCTTCCTAATGCTTTCCGGGTAATGGCGGGTTTTCATCTGGCAGCTCAATATTCTGGAATAACTCCCACGGCCCAACTCTTTTACTCTCTCTTTTTGGCTCAGAGTTCTTCAGGCTTTTTCTNGGTTTTCATCTGGCAGCTCAATATTCTGGAATAACTCCCACGGCCCAACTCTTTTACTCTCTCTTTTTGGCTCAGAGTTCTTCAGGCTTTTTCTATCTCTCTGCCAGACCAGACGTTCATTTCTTGTTTGGTCTGCCTACATCCCATAAGGCCTGGAGGAAGAAGTTATTCTTCGTCCAGTGTTCTGGAGATTGGGGTTTTTCTCCTGTCTCCATCGATCTCTTGCCGCAGCAAGCCTCCCTACCCCGGGGTGAGAGGCCCTCACACGTAGCCCAAAAAATAGCAACCCTCAACTCCAAGCCCATGGACATCACTAAAGTCCTCAAACCTGACCTTTTAACCTTCTTCACAACCCAACAGCAGAGCGGTCCTCTTCCAGATCGCATTGGTATTATTTCATGCTGACTATTCGTTTATCCTTGTAATTTCATCATTAATGAGTACTAACAGCTCTATCTTCCTATTCCAGTAAATATGTTGCAGGCACGCTCGGAAGCCAAGGCAGCGAAAGCCACCAGGGCTGGTCAGAAAAGCCTGCTAGGAGAATCCTCCAGAGCTTCTCCCACCTTGGAGGAGGTTACCTTGGCAGCACTCCCTTTAGATCCAGCCCAGGGGCAGACCCAGGCCACTCCTGTTACTGTCCCTCCCTCTGGGACAGTGAGGAAAAACCCAGAGTCAGCAAGGAGAGCCATGCCTGAGTTGGGAGCCCCAATCCAAGGGATCCCATTTTCTGAAGATCCTGAGGAAGAGCAGCTGCAGAGGCGAAAGAGAAAGAGGTCTGAGCCAGAAGTCATCCCTGAGGTAACCCCTCAGGACTTCCAGGTCCCCTCCAACCCTAACCAGATCTTCTTCAACAGGTCTGTCTTGAACTACCCAGGTGAAGTAGCTAGGCAGTTCATGATGGGCTTAGCTCCTGCCGCTAATTGCCGGACCGCGGACAAGATGTCCGATCCCGAATTGGTAGTGTCCTTCTGCCGGTCCGAAGCACAGGTAAAGCACTCACCACATGTCCCTTATCCCCTTTTTACAAGTTTTGGCTAATTTTCCTCTACTCTACCCCTTTAGACGGTGGTGTTCAGAGCTTC
The DNA here is from genome assembly GCA_014905375.1 of Phtheirospermum japonicum. Lineage (NCBI taxonomy): Eukaryota > Viridiplantae > Streptophyta > Magnoliopsida > Lamiales > Orobanchaceae > Phtheirospermum > Phtheirospermum japonicum. The sequence continues at coordinate 152,295 of BMAC01000460.1, forward strand.
TCTGCTAGCCCGAACACGCAGTTCTTTACTGCAAACAGATCTGAAAGCGGAGATCGAGCTCTTGAAGAAACAGAGGAAGGAGCTGTTAGCCAAGTGTCATGGTCTTGACGGCGAGGTGGAGATGCTCAAAGAAGAGCTGGCTACGATTAAGGAGGAGTTATTGGAGTCAAAGACGGTGCAACAGGAGGTGGAGGGCAGGGCCCGTGCTTAGGCCATTTCGCACGAGGAAGAGCTCAAAAAGCTCAAGGAGAGAGCAAAGAAGGTCAGGGCTGAAGGCAAAGCCGATGGAGAAGTTAAAGGTCTCACGGAAGGAGAAGCAAAAGGGAGGCTCGGATTCCTGAACTCTGAAGAAGGTCTGCGCTTGATCCAATTAACTCGAGATACCACGCGCCAGGCCTTTCTAGGATCGCTTGAGCTTTATGACCTGCTGGTTCCCGAGGCGGAGGTATTCTTCCTTCTCCGCGTGGATGCTCATGCCAAATGGATATCCGAGAATCCTTCTCTGCCTTTTAACCGAACTGCCCCTATCACTGGCGCGTCCGAGCCTACCTCCTTCACCTATGTTGCTAAAGACGACCGCCTCCATCTGCTGGACGATCGTACTTTTGCTGACCACATTCGCCAGACCTTTTGTTCCTCTTCCTCGAAGTCTTCTCCTCCCCCCAACCCAACGCTGGCGATGGTGGTGGCCAATTCCCCAACCTTCGCCAACTTGGGTGACTCGGAAGAGTCTACGCAGTTCGCGAAAGATTTTACAGAGGTGTCTCAAGCTCCAGATCAAGCGTGAGGAAGAGCGGGGTCAGCCAACCTACAATGTAGCTCATGCTGTCAAAGAAGCCTGTCTGCTTAATTATCCTTCTTATGTTTTCTTAGAGACGGATCTGTAGTTGTGGCCTGTGTGGCTGATCTGTTCTATTTTGTTTACCAAAATATCTTTGTACTGAACTATCTTTGATCAATAAAAAATGTGTTTTGTCTTATTGAGACCTTTGGCCTTCTAGGGTTTCCTGGCTTTCCGGAAACCCTAGTACTTTTTATTCCCTGGCACGTGCTTGTCTTATTTATAAATACGTATATGCATGCTTCATTTTTTCATCATTCATCTGAAAAATTTCTTCTTCTCCTTTGATCGAAGTATTCAATACGGTGAAGAGAAAAAACATCTCCCTGGTTGTGGAGAAATTCAAGCTTTCCGATCAACTGGTCTTGCTCAAGGAAAAAATTGGTTATCTCTATCGTGTTCTGGAGAGGAAACGTCAGAAGAAACGTTTCTACAAAAGAGAGTGGGCTGAAATCTAGCAAGTTAACCGACAACTCCAGGAGGAGAAGGCGGATCTGGCCGAATCGGTGAATCGGCTGACCGTCGCTGCTTGCGAAGCTCAAGCACTTGCCGATCGATCTGACAAATATCGCCGCCGCCTGCATGAGACCGAGTGTGAGCTCTGGCGAGCTCATCTAGCTTTGGCTTCAGATCGGCGTGCTTCGCCCAGATGAATATCTAGGTTTTATCTCTCTTGTTTCCTGCAAATTTATGTAATCAAAGTTGCCAACCTTCGTAGAAGGTGTGGGCAACCTGTTTTTTGCGTTGTATAGCAGTTAATGAAATATATGAATTTTATGCTTTTCATACACATTTTCTCACTTTTGCTCAAACTTTGAATCAGCCTTTTACTTGCTCAAGCCATTTTATCATATGCTTATATCAGCGTTTTAGCAATTCAGAATTTACCTCATAGGGTTTTCATTCTTTACTCGCGTGCCCAAGCTGACAATCGGGTTAGGAAAATCATGGGCAGCCGCCTCTGGTCCATCTTGACTTTGAGCTGACAATCAGGTCAGGAGAATCGTGGGCAGCCTCCCTGGCCAATCCTAGCTTAAATTGACGATCAGGCCAGGTAAAATCAAGGACATCCGT
>BMAC01000460.1:154529-174912 GCA_014905375.1 Phtheirospermum japonicum
TTTAAACTGACAATCAGGTCAGGTAAAATCGAGGACATCCATCCTTAGCCAATCCTGGCTTAAGACACGCATTCAAGTGCTTGATGTACGAGAAAACCTGCGATTTATTCAACCAAATAAATAAAAGTTAAAGAAAAATTACAATTATGTGTAAAATTCTCGTAAGTTGGTAATGTTCCAAGCACGGGGAATCTCTGTCCCATCCAGCTCTTCCAGCTTGTAAGCTCCTCCGATTAGAACCTGGGTGACTCGGAGGGGTCCCTGCCACGCGGCGTCTAGCTTCCCTTTGGCTTGTCCTAAATCAGCTCTTTTAAGAACCAGGTCCCCCACTTGGAAACGCCTCTCTCGAYCTGTTTTATTGTAGYCTGCTCTGATCCGCCCTCGCACATGTTCCATTCATACTGTCGCTTGATTTCTCTTCTCCTCAATTAAATCCAGAGCATCTTGGATCAATACTTCATTTTGGGCTTGATCATAATTCTGCACTCGATGAGTTTCTACACTGATTTCTGCAGGAACCACAGCATCCATGCCATATACAAGGCTAAAGGGGGTTTCACCCGTGTTCTCCTAGGGGTTTGTGCGATACGCGCAGAGTACTGCATTCAGCTCTTCCACACATTTCCCTCCAGATCTTTCTAATCGTGATTTAAGCCCTTGGACAAGAATGCGGTTGGTTACCTCGACTTGACCATTCGCCTGCGGATGATATACGGACGTGAAATGCTATTGGATTTTCATCTTAATGCACCAGGCCTTGATTTTGGCTCCCGTAAACTGGGTACCATTATCCGATATCAAAACCCTTGGCACACCAAAGCAACAGAAGACATTTTTCCATATAAACCCTATTACCGCCTCTTCCGTTATTTTTGCTAGAGCTTCCGCCTCAACCCACTTACTAAAATAGTCTATGGCTACAATTAAAAATCTTTTCTGGGCTGGAGCCATCGGAAACGGACCGACCAGGTCAATCCCCCATTTTGCGAAAGGGCAAGGGGAGCTCATTGTTAACAGCTCTTCCACTAGCTGATGAATTAGAGGGGCCATCCATTGACATTTCATACATCTTCTCACGAAGACCTCAGCCTCTTTCCTCAAAAAAGGCCAAAAATAACCGGCCCTCAACACCTTGCTAGCTAGAGCTCTGGCCCCCATGTGATTGCCGCAACACCCTTCATGAATCTCACGCTGTACCAGGACTCCTTCTTCTTGACTCAGGCATCTCAATAAGGGCTGGCCAAATCCTCGCTTAAACAGTTCTCCCTTAATTAGGCAAAACCTGGCAGCCCTGGTTCGTATTTTCGCCGCCTCCTTCCTATCCTCCGATAAGACCTCCTATTCCAAGTATGCCTTTATAGGAGAGCGCCAGTCCTCTCCTTCAATAATTGAGCATACCTGCTCTGTTCCAAATTCTCCATCCGCCTGTAGTAGAGTAATCACTCTTTCTTGACAATCTGCAGCCGAGCTGGCCACCTTTGCCAAGAAATCAGCTCTTCCGTTTTCCTCTCTAGGGATCTGAAGGACTGTGAGGCCTTTCATACCTCTAGCGAGTTCTCTATACTTAGCCAAATATCTCTGCATATTTTCTTCTCTCATTTCAAACTCTCCACTGATCTGTTTGTAAACGAGCTGAGAATCTACCCTGGCGCACACCTGCTCTGCACCCAGGTCTTTCGCCATCTGAATTCCTCTTAGAAGGGCCTCCTACTCAGCAGCATTATTAGAAAGTGTTGCGCTCGTCCGAATTGAAAACTCAGTGGACGCGCCTGCTGGATCTATTAAAACAATTCTAGCTCCACAGCCCTGGTTACAGACAGAGCCATCCGTGAAAATCGTCCATTTCTTCAACTCTCCCGGAGGACCGATCATTTCTTGCATGAAATCAGCTAAGGCCTGGGCTTTAATTTCCGTTCTGGCCTCGAAGCTAATATCAAATTCGCTTAGCTCAATTATCCACCTGACCAGTCTCCCCGATGCCTCTGGCTTATCCATGACGGCTTTCAATGGCAGGTTCGTCCGCACGATTTTATTATGCGAAAGAAAATATGGGCGCAATTTCCGGGCTGTGCCTACTAGAGCTAGTACTGCCCGCTCTACTTCTACATACCTCATTTCGGTATCATGTAAGACCTTACTCCAGTAGTAGACTGGTTTCTGCACCTTTCCTTCTTCTCGAATAAAGACCGAGCTAATTGCCTGTGGCCCAACCGATACGTATAAGATGAGGGGTTCTCCTAGGACAGGCTTTGTTAGCAAGGTCATGCCGGCCAAGTGTTCTTTCAACATTTTAAAGGCCTCTTCACACTCATAACTCCATTGGAACTTGGCTTTCTTTCGTAAGGCCTGAGAAAATGGCAAGCTCTTTCTGCAGACCTAGATACAAACCTACTCAAGGCATTGATCCGTCCCGCCAAGCATTGCATTTCCTTCACATTTTTGGGCGCTTTCATTTCCGTAATGGCCCTTACTTTCTCAGGGTTAGCTTCAATACCCTTCTCTGTGACCATGTACCCTAGAAACTTGCCAGCTCTTACCCCAAATGCACATTTTTTAGGGTTAAGCTTCATTCGGTATTTTCTCAGTGTAGCAAAGGTCTCTTTCAGATCATTCACGTGGGAAGTTGCTTTGGTGATCTTGACTAACATATCGTCCACGTATACCTCCATGTTTCTCCAAAGATGATTTTTAAACATTTTATCTGCTAACCTCTGGTATGTGGCGCCAACATTCTTTAACCCAAAAGGCATGACCACATAATAGTAGGTACCTTTCGGGGTGATAAAGCTGACTCTTTTCCAATCCTCTTTTGCAAGCCTGATTTGATGGTAACCTTGTGAGGCGTCCATCATACTCAAGAGCTCACATCCAGCAGTAGAATCAACTAATTGATCAATCCTCGGAAGTGGGTAGTGATCTTTCGGACAAGCTCGATTAAGGTCACGGAAATCAATACACATTCTCCAATCTTCTTGAGTTTTGGGAACTAATACGACATTGGAGAGCCATTCTGGGAATTTGATTTCCTGGATATGTTTGGCATTAAGTAATTTTGCTCCTATGCTTCAATTATGGCCTCCTTCTCAGGTCTGAAATTCCGCTTCTTTTGCTTTACCGGCTTCACATCTGGGTTTATGTTAAGGCTATGCTCCATCACTTCTGGATCAATCCCTACCAAGTCCTGAGGAGACCATGCGAACACATCCGCATTCTTTCTTAATAAAGCCACCAGGGCTATCAAAACCTCTTGGCTAAGCGTCATCCCCACGCGGAGAACTCGACTCTCATCACCCGGAACGACCTCTACAAGCATTAGTCCCTCCTCTCCTTGAGCCTGAGCTGTCCGTGACTGCTCTAGCCGAGCCCTCTTGCTCTGCCTCTCATCCTCAATATTCCTCTTGATGCGCTTAACGTAGGTATGTCTTGAGGCATATTGATCACCTCTAACCTCCCCTGTTCCATCTTCCGCTGGGAACTTCATTTTCATATGAAAAACTGATACGACGGCCTGGAAATGGCTCAAAGATGGCCGACCCAACACGACATTATAAGAGGAGGGTGCGTCCACCACCAAGAAACGCACCATTCTTGTCACCCTATACGGCTCCTCTCCCAACGTCACGAGGAGCCTCACCGCCCCCAAGGTCTTCAGGGCTCCCCCTGAAAATCCAAATAGGGAGGTGGTGACCTCTTCCAGCTCAACGTCCAATTTCAAATGCCGAAAGCAATCATAAAACAAAATATCGGCGGAACTTCCGGTATCCACGAAAACTCTCGGCACATTATAATTATCGATGGTTGCAGTTATAACCAGAGCATCCATGTGTGGCGCTAAAATGCCATCGCCATATTCTGACCGAAACAGATGTTAGGGGTAGAGGTCATTTGTCCCACGTCACGTGATTTCCGAACTAAGTCTCTTGCAGCTCTGATATAACTGTGCTGCGTCCGCTTAGAATGCTCCTCCAGCTCTCCTCCGGTAATCATCTGGATTTCTCCATGGATGACCTGGGCTTGATCAGATCTTCTTACTCCGGTTCGCACCCTATCCTGGTCTCCCTTAACTGATAGAGACCGGTCATGATTCTTGCTGCCAGACCTGGATTCTTCTCTCCTCATCCTAACATACTACTTCAAATGTCCATCCTGAACCACTCTCTCCAACTCGTCTTTCAGATGCGTGCACTGGTCAGTATCGTGCCCGTACTCGTTGTGGAAATGGAAGAAATGATCAGATCTTTCTTTCCTGGGTCTCTGCAAGTAGGTCTTCGGCCGTTTCAGGTCTGGATGCTTCTCTATGGCCTGCAGAATCTCTCCCTGTGGAGTTGCCAAGGGGGTATAACTGTCAAAACGAGGTCTCCCACCAGGCAGATCTGGCCTCGGCTTCTTTGTAACAGTCCTATCATCGTGATCGTATCTCTCCCTCTTCTTTTCTCCTTCATCTTTGATTTTCAAGGCCTCCTCAAGGTGAATATACTTCTCAGCTCGTTCCAATAGTTCTCCAAACTTCAGGGCTGGTTTGACAACCAGCGATTGAAAAAATTTGCCTCTCCTCAGACCCTGCGCCAGAGCATTCACCAACAGTTCTTCAGACGCAAAAGGCACCTCTAACTTAGCGGTTGTAAACCTGTTGATGTAGGCACGAAGGCTCTCATTCTCTTTCTGCTTCAAACTGAAAAGCTCGAGCGGCATTTTCTGATACTTTCTACAGCTCGTGAACTGGTGCGAAAAGGCCGAGCTGAATTCGTCAAAGTTACTGATAGATCTCAGCGGCAGCTGGCTAAACCAGAGCTGGGCTGATTTAGTAAAAGTCATCGGTAACACCCGACACATAACCGCATCTAAAAATTTGTGTACAGCTGCCGCAATTTCAAATCTACTCAAATGGTCCCACAGATCTGTGGTCCCATTATATTCAAAACCCATAGACCGGTACGAAGCCGGCACTTCGTCGCGTATCACCTCTTCCATGAATGGGGTACCTCGCCATATCGGAACTGTGCTAGTGCTTGTCATCTTCTTCTTAAACTCCCGCACCTCTTTTTGCAGGCTCTGCATCTGCTCAGCTAGGCCTGGAATAACCTGGCTTGAGGTTTCACTATCGGAGGTGGAGAAGTGCTCTTCCCTGTCCTGCAGAGGAGTCCGATCCGTGCGTTGGCCTCGTAATGGTTCAGTTCCCACCACTGGGACAATTCGTGTCGGTGGTGTGTTGGATGGCGGCGTCGACATCTCCACAAACTTCTTTTCCACTGCCGTCTCCACGGCTTTGCTGATAAGCTCCGAGAGCTGCAAGAGGAAGGACTCATTAAATGAACCACCATTAGTTGGCACAGATCTACTGAGTGGGGGCGGCGTAGAGCCTGGCACGGCCGCTGCCGGTGGGGCTGTCTCTTTTGGCCCCATTGCTGACGTATATGTCGACCTGGGCATCCCCCACGGCGCAGCGAAACTAGGGGTTCCGCCGAGCTCTCCCACCAAGTTTCGTCGTAAACCTTCTGAAGCCATAAAATAAAAAGAAAACCTCACGCCTTAGCTTGATCGCCTTCCCACAGACGGCGCCAATTATTTAAACCCGAAAAATGACCAACGTTGAAAATGCCTGGAACCTTAAACACCTCCTGGTCTGCACCACAAACAAGAGTTAGAAAGGACCACCGATGGTTTTCCGGTGGAAACCTCTCCGATGCTTAAGTCAGTAAGCGTTTGAGGTGTTTTTCCAGAAAGAAAGCAAGAATGCTCAAGAGAATGACATACCTCTCTCAGCCTTGGGGCTGAGATATTTATATCTTTTCCTAGTGGGGACCCCAGCCGGGATCTCAGGAGCACATGCCGCGAATCTCGGGCTGTTGTGCAACAAATTCTGACAGGTGGTCCCACTTGTCTCTCTCTGGGGAGTCTTAGAAATAGGTCTTCACTGTTCCAAGTCTTCCTTTATTCCGCAATATCTCAGCTTTGGGATTCCAGCAGAATTCAAGGAACCATACCTGTCGTTATCCAGCTCTTCTTGCCATTTATGTTCCCAGATCAGGCTAAACGTCAGTCCCCGAAACTTCAGTTCGGCATAATCTTCAAGCTTTTAGTGATCTCTTCAAGATAGCTAAGTTCAGGAGGGATCACAGGTGATAACCACCTCTTCCTGACATTCCTGATGCCATTAGGAGGGTTATTTAGATCTTTCTCTAAGCAGAGCTGTTCTAGCCCTCCCCTAATTTATCTAACTACTCTGAGTCAGAGCTACCCCAAACCAGGTCTGGCGTATATGTTGCCCTATCAGCCCCCACCACCGCCGAGACATCCACCTCAGGATCAGGTCGAGAGATAGCCACATCAAGGAAATCAGGGACATAATGGGCCAAGAAGAAACAAGGGGAGAATAAATATGATTTCAGGCGGATGAACGGATGGTGATACCAATAGTGCGCGGAAAAAGCATGTTAAATCAGCCCACCCAGGAACGTGGGAGGTCGCTAGTGTGAGTCAATGTCCACAGACATCCGGACCAATCATCTCTTTTGGTTCCGATGAGCGATGCGGGCTATAGGAGGATCATAATGATGCGTTAGTATCTGAGACTGAGATAGAAGGGTACGAGGTCGGTAGAATTTTTGTGGACAATGGGAGCTCAGTCAATATCATATACACAGATTGCCTTGAACAAATGAAGCTAGAGACGTATGTGCAACCCGTGAATACAACCATGCACGCATTTAACGGGGTGCAAGTAATTCAAAGGGAGAGCTTACATTGGCAGTGGTACTAGGAAGAGGTGAGTTACAGGTAAAGAGGAATTTGAAGTTTTTGATAGTCTATGGGAGGTCGGTATATAACGCAATATTGAGCCGACCTGCCCTCAACGCATTCCAGGTAGTTACATCGACGTATCATATGAGTATCAAATACCCGGTGGGTGATAAAGATGGAGAAACTGTCTCCGAATAGCAGGTCGCAAGGTCATGTTACCAAATGACTGTCAGGGAAGGGTTGAGTGAGAACAAGCGTGAAAGGGATGATGATCTGCCAGAGGGGGTACTTAGTGCAAAAAAGGTGAAAGAACAGGAGAACTCTGTTCGGCAACATGAGGAGTTGATGGAGATTTCATTAGAAGAAGGTCGCCCGGAATACACTACGAGGATCAGGACCTTGGTGACAGAAGCATTAAAAGAAGAGTTGATAAGATTATTGAAGGAATTTTGGGATGTCTTTGCTTTTGGGGATGGGGAATTGACAAGGGTATCTCTGGAGGTCGCACAACATAATTTGAATCCGGACCCGGAAGCGAGGTCAATTAAACAGAAGATAAGATATTTTGGACCCGAATTAGACAAGGTAATTAAAGAGGAGGTACAAAAATTGCTAAAGGCTGGTCACATTCAAGAAATACAATTTTCGGAGTACTTATCTAATGTTGTGATGGTGCCAAAGCCGGGAAAAAGTGGAGAACGTGTGTAGATTTTCTCGATCTGAATAAAGCTTGTCCAAAAGATCATTATATTTTGCCACGAATTGATCAGTTGATAGATTCGACCTCAGGATGCGAGCTGCTGAGCATGATGTATGCTTCACAGGGGTATCACCAAATACCTCTTGCAAAGGAGGACCAGCCAAAGGTAAGTTTTGTTACGTCAATGGGAACGTATTGCTTTGTGTCCATGCCTTTTGGGTTGAAAAATGCGGGGGCGACCTATTAGAGATTGGTGGATCGAAGGTTCAAGGACCTGTTGGGGTCCAATATGGAGGTTTACGTCGATGATATGTTGGTGAAGAGCAAAAAAGCATAATCCCATGTGGAAGACTTAAGAAAAACTTTTCTTATATTGAGGCAGTACGGGATGAAGCTTAATTCAAAGAAGTGCGCATTTGGTGTGCGATCTGGGAAATTCCTGGGGTATATGGTGATAGAAAGGGGTATTGAGGTTAATCCAGAGAAGGTGCGGGCTGTTTTGGAGATGCAACATCCTCGGACAGTACGCGACGTACATGTGCTTACATGTCACATTGCAGGTCTTAATCGTTTTATTTCCAGGTCGGCGGAGAAGGGTGTCCCCTTTTTTAGGGCACTCCGGAAAGGGTCCAAGTTTGAATGGACTAAAGAAGCGGCAGATGCATTTGAGGAATTGAAAAAGTACTTGGCTGAGATACCACTGTTGACCATGCCGATGCCAAGAGAGGACCTGATCTTGTATATATCGGTGGGAGAGGTCGCAGTAAGTTAGGTGCTGATCAGAGAGGATGCAGGTACGCAGAAACCAATCTATTATATCAGCAGGATGCTGCGAGGTGCTGAGTTGAACTATTCCGAGCATGAGAAAGGGGGTTTTGCGTTGATTTGTACGACGAGGAAATCACGGCCGTACTTTTTGAGCCAAAGGGTGAAGGTGCGTACCAATTTATCTCTCAAGTAGGTTTTCAGTAACCCGAACATGTCGGGAAGGCTAGTGAAGTGGGCTGTGGAGTTGAGTGAGTACGATGTGGTGTACAAACCTAGGGCGGCCATTAAAGCACAAGTATTGGCAGATTTTTTGCAGGAGATGGTGCGTCCATCTGATTCGGGTGATGAGATAAAGGCATGGGTTCTGCATACCGATGGATCAACTATGGTGTCAGGGGATGGGCCGGGGATCGTGTTAACTAGCCCAGAAGGGGAAAATCTGGAATTCGCAATCAAATTAGGATATAAGGCATCTAACAACAAAACTGAGTATGAGGCTGTTTTGCAGGGTGTAAAAATGGCAAGTTATCTGGGGGCAAGGAAAGTTTGGGCGTATACGGATTTGCAGCTGATAGATCGTCAGTTCTATGGTTCTTTTGAGGGAAAGGAAGAATGCATGGCGGTGTACTTAAAGAAATTACGGGAAGAAGTCGCTCGTTTTGAAGAGTTTAAGCTAGAACACTTGCCGCGGGCTGACAATACCCGCGCTGATCAGCTCACTAGAATAGCAGGCACAGTAGGGACTTGTGATACTAAAAAAATTACACTGATGGAGTTAAGTCGTAGTAGTGTGGAGAAAGGGGAGGAGGTAATGGAGCTCGAGTTTAAGGATGACTGGCGCATGCCTATCTTGGATGTTCTCGTTAAAACAAAAGAGGGTGCAGAAAGGTTGAAAACAAAAGAAACTAAAATGGCATCTCGTTTTTGTGTTATAAATGAGGAGTTGTACAAGAGGTAGCGCTTCGGACCTTTTTTGAAATGCCTTGCTAAGGAACAAGGATTAGAGGTGCTAAAGGAGATACATGAGGGATATTGTGGTGATCATGCGAAGGGAAGAGCGTTGGTTGGCATAAAATTGCGGGCTGGCTTCTTTTAGCCCAGAATGAAAGGTATGGCTAGCTACATGGTGAGAACGTGTAAGAAGTTCCAGATGCATGCTCCAATTATCCATATACCTGCTGAAGAGATGATGGTTATGAGCTCGCCGTGCCCATTTGCACAATGGGAATTGACATCGTGGGACCTTTTCCAAAGACACCAGGCAATAAAATAAATCTGGTGGTGGCAGTTGATTATTTCACAAAATGGGTGGAGGCTGAAGCGGTTACGGGCATAAGCGAGCAGGACATGATGGATTTTATTTTTAATAATATTTTTTGCAAGTTTGGTGTCCCGCGAGTGTTGGTGTCTGATAATGGAACACACTTCAATGGGCAAAAAATCTGGGATTGGTGTAAAGAAATGGGGATGAAACAACAATTTGCTTCTATGGCACATCCTCAAACTAATAGGAAAGTTGAGGTTACTAATCGTATCATTGTGCGGGGACTTAAGCTACGATTAGAGAAAGCAGGTGAGCTTTGGGAAGAAGAGCTCTCATCGGTTTTGTGGGCTTATCGAACAACTCCCCGAACTTCTACAGGGGAGTCTCCGTTCAGTTTGGTCTATGGGATGGAAGCTGTTATTCCAGCTGAGATAGTAGGAGGATCGTAGCGCTTAACAGCGTTTAATGTGGAGAAAAATGAAAGGCTATCAAGAGGAGACATTGAAACGATTGAGGAGATACGAGAGAAGGCTGCGACCCGGGTAGAGCATTACAAGAGAAGGGTACAAGACGCTTTTAATAAACGTGTTAGACATCGTTGTTTTCAGGTCGGTGATTTGGTATGGAGGCGAGCTCATGCGCTGCATAGGACTAGGAAGCTGGATCCAAATTGGGTTGGGCCATTCAATGTGATTAAAATACTACGTGGAGGGGCATATATACTCAAGAATGCTAAAGGGAAAGTTCTACCTAGAAGCTGGAATTTGTGTCATTTGAAGAAATATTACGCCTAGATGGCGGGCTATTTGTGAGTTTTACCCTTCGGGGCGGTTATTGTTTTTACCCTACAGGGCGGGTTGGTTGAGTTTTACCCTTCGGGGAGGTTATTGTGTTTTACCCTTTGGGGCGGGCTGGTTGAGTTTTACCCTTCGGGGCGGTTATTGTGTTTTACCCTTCGGGGTGTGCTGGTTGAGTTTTACCTTGCGGGGTGGTGATTGTGTTTTACCCTTCGGGACGGGCTGGTTATGTTTTACCCTTTAGGGCGGTTGTTTCATTACCCTTAGGGGCGGAAATCTTTTTCGATATATAAAAATAATTTGGCGAGCTATTTTTGTGATCTTCATATATGGTTAAGTGATGTGATTATGCTGTTTTACATATGTTTGACTTACATATCTGTTGGGAAGTGTTCTGTTATGGATGATTATGTCTTTGCGAGCTAACATGTTTAACTTATATTTGCGAGGTTATTTTAGCTCCTGGGGTTATTTGTGATTTGTGGTCCAATTGCTTTTTGACTTCGTAGTTTTGTGGAGATGGGAAGTATGGTTGTGATTGATTATAAGTTCGCGCGACCTATATTAACTTATGGATTTATGAGGAATTATGGTTTTAGGGTTTTTACATGGTTTAAATTACAGGTTCATATGTGGTTCGAGTTGAAGAACTATGCATATAATAAACAGACATAAAAATTGTTCATATATAAAAGCAAGATTGTTCAAGAATCGAGCAAACAGGTTAAAGGTTTTGAAATCTAAGAAAGCAACAAGCCATCAGGTCGCGCTCGGCCCAGGGGCAGGGACAAAGTCCTCCATGGGTGTGTCCAGCTCGACGGTCAGTTTGGCGTATAGCACAGCACGACCTTGGCAAGATAGCCACTATTTAGCGTCGATCAGCTGATTCATGTCGCCCTTGAAAGAGCTGAAAGGGGGCAGCATATCAATGATGGATGGTACATCGGGGTTGTATGCGATATTTAGGGCCGCGAGCTGGTCCTTGATCATTCCAGCGGCCTTGAAAACCCATTCCTTGCTGCCGCCAGCCATCTTGCCGAAGTATATGGAAGACTTCTTGTAAGCCTTCAGCAACTCTTCTCGGTAGGCGCCCATGTACTTCTGGCCTACCGCGCTCAAAATAAAGGTTCGCCGACCTTCAGCTACACCTTGCTCGTGCGCCACCTGGTTTTGTTTCTCGAGCTTCTGATTTTGCGCTTTGAGCTCCTCGATCTTGCGAGCCTGTTTCTGTTCGTCTTTTACCTCGTTGCCAAAGAAAGCTGTTTCATCCTTTAAGATGTTCACCTGACTCTTCAAAATGAGAATCTCTTCTTTGTGAGCTTTTAACAGGTAAATCGCACCATCCAGCTCTCCTTGGGTCAGGGATAGCTGTCGCGTTTGTTGCTCAGTTTGGGCAGTTAGCTCATCACATGTTTTTGGGATCTCGCTCTCCTAAGACCGAGCCATCAGTTTCTCAGATAGTCTGGAGACCAGGGGACTCGGCTGTATCATGAAATAAAATGAGGGTTTGCAAGTATTATCTTGGTAAGGAGAGGAGTTTTAAGTGCTTACCTGTTTGATTACCTGCTCGTTAAGGAAGGCCTGGATCTCTTTGGCATTGTCGCACTGGGCTAATCCTTTTCCCAGGTCGGGAGATCTAGAGGAGGTCGCGGCGTGGGTTTTTCAAAGGCGACGGCGTTTTTGGATAGGAGAGCTTGGGTTCTTGGAAGCAGGCTTGAGGGGTCGTTTCCCCTTAGAGGATCTTTGCACCAACTGCACTTCCTCCAGGTCATCCTCCACTTCTTGGTCAGCCTCTGTCCCAAAGGCTTAATTTAATACTTCATGCACGTTGATGACTGAGGGAGGAGGTGCGGAGGTGACGACGGGCTGTGGATTGGTTCGCTCTGTGATTCCCTCAGAGCTCGATGAGGCGCACTTATTAATGAATGTCATTGCAATAAGAAGGTGATGTGTTATTACTGAATCATAACAAAGGATGATGGTGTAAAGTTGCATAACGTAGGAGACCTACCGAACTCTGATTGGGTCATGGCAAGATCTGGGTCGACCGGACAGGAGTCGATGCCCACAAATTTGAAAAATTTTCGACCAGCTGGTGAGTAGCACCACGTAAAATGGACGCTTACTCCATTCTGCGAGCTGGTCAGAATATCTTTTGTACAAGATGGGGGAATGTTAAGGACTGGGAGGATTGGATTGTTTTTGGGTATGATATCGTATCTCGGTTAGAAAGGGTCATTCTTCGGTATTGTGAATGAAGAAGAAATTCCTCCTCCAATCAGGAACCTTGTTTGAAGGGTTCACTAAGAATCAGGCTTTGCCGGTGCGAGTAGAAAGATAAACGGAATGTCTTTGTTATTTTATTTGAAAGCAGAAATGGAAAAAACCTGGATCAGGCTGCGTAATATAATATTTACATAGTATAAGGTACCCGCTAGAAATTCCATGGAATTGGGGGTAAATTGTAAAGGGGAGACTTTATACAATAGGGAGGTCTCAATATAAAAATGGTGTGGTGGGAATCCAAATCCCTCTCTAAGCAGCTCTTTAAAAAGGGTTATGTGATATGGGGAAGGTTTCATGGGGTCTAAGTGAAGAAGGTCGGGTAAGACCATTTTGGCGGTCTCAGAGAGATTAAGTGTTCGCTCGAATTCATTAAGTTTTTTCGGATTAGGGAGGAGCCAGTAGTTGTCTTTGAAGTAGGTCGACAGTGTTTACGGAGGGCGCTATAGTAACGGGGTTCTCTATAAAGTGCTCGCAAGGTGGTGGGTTAGTATGTCTAACTACGGGAATGCCCTCTGGTATATTTACAATGGCCAAGGGGGCAGGAGAGGGGTCTTCTGATATGTTTTCTAGAAGGGCTTGGGCGTCAGCATGAGCCCTAATCTGGGCTTCTAACTCCGACCAACTAACGTCGCCTTCTGGCTCGTCGCGAAGGCCGGAGGGGGGAGAAAGAGGCTGTTTTCATCTTCTCTTAAGAATGAAAGAGTTTTCAATGGGAACAGAATCAAGGGAAAGGCTTGAATTTTGAGAATTTGGGTTGGGAGAAGTTAATTTGGTCATTTGTTGAATATCATAAAGGAAAAAGCAACATAAAAACACAACACTCAGCCGATGAAATGCATATACGGTATTAAATTAAAAATTGATTGACTGGAAAAGAAGGATCCAGGGGACTTACACAATTTTGTTTTCGTGGAGGTCGGTGATGAGCGATGTGCTGCTGGTAATTTTTTGAAAACTAGAGAGTATGCGAGGTTTTTTGCAGAGCGAAAATGGCAGTTTTTGCTTGTGTTTTTGAGAAAGTGACAAATGAGGGGAGATAGATGGGTTTTGTGTATATTGGGCGGCGTGAGAAGCTGATGGTACGGATTGGAGCGGGAAGTAGGTAGGGTTTTTGAGGAATGTTTTGGGCCCACATCGTTTATTATTCTACGAGAAAATGGGAGGAGGACGCGTGTCCTGCACTTTGTCAGGGTGCATTTAATGAATCTTTAAGGAGATGGGATGGGTAAAGGAAAGCGTGTTTGGACTTTTTGAGGCTGCATATGATTACGTTCTCTTGGATTACTGTGTCCGATTACGACATCAGGTCGAGGGAGAAAGACTTTATGGTTTTAGGTCGTCAGGTATGGAGTCTGGGGACTCAGCCTAGGGACTCGTAGATCTCTTCTTCCAAGGGGAGCATTCTTCTTGGAGGACGAGCGAGCTCAGCGAGCTAATCTTTTGGAGGTCGCGTTCTTATGTGGTAGTTTCTTATGGAGTGATTGATATCATAGCTCGGTATGCTGAGCTGGGTTATTATAAAATATGGGTTGGTAAGTCGGCAGGGTGATTTATTTATGTCTTATGCTTTATTGTTGATTTTGGTGGTTGTATTCTTTTTAACGTTCTGTTTACATGTCCTACCTGATTTCGTACCTCAATCAGCTAGAATATGGGGGAATAGCTGATATGGCACTAAAAATCCTTACGTAATATATGCGGGTATTTATGGTAAGCGACCTCATTTCTTGGAAGGATCGTTTCTTCTGAGAGGTGGGCGAGCTGGTTTGTAGAATAGCGACCTAGAGTATGAGAATGAGTTCTCATATAGGGTCGCGACCTCTTATGCTTGTGTTAGTTGCGCGCTGTCTGTTAGCTCGGTCATGGGCTTTATAAATATTAGGCCCAAATGGGCTCATATAAATGGTATTATGGGTTCCCGGTGGACTATATGGAAAGAATCAAAGGCCATGCATATTCTGGTAATTTAAGCAAGAGATCCACTATTTATGAGAACTTAGCATACATGAGAAATCCTAATTCTAAGTCGGTCATGGTATTTATGGAGTTGTGGTGGGAAAAGGAAACCCAGGCTTGGGGAGGACTTCTCTTGTCTCTATAAAAGGGGTGCATTCCTCCCTTTATTGTTAAGTTGTTTTTGACGGATTGATCTTAAGAAATATCTCTCGCACTATCTGACTTAAGCATCGGAGGAATTTCGTCAGGGTCGTCCGCCGCCTTGTCTGAAGGTGTTGTTTTGCAGGATCAGTTAGGTCGCCAGGAGATTTTCTGGAGGCTTATCAGGTCGCTATGACGTTTTTCTACCACTATTCAGGTCGTTGATCTCAAATTTGAGGTTAGTACCCCATATTATTGGTAACCAATCCTTTTGATTTTATCAATATCCATTTTAAACACACACTAATTAGTCACACATGGTTTAATTATGCCCGATTCCCTCATTGCCAATCCAATACCTCTATWTCGATACCAACATAGCGCAGAATAAGTTGTTCTTTGTTTTCTTATAATTAAATTTGCTAAATAGCTAAACTACCATTTCCGAACCCCATCAGGATATAAATACCAACAAAGCTAATGATCATCCAAAAACCCATATAATAAGTCATGTCAAGAAAAAAAATGAGTTTTTGCACTAAAAAGAAAAGTCTTTTATAATTTGCTGAAAATAATTTTACCCATTTGAGATTTAGATCTCGTTCGAATAGGGCCAAKAAATCCCCGAAGGATACCCTTTATTGAGTTRGATTTCCATTCACAATAGCCTCAATCATGTCTTACGGCGTCCTCAGCGGTGGTTSGACGARGGCGAATTGCCGACAAACMAGTGGCAGCAGAAGATCGGAGGAAAACAGATCACGGACACCTCACGMCGGTTTCCCTGCTTCCCCGAACTTCGTCTGAACCGGCCGTTCACAGGCGGTAGTCGGCGGTGGCTYCCAAAGCGCTCGGAGATGCGGCGGTTGAARAGAAAGCAACCCGTAAGGAAAATAAGAAAATAAAGAGTGAAAGAAGATCTTCGGAAGGGCGGCAGTGCACGGTGGCGGCGGCATCGTGGTGGTGGCGCTATGATGATGAGAGAGAAGGAAGAAAACCCTCAAATACCTTACACTGCGTGAGTGTGTGTGTGTGTAAAATGCTGAAAAATGAGGCTTAAAGCTAGGGTTTGGGCATTTATATGGCTTGAAATGGGTTTGGGCCGGGTTGGTTGAGTTTTGGGCTTAAACCTGTAACAATGGGCTGGTTTGAGTTTTAATCAATGATTAATGGAAAGTTATAAGAGTTTCTTGACTAAGAGATAAATTTTAAATTCGGACAAGCAAGAATGCTTGAAAATAAATAAAATAAGTATAATATGACAAACATCAAAAATCTAAAMATTGTTACAATAAAATAAAAATTATTTGAATGAAATAAATTTATATCAAGTAATTAAATTATGTAACTATATTTTTAAGGTTAAATGAGTCGGGTTTCACATTCTCCCCTCATAAGAACTTGGTCCCCAAATTCCTCTTAAAACACTCTGGATAAACTCTAATATTATTGTCATAACATTTAAATCTACGAAAGTCTTTTTTTAAGGATACTAAGCACGAATGGGTGAAAGAATGCAACCGTGTATAGTCGAACATGTTGCACGATTTAACTCGGGCATATGAAAAAATATGAACAGGTTGAGATGTAAAATAAAGTTAATAACCGATAGATAATAAACAAATTATTGGTAAGTAGAATGGACAAGAATTAAGTACTTAATCGTAAAGTAGAACATGAAATTATCGGAACTATCAGATAGAGAGAGTAAAACTAAGAAAGTCATACCAATATAACGGAATGAGTCGATCAAAACTACTTTCCAACCAAAGATAAATGAAAGAAGCCATTCAAATGTCCAATCATAAATGAAAGCAAAGTAAAATTAAGATGAGAAACTTGATAYTTAATGCAATAAAAGGGGAAAATAGTAAAGTAACCCAAGGTAAGAGAAGATACAAGTTAGGATCTTTGTCCAGAGACGGTATTGTCGAACAAAGTGATAATAAGACAAACAATGTGAAGTTAAAAGGTGTAGATACATGATATATATAATAAATACTCACATAGAAGATGAAAATATTAATAATTCCGAATTATTATTGAAACTTAAATATCTAAATAAAGTTTATACGCTTTGAAAACTGGCACGAACACAAATTTACCATCAAGAGAAAATGATAGAAAGAGAAGTGAGAGAAACTTTAAGATAGGGTTTATAATTTTCGGAACATACAAATAGAAAGGTTACAAATAATGAGATAAGTCTTAAAATGGTAGAATAATCAAAAGCTTTCAAAATGATTACAAAATTATAGAGTGAATAACAACAAAAATGCAACACCACTAGTATAACAAACAAAACAAGCGAGTATTAATAGCGGTAGAAGGGTCAATTCCCTAGAATAAAAAAAGATAAATTCTTAGTATAAAAGAATAATAAAATAGAAGGGTGATTGAACAACGGGGTGATGTACAAAAAGTAAAATTGATTCCACCAAGAAAGAAGGCAAACTCGAAAACAAAAGTGATTAAACTTAAGTTCATTTCAACAGTGCATATGTGAACTAGTATATCAGAGGAAGTCAACAAAAGACTTGGGTGCAATGTGCATTTRGAAAGTAGTTGTGTTAAAGAGCTCCACAATTAGGAAAAAAATCAATCAAGTAGAGCAAAAGGACTTCTAAGGACAGGATATTAGAGGATGGCTACAAAAAATAAGTATACTCATCTTTCACTGATAAAGAAAATAAGAAGAATTTGAAAAGGAAATATCGAATCTCTTGAATAATCAAGCACACTAGGTAATAAATATTGAAGATACGTTAGGGTATCAAGTGGAGCTATTTGACATCAGTCTCTTGAAGGTTCAGTGGCAAATAGGTGATAATTATCATTCAAAATAATCAAGAGTTTAAGAGAATTAAAGTTATGAAATAAACATTGACACTGAGTGCAAAGCAAGAAATCACTAAGAACAAGAGACAAATCGCAAGGTAGATTGTTCTAAACAAGTGCAAGTTTGAATATATAATTTTGAATGAATACATCCAAAGAATTCAACAAGCTTTACGCTCAAAGAGAAAACATTGGCAACAAATGACCCAACAATTTTTAGAGCATAGCTTGAAGGCCAAGAGATGATAGTGAGGTTCATGATCCCAAAGATTTCATGAGAAAATCAATTAGCGACTTGTAGAATATTTAAACATCCTAAGTCGGAACTCGATAATGAAAGGCAGTCAGATATGACGATTTCTATGAGCGAATAACTATAAAAGAAATACTCAAAAGTGTAAACAAATGAAATTAAGGCGTCCAACATAAATATGGAACAGTCATAGAAAGCAAAAGGAAAAAAAACAAGAACTCCAATGAGTAAGACAAACATGATATGAAACTTGTTAGATTTTTAGGTACAAAGAGAGAGAACAATGTGAATCAAAACCTTCAAAATTCAATAAAAGTCTCAATTCAGTTGATTTGAGAGTGAGTATTAGAAGAAACTTAATGTTTAGAAGATAGTATCACAAGAGATGAAAATCTTCAGAAACAAAAGTTAATGTTTGATGAAATGAATATGCGAGATTCATTATTCATTCAAAATCCAATAGGATAATAGTCAAAAAGGAATGCGAGTGATCACATCTTAAAGCGTGATCAATAACAAAACCTCTAAATTTCCAATGAGGTACTTAACTAGTAGAAAGAATCACAATATGGTTGATAAAGAAAGTTTTAGGAAGAGAGGTCAAACTCTCACTGGTTTACAAAAAGTATCACTATGGGACATTAAATGGGAAGTACAAATCCAACTCTCACAAGAGATGACAGTTAAGGGTCATTCCTAACAAAATAGAATCATTCATAATGAAAGTTATAAATTACAATTCCCACAGGATA
The DNA here is from genome assembly GCA_014905375.1 of Phtheirospermum japonicum. NCBI lineage: Eukaryota > Viridiplantae > Streptophyta > Magnoliopsida > Lamiales > Orobanchaceae > Phtheirospermum > Phtheirospermum japonicum. The sequence continues at coordinate 173,026 of BMAC01000460.1, forward strand.
AGTATTCTAATATTCAGAAGAATACAATAACGACTTGGATAATTTTCAGGTTTAGAATTCGCAAGGAAAGTAGATAAACTGGTGATAAAGTACCATGCGAAATAAGAGAGTATAAGAAAAAATGTTGCACACTCAAGTATGTGATCCTTTATGAATGAATAAATTATTCACGAGGTAAAGAAGTGAGGTACTTGCTGAGAACGCAAAGAGGTAACTAAATTGAGGTGAAGTAATTCTCATAAAAAGCTAACTGAAAAGCGAAAATCCAAAGAAGAAACAAATGAAACATCGAGGAAATAAGTAGAAAAGATTGTGATTCCTGTCTACTCAAAGAAATGGAACAAAGTTGAGAAGATAAATAAGTAATCATCCAATATAAGTAAGAGAAATGGATGGTTGAGATTATTTCAATGATAAAGAATGAATGTAATCAAATGATCGCTTATCAAGTAGGATAATAAAATAAGTAACAGGATGAAACAACAAGGTATTATATGAAACGATTCTATTTAGAGTGAAAGTTGAACATGAAGACAAACGTCACAAAGTAGATAAAAGGTCAAATACAAGGCACATAAAATCCAAATGAAAGTGTAAATGATGTGCCAATTTGCATGAAACTAGATTGATGTTTCATTGGATAGGATTACCCTCGACGGTGGAATGTCATCGTTCTCATAAAGTTGATTAACCTAAGTAAGTAGATTGGGATTTCTTAAATAACTAATGATAACAAAAACTTAAATAGTGACTTATGCACCAGAGGTCTCCTCGTACAGCTCAAAGATTATTTTCTTCTTTGATGTTGATTGATGTCGTATCTAGAGTATCCTCTAGCTTGCATCAGCCTTATGAAAACTTATATCTAACTTTTCTATCTTAATCTTCCTAGATGCATTTCTTTCGATCATCGTGCCACACAGTGTTGTCATATAAACTTTCATCTCATATTCTTTATTTTCTTGAACAATGATGGCTTGAGCTTGTTGATAGTCATATCATGCATCATCCAATGGTTTATCTACTCTACCAAAAAGTCCCATATCATTCTTTGGTTAGGCGAAAATGAACTCAGATGACTTCCCTCCATGTCAAAGCATTGTTCGTAATTTTGACCCGTACATGCATCATCTCTTACTTGTTCAACTCCTACGTTAATTCAACCCTTTGTGATGTTGAAGATCTCCACTCGTTGAATTATCGATTCAGTATTTTTAAATGTTTCATCTTAATAATCAGAATCGGTGACAAATGCAAGTTCACCTGCTGCACTTTCTTGACGAAGCTTTTGAGTTTGATAGGTCTCTAACTCCTTTGAAATTGGTAGTTGACTCTAGAATCTCATTAGAACATCATGGTTTTGAAATTGCCTAGCTAATCAAGCTTCCATTTGAGATTCGCAAAAAGAGAAAAGTAATACTAAAATCTAAATTTGAAGAAAGTTGATGAGAACTTATAAGTAATACAAAGGCTAAGTTCTTGAACAAAGAACAACTCTTCAAGATAAACAAGAACTCAGACAAGTATTGATATTAGAAGGAGGTTAAGGTTACGTACTGAAAGAATTGATGTTCAAGTTTGACAATATATTGATGGGAATTTCTCATGTCAATTATCTAACCGACATAAGTTAGTACTCACTCCTTACTCTACCAAAGTCATTACTAATATTCGAATTCTCAAGTCCAAAATGGCAGTGACGTTCCAATCACAGGCCAAAGACCCTATCCTGGGTATGCTGAAGTGCAACTCCTTTGCACTCAAGCTCTGATACCACATCTGTAATGCCCCCATTTCGCTAAATCGAAATAGGTTTATATTTTAAATAATTGAAGAAATCTTGGCGTCACAATAAATGTTGAATTTTCATAATAATAGCGTAAAACG
>BMAC01000460.1:204453-217369 GCA_014905375.1 Phtheirospermum japonicum
AATGACTCCGATCATTCGTTGCTACTAGCACTTTCGAATTTTTCGATCGAGCACGTGGAGCAATTGATGGAAAAAGCAGTCGATCGACTGTCAGTCGATCGGTGTTGTCGGCAGTCGATCGACTGCTCCGTCAAAATTGGCCCGAAGCCCTGTAATTCAGTCGATCTCGGGGGCTCAGTCGATCGACGGCAGTCGATCGGCCAAGTAGGCAGTCGATCGACTGCCATGTCAAAAACTTCAAAATTCGCTGGAATCCAGTCGATTTCATCCGGTTCAGTCGATCGACTTAAAGGTCAGTCGATCGACTGATCATTCAGTCGGTCGACTGGATTCCAGCGCCCGGCTCGATTTCTCGTCCTTTTCGCGTCCGCCGGTTTATCGAACCTCGTCCGTTGCGCCTCCTTGCTTTGTCTGTCCAATCCCGAGTCGAGTATCGACGATTCCAATGAGCGTGGGCCCCGTTTGGACGTCCTACGGCCAAGAAAAACGGAAACGTAAAAAACTACGAAAATAAATAAGAAAAATGTACAAAAACTAAGAAAATCTAGAAATACGAAAAACGGCCTACCCGACTCCTAAATCAACAAAAAGCAAGCGAAAAACACGCAACGTGAAACAAAAACGAAAAGGAAAATATGTACAAAAAGATGCAAATCACACACCCATGACAACGCCTCAATAGGAGATCTTACAAGCAATAGAGAGGCACCCTGATCTCAAATGGCCTAAAACTTACTCTCAAAAACCACGGAAAGAAAGATCTGATCGATTCTGTCTGTATCATAACGAGTACGGCCATGACACTGATCAGTGCACTCACCTAAAGGATGAGCTAGAGAGAATGGTGCAGGCCGGGCACCTCAAGGAGTATGTGCAGATGAGAAGAGAGGAGCCTAGGTCTGACCTACGTAGGCGCGATTGGCCTCAAGGGAAAACATATGAACAAGATAATGGACGAAACAATGGGAGGCGAAGTGACCAAGCCCAGGTCATACAAGGAGAAATACTAATGATCACAGGAGGGGAGTGGGACGAACATTCTAGACGAACCCAAAACAACTATGTTCGAGCTGCAAAGGACCTGGTCAGGAAATCGCGAGAAGTGGGACAGATAACTCCGAGTCAAAGCATATGTTTCGGATCAGAAGATGAGAATGGCATCCTGGCTCCTCACATGGACGCCCTGGTCATAACAACCACTATTGCAAATTATAATGTGATATGGGTATTTGTTGACACAGGGAGCTCAGTTGATATCCTGTTCTACGATTGCTTTAGAAAGTTAAAACTGGATGTGGAAATGGAAGAGGTGACAACCTCGTTAGTAGTATTTGTAGGGGTAGCTTTGAAGCCTTTAGGGGCGGTAAGGCTTTTCGTAACCTTAGGTGAAGAGCGGTATAGGTTAACTAAGACAGTGCAATTCCTGGTGTTTGATGCACCATCTTCATACAATGTTATGCTGGGACGATAATCCCTGAGCCAATTCCAGGCAGTGATCTCAGTGTACCATATGAAGTTGAAGTTCCCAGCTCAGGATGGAACATGTGAGGTTAAGGGTGATCAGTATGCATCTAGACAAGCATACGTTGAGTGTATCTGACGTCATGAAGAGGAAAGACAAAATAAGAAAGCCAGAACGAAAAGCACGACGCCAGAGATGGCTCAGCAAGAGGATGGTTTGATGATGGTAGAGGTGGTCCCAGGGGATAATAGTAGAGTTATGAGGGTGGGAACGACTCTGAGACCAGAAATCCTTGTAGACCTGGTCCAATTTTTGAGAAGGAATGCTAACGTCTTTGCTCGGTCTCCTCCAGATCTAGTGGGAATAGATCCGGCGGTTGTCCAGCACCACCTCAATATCAGCCCTAGAGAAAATCCAGTTAAGTAGAGAAAGCGCAACTTTGGCCTTGAGAAAGAGGCAATCATTGAAGCTGAAGTCGAAAAATTGTTGAAAGCTAAGCACATTCAAGAAATACAATTCCCTGCGTGGCTTTCCAACGTAGTGTTGGTCCCCAAAACCCCAGAAGATTGGCGTATGTGTATAGATTTTAGGGATCTTAATCGTGCCTGCCCTAAGGATCACTATCCTTTGCCAAGGATAGACCAGTTGGTGGACTCCACGTCTGGCTGTGAGATGTTAAGCATGATGGATGCCTCGCAAGGCTACGATCAGATCAGGCTAGCGGAAGAGGACTGGAAGCTGGTTAGTTTTATAACCCCAAAGGGAAATTATTACTACGTGGTCATGCCGTTTGGACTCAAGAATGCAGGTGCCACATACCAGCGATTGGTGGATAAGATGTCTAATGCTCAGCTGGGAAGGAACATGGAGGCATACGTTTATGACATGTTCGTCAAGAGCGTGAAGGCAACCTCACATGTGGATGATCTAAGAGAAACTTTCGACACTTTGAGAAAATACAGGATGAAGCTCAACCCCAAAAAATGTTCTTTGGGGTGAGGGATGGGAAATTCCTGGGGTATATGGTTACAGAAAAAGGAATAGAGGCCAACCCTGAGAAGATAAGATTCATCATGGACATGAAAGCCCCAAGGAATATCAAAGAGATGCAGTGCTTGGCTGGCCGAATTAATGCTCTAAGCAGGTTCGTCTCACGATCAGCTGAGAAAAGCCTACCGTTCTTCTAGGCCTTGGGTAAAAGAGCCCGATTTTGGTGGAACGAGGAATGTCAGGAGGTGTTATGGATGTTGAAGGAGCACCTGTCTAGTATGTCACTGCTCACTAAGCCAATTCAGGGTGAACCTTTAATCCTGTACTTATCTGTCGGGCAACAGGCTGTGAGCTCGGTCTTGCTCATAGGGGAAGGTAAAATACAGAGGCCGGTATATTATTGCAGTAAAGTGCTGCACTATGCTGAAATCCGATATGTGGAGGTAGAGCGAGCAATGCTATCCCTGGTTGGCACAGCGCGCAAATTACGCCCTTATTTTGTCTCGCACAAATAATAGTGCGGACCAACCTACCATTAAAAGCCATCATGGATAAACCAGAGGCCTCAGGACGGCAGGTTAGGTGGATAATTGAAATAAGTAAGTTTGATGTAACTTTCGAAGAAAGGAGAACATTAAAGCCCAGGCGTTGGCTGATTTTATGCAATAAATGACCTGCTCTCCTGAGGACAAAAAAGAATGGACAATTTAAACGGATGGTTCGGTAGGAAACCTAGGTTGTGGTGCGGGCATAGTATTGACTGACCCGACTGGCGTGACCACTGAGTACGCAATATGAATGAACTATACCTTGTCTAATAACGCAGCTGAGTATTGTTTTGCATGTAATTGTTGTGTTTTTCCGAGTATTTTTAGATAGAGTTTAACATCGTTTCTAGTAGTTTCGAGTCGTTTTCATTACAGTTTTCGGTCACTTTCTCATTTCTAGGATTGAATCTTGGTATGTACGTTTTCAATGACGATTTGTGAGTTTTTGAATTAAAAATTCTCATGTTGTAGGTGGCTCGAGGAAATGGAATTACTCTAAGTGGCTGAGGATCGAGTCGAGGTCTTGAAACTCAAAATCCGTGCCGAAACGAGGAAATCATGCCGGATCGACTGCCCCACCGACTGCCCAGGCAGTCTGCAGTCGATCGACTGCAAGCCCCAAAATCGACTGCTGAACAGTAGCCTCCCCAAAACTGGCATGGCAGTCGATCGACTAAGGACAGCTGCTCGACCGACAGTCTATCGACTGGCAGTAGTCAATCGACTGAGCTGCAGTCGATCGACTAGGAGTCCGGGAATTAGAGAGAATTGACGAGCTTGCCCCTACTAATAACTATTTAAACCCCAAATCTTAACTTGAGAAGGCATCCACTCAACATCCAACTCTTGCATGGGTATTAGGCTTAATTTCTCTTCAATTTCTAGATCTACTTTCTCTCTCTTAGGTTTAGATTCAATTTTCCAACTTTGCCTTGGGTATGTAAGCCTAAGAAGAATCCAATACTCCTTTGGATTGTTACTTATGATTGTAATTCAAGATATTGAGTTCTCCCTTTTATTATAGTAAGATTTCTTTTAATTTCAAGCTTGTTCTTCAATTTCATTCATGTTCTTCAATTTTATGCTTTTTGCTTCAGTTCCTTTATTACTTGTTGAATCTTATGATTTGGCTATGGAATCTAGATGAGTGACACATCTAGATCATAGATCGGGTCTTGGATTATTTAGGTTTTAAGTTTTTCTTGTGCTTTATTTGCAATTAAATTCTCATGCATAGTTTTAGCTGAAATCCTAGATATATTGCTTGATGCTTGTTATTTTACGTAAAGTTTTAAACTTTGACGTTAACTTTCATTGCTTTGCTTTCAATTTTTGAAAATTTGCATTATTCAAGTTTTTATGTACATGCAAGCTTAGTTGTACCTTGTGCATGCATGCTTGTACTTGGTGAAACATGCTTGTTTTTGCTTACTTTAATTATTTGCTTTGCATTTTTATTGATGGCACACGACCGAGGCATCCGACCCACTTGCTATTTCAATTTTTAGGATAGTTTAATTACTTTATTTTTATTTTCCTTTACTTTTCAAAGCTTGAAACACCTTGATTCCTTCAGTTGAATCGAATTCCGATAATATCAAGCCAATGAACCTGATAATTTATTCATCACCACTAAAATTCCACAAACAAAATGGCGCCGTTGCGACCTGGCTTGGTTAAGGCCTTCGATTTAATTGTTGTTTGGTTGTGTTTATAGCTTTCCTTTTTATTTGACGATTTCTTTGAGTGTATGCAAGGTCGTCGTTCGCTCGGACACGATTTAGTCCCTTATACTTCTAACCCCGAACGATTAAGATGTATACGACATCCCTTGCCCATTGATTTTAATATGGCGAACAATCTTCCAAATACCGGCCCGTTTCTCGACCCTAACAGGAAATCTCCTCGGACCGATCCTCAAAGTTCTAAATCAAATGAGTCCAGAGTTCGTGAGGAGCCCGTTCCGAGTGCCATGACCAGGCCATCCAACCCCATTCCCCCGCCACCTCCTGAGCAAGCTCTTGGATTTCAAGGGAGTGGTTTTACCACTCATGGGCACGCCATGGGCCTACACCAAGGTACCGCTCCCTTTACCCAATCTTCAAATTATTTTGGTCATGGAGGTAATTTTCCCAACATGGGAGGGCATGGTGAAAACCATGTTGGGTATGGTGGTTGTTTGGTTGGCACGGGCAATGTGGGAGGGCAAGGTGCAAATCACGTTGCTTCCAATTCTCACGGCTTTGGTCAACCCGGCATGGGAGGGCATGGTGCAAACCATGTCGACTATAGTGGTCTCTCAGGAGCAAATGGTTCTTTCGAAAATTATGGAGCTCTGAATTACGTCCTGTATGGCTATAGTGCTCCTCAAAATTTTCCGAATGTAACAAGTCCGAATCCCGGTCCGTATGGTATCCCCCCCATGCATAATTTCAATCCGACATCGAATGTGAATCCGAATGGTTATGGTGGTGGTCCCGGTTATAGAGGTAACGATCATTAGATTCACGAGGAAACGCCTGATGAGTATGCTTTGTTTGGTGGTTTAGATCAGAATGCTCCATTTTTCCCGCCCGTCCGTACTATGAAGGAGATGATCCAAGCTTTCTTGGGGGCTACTATTTCATCTTGTATATGTCTTCCCCCCTAGGTGATGGCTATTGATATCTGTTGGCTTGATTTTGCCCGCCTTCCAATTTTCCACGGGTTTGCTAAAGTGGATCCGCTCTAATTCATCAAGCAATTTCTATGTCATGTCTCGAGTTTCCACCGCCCGATTATGATGATTTTGGAGCATCTTCAACTCCTTTGTTTCTCGTATGCTCTTCAAGATAAGGCATTATCGTGGTTTATGAGTATTTCTCCTAACTCGATTCATACGTGGGACGAGCTCTCGAAAGTTTTCTTTGATCATTACTATTCCATGGAAAAAATGGCCGATTTGAGGGTTAAGATTATGTCATTCAAGAAAATGAAAAATGAGCCGTTTCACTCCTCTTGGTTTCGGTTCAAATATCTTCTTGATAGTTGTCCACATCATCGCTTTGCAAAGGAGCTTTTAATTCAAACCTTCTATGAAGCATTGGACCCACAAATTCAATATATGGTGGACACAATGGCGGGGGGTAATATGACGATTCATCCTCCCCACGTGCTTCTCTGGGTTTTCACCTCTTTGGCCGAAAATTGTAAACAAAAATCTTCCCGTGCTTTGTATTCAAGCGCCAATGAAGTCAACAATGTGAATGAGCCTCTTTCCACAAGGGATCTCGAGATGGAAAAGGAATAGGCCGCTATTAAAGCTCAAATGGCTAAGATGTCCCCCCCGAGCATGGAACCGTCTTGTTTGTCTTGTGGTATGGTTGGGCATGAAACGCTTTATTATCTGTCGAATCCTTCCCGTTACATGCCTGTGCCTCAATTAGAGGATGTTTGTGGGGTCCAAGGATACCAACCGGGTCATGGTGTTGCTAGACCACCCTTCGTTCGGTCATCAAATCAAAATCCTCCGTACCATCCGAGCAATCGCATGCATCCGGGCTTTGGACATACAAAACCTTAAATGGGGCCCTCTCGACCAACTTCCCCGACGAATGCTCCCCCACCAGCCACCGATCAAAATCTTACCATGATCATACAACAATTGCAATCCATGTCGACGTCATTTGAAGTTCGGTTCAACGCTCTTGAAGCCACGACGAATGGGTTAAACACAAAGTTTGGACAATTGGCTACCAATGTTAATATGCTTAAGCAAGCCAATGAAAAAGGGAAGTTACCGAGCCAACCATCAAACGCCCATGCGATCACATCTCTTCAAAGTGGCCCGGTCATCAATAACAAAGTGGCTCCACCATCCGAGGGTGAGGAAGTTTCTAGTCCACCTTTTGTCACTACTCCCGATTCTACCCCCGTGGGTGCCGCTCCAACGAAAGAAGGCCCCGATAGCTTACACAAATCCTCAAACGCTTATAAGCCACCAATTCCAGAAGTTCCCACGCATTTTCCCTCACGCCTCCCAAACACCAGGAAAGACGATCAATTCCAACGGCTCTACAATACATTGTCTAACATCAACATCACCCTTCCATTGTTGGATGCCGTCTGAGACATGCCCGCTTACTCAAAATCTTTCAAAGAACTTTCATCCAAGAAGCTCATGAGCACTCCAAATGAGAAAGTTGTGTTGTCAAAGGAGGCGAGCGTGGTTTGTGATCCTTCAATTTTGMCTCTTAAGATGGCGGACCCCGGATCATTTTGTATCGATATTACGCTCGGGAATGGTAAAGTCACAGATGGTATGCTTGATTCTGGGGCGGGGATAAATTTGATGCCGTCTTCATTTTATGAGCAACTGGAGCTAGCAACCTTTCAAGAAACGAGAATTTTCTTACAATTGGCCGATCGYTCGATTCGATATCCGAAGGGAGTTGTTAAGGATGTGCTCGTCAAGGTTGGAGGGCTCGTAGTCCGGGTGTATTTTGTTGTTCTTGATGTGGGTATGGTTTCGAATGATGGTGTCGAGCATAACATTTAACTTGGATGCCCCTTTATGGCCACCACTCAATGCCTCATTGGCGTTGGTAAGAAGAACCTAACCTTGTCCGTAGCGGGTGAGTCGGTTACATTCTCTAGACCAACTTGGCATCGATTACTTCAAGCATCTATCATGCGGATTGTCTTCTCGTTGACGAAATTCAAAATTTGGTTGAGCAAGTTTTCTTGGCGGATGAGTATGATGGGAAAATCGAGCTGGATGATGATGATAACGGTGATTCTGAGGATAATGGAGCTTATGGGCGTGACAACGAATCGTGTATTGCGACGAGTCTATTTGAGAGTGCTTGCATAAGTGTCGTTGAGGGCAGAGACATCAACAATTTTTTTTTAGATAATATTTATTTGAAGATTGGGAGATTAACCCTTAAAATTAGGGTTTGGGAATCACTTGTGCAAGGCGCTAGCCTAAGGCCTCATGTGAGGCGTTGAGACCTCGAAACGCTTCGCCTCACGCTGTTGTGCCTTTTTAATTACTGAATATCAAAGTTAAGCATTTCTAAATAAAACACATACATAAAATTTCATTTTTAGCCATATATGATTTTAGCAAAATTATTTTTAATAGGTTAACACATAGTCCCATAAATTATACTTTTTTTTTCAATTTTAGTCCCGCCAAACTTGTACCTTTTCATTAGTTCATTTTTCAATTAAATAATAATATATAATAAATATATTTGAAAAAGAAATCATTCCGTATAATAAAAATAAAATGATTTAAATTTAAATATATAATTTAAATCTCAAAGAAAATTATTTATCTAAATGTTTTTTTAAATAACAATATATTCCAAATATAAAATAAAAAGTTATTTCATAAAGATTCTTAAACTTGTATAAAAAAAATATTCTTTGAAATCTGAAAAAAAAATATTTCATTATTCAAAGAAAATAAAATAAAAAATAGAATACCATATGAAATAGCACACGCAACAAATCAGAATATTCAATAATTATGAATATGGTAGCTAATCTCTTGATGTTTTGTCTCTAGTTTACAGAAAAGTGAAGCCACATATTACATTAATTTTCATGCAACTGTTTGTGTTATGACTTCTTGAGGTTTAACTCACTTATTTTCTTACCTTAACCCCTTAGTTTTTATCCTTAGTTTTTATCCTCAGGAGAAGGTGAACATTACTGCAACATCAGACTTTGTTGTCGATAACAATTTTTTTTTTTTTACCTTTTTTTTCCTTTCCACCTTTTTCATTTAATTCTAAAAAATGTGATGTGTGGTGGAGTGGGATACAAAGTTGTTATATCTTATTAGAAGAAGTAGTTCTGTTCTTATTTGTCTATGTTGGATTTTAAATGTTTAGTGTTTTGCTAGTTCATTTCAATTGTCTTATACGTTTGGAATATAGATTTTGCTTTTGCTTCTATGTTGCAATACTGCTCTAGCTTTATTTAAATTGTGCTATCTTAAGCATTTTTGAAAAATCATTTATATCCCCCCTCACAAAAGGGGTATTCCTCTTTCTGGTACTTTGCCGATTTTCTATTTAAATGAATATCATATTGATGTGGCAATAAGAAGGTTAGACCTGAATTGGGTTAGACCTGACTAGAAATAATCAAAATAAAGGAAAGCATAGTGAAGACCAGCTCGCTTCTGGGAAAGGTCTAATTAGGCCTCTTGAAGGAAGAACTGACCTCAAAGAAGGACGGCTATGGCTCAGGATTTCTCCTGAGCTGCCCCCTTTAAGGAAAGATCACTGCAACCAGGGGGTCTCTGCTGAGCCAGAGAAGTGCTCTACATGGAAAGCCCTAGACTAGAATTAAGCCCGATATTGATAGAGGTGGTACAGAGAAAGGGATAAAGGTAGACTTGGAATGGGGAAGACCTATCCTCTCGATTCCCAGTAAGGAGAAAAGTGGGACCACTTGTCAGAATTGGTTACGTAACGGCCTGTGATTCGCGGCATGTGCTCTTGAGATCCCGGATGGGGTCCAGGTCACATACGACCTTTCTGCTGGAAGATTATTGGCGAGAGAAGATATTTTCAGAGAACAAAGGTGGCTGCTGAACCCCATGTTGGTTCCCATGTTACTAACATCAATACCAATACCAGGTTCAAACAAGTGTGGGTCAAGAAAAATAACATCAAGTGCAATATGATCCATACCTCTCTGAAATCCCACGTCCCTGGATCCTGGTACTTCGATAGTGGATGTTCCAAGCATATGACCGGATCAGAAGAATTACTTTCCAACATTATAAGGTTTCGAGGTGGAAAAGTAAAATATGGTGGAGGCGCAAATAGACAAATCGTTGGCCAAGGAAATCTCCATGTTCCTGGCATTGAAACTCTGGAAAATTGTTGCTGGTAGAATGACTTACTGCGAACTTGATAAGCATAAGTCAACTTTGCGACGGCGAATTTAGTGTCAAATTCAATCGTGAGAAATGTGAAGTTTAGGAGGAAAATAGACCGTGTATCCTCATTGGTCAGAGGACTATAGATAACTGCTATCAAATAAATAGTGATGCCTTTTACAAATTTTCTCAATTAAGTGATGTTGAGGTGTGGCATCAAAAACTTGGGCATGTCAACTACAAGATGATGGATAGGTTATCCAAAGAGGAAGCTGTGAATGGGCTTCCCAAGTTCAACACCAAGATCATCCCTGTGTGCGAGGCCTGCCAGAAAGAAAAGCAGGTCAGAGTGCCACATCTAATAGTGCAGAGTCTCACTACATCATCTTGATTCGAACTCCTTTATATGGACCTCATGGGACCACTTGAAGTCGAGAGCCATTGTGGTAAAAGGTACGTGTTAGTCATTGTAGATGATTTTTCTCGGTTCGCTTGGGTAGAATTTTTAAAAGAAAATTCTGATACTTTTGAAGCATTCAAAAAACTTGCAAAGAAACTGTGTATGAGATTTGGTGTGAACATTAGTAGGATTAGAACTGATCATGGAAAAGAATTTGAAAATGCATCCTTTTAAAAATACTGCACTTCGGAAGGTATAAGTCACGAGTTTTCTTCACCTATTACTCCCTAACAAAATGGCATAGCTGAACGAAAAAATAGGTCTCTTGCTGAGATGACTAGAACCATGCTCATATCTAATGGCATTGCAAAATATTTTTGGGTTGAAACTATGAATACTGCATGTCATATCATAAATAGGGTTTATTTTAGACCAGGGTCATGTGCAACACCCTATGAATTGTTGTTGGGTAAAAAACCGAACTTGAGCTACTTTCATGTTTTTTGATGTATTTGCTATATGCTCAATGATAGAAATCATCTAGCTAAACTTGACTCAAAAATTGACAAATGCATCTTCATGGATTATTCCCAAAATAGTCATGCATATAGGCTGTTTAATCTTAGAACACGTAGCATGATTGAATCAGTTAATATAAGGTTATATGATTTGACGAGTGGAGTTAAACCTACCGAGGATAATGATCTTGTCTATGATAAGAATTCTCAATATAATGTCATGCTTCCTATAGATGATAGTGTAGGTATTGAAAATAGAGATGCAGGTGCTGAAACTAGGGAGTTGAGTGATGTTGGTACCAATGTTGGTTCTAGGAACACAACATCAGAACCAACATCAACTCAAGCCGCCGCAGAATCAGATTCTGAATCAGATGAGAAAGATCCAATTGATCCCATTGATCTTCATCAGAGGGATATCCCATCCAGAATTAAAAAAAAATATCCCACGGGCCAAATCATCAGAGACTTAGATGAAAGGAGTACAAGAAGGCGATAAATAAATTTCAATGAAATGGTTAGGTACGTCTGTTTGTCTACTAACTGTTCTAAAATTCGCGAGTCTTTGTATCTTTCTAAAACAGAGCCCAAGCGTGTGGAGGATTCACTCAATGATGAATTCTGGATATAGGCAATGCAAGAGGAGCTGGACCAATTTGCTAAAAATGATGTTTGGGATTTAGTTCCTCGTCTAGAGAACTCTCACGTGACTGGAACAAAGTGGGGACTGGATTCAAGAACAAAACCGATGAGGCAGGAAATATTGTGAGGAACAAAGCTCGACTGGTTGTGCAAGGGTACACACGAATTGAAGGAATTGACTTTGATGAAACATTTGCCCCTGTTGCTCGCATTGAGTCGGTAAGACTTTTACTTGTTGTTTCTTGTCATATGAAGATATCATTGCATCAAATGGACATAAAGAGTGCGTTTTTAAATGGAGTCTTAAATGAAGAAGTGTATGTTGAGCAACCTAAAGGATCTGTAGATCCCCAAAAACCAAACTTTGTTCTAAAACCAAAAAAAGCTTTATATGGTTTAAAACAAGCTCCTAAAGCTTGGTATGAAAGGTTGACTCAACATTTGCTATTTCTGAACTTTAAACGAGGGAAAGTTGATAAAACTTTGTTTCTCCTTAAATCCAATAAGCACATCATAACGTCCAGATTTATGTAGATGATATTATTTTTGGATCCACTAACGAGCAGATGGTAAAGGAGTTTATCACTCGAATGTCCAACACATTTGAGATGAGCATAGAAGGTAGTCTCTCATACATTCTCAGTTTACAAATTAAACAGCTTGATGATGGTATTTTCCTTTCTCAGACCAAATATGGTAAGAACTTAGTCAAAAAGTTTGGGTTAGAAAGTGAAACGCATAAGAAAACCCCAAAGGGCAAAACTGTAAAACTGTCGAGAGATGATATTGGTAAGGGTAATGATAAAACCATGTACAGAAGCATGATAAGGATTCTATTGTATTTGATAGCAAGTAGGCCATATATTATGTATAGTGTGTGTCTGTGTGTTAGATATCAATCTAATCCAAAAGAGTCACACTTAAAAGCTGTTAAAAGAATCATAAGGTACATTGCTGGTACAACAGAATTAGGTGTGTGGTATACTAAAGACACTAGTACTGAACTTGTAGGGTACACTGATTCGGACTGGGCTGGGGATGTATTAGATAGAAAGAGTACTACAGGGGGCTATTTTTTCTTGGGTAACAATCTAATCTCTTGGTATAGCAAAAAACAGAATTGTATTTCTCTTACTACAGCTGAAGCCGAGTTTATTGCAGCTGGAAGTGCGTGTACAAAATTMTTYTGGATGAACCACATGATAGAATACTATGGTCTGCACAATAGTATTTTCATTGTGCTRTGTGACAATTCCAGTGCCATTGATATCTCGAAAAATCCAGTCCAGCATTCTRGAATCAAACACATTGACATAAGGTACCACTTTATTTGAGACTTAGTTGAGAGGAAGATAGTTAGCCTTGAGCATATAGGGAAAGACAATCATCTAGATGACATCTTCARGAAGGCATTAMATTTAMAGACCTTCTCTCATTTGAGAAGAGATCTCGGTATGTGCATTTTRRTTTTRRTTT
>BMAC01000460.1:217397-235375 GCA_014905375.1 Phtheirospermum japonicum
GTMGAAAGTGCGATAAGGCCTWGTGTTGCAARAAAAATGATGAAAAAAAGACTAAKCTCTTCAATTAGGTGATTGTGGAGCTTGCCCGCAGAAACWGGTTTTCTCCCAGGTCCAAAAGCAAGACMTGTTAACAYCATTTGCTGAAGATAAGCTATTTCTCTTCAKATCTKTAAAAAGATGAAGAAAAACTGGATACAAATTGATCCAATCTTTAAATTTCACCTCCTTGAGTGATTTTGACGTATTCATTAACTTGGGTTAAAAGGTAAGTTTCCATTGACTTCACTTGAGGCAATGTTGGTTATAATGTCATCAGTCAAAAAAAGGAACACCGGATCAAGTCAATGAAATCATAATGTGTTTTTTTAACCTTTTAAGCCATAATTTTTAGGCATCCAGTAGGACATTCATACTTTTAGAAGATGCCTTCTTGATGTGCGTACTGTTGTTTGTGCTTCTATCTATCTTGAATTCTCTTAATTGTGTTTTGAATCTAGCTAACCAAGTGTTTCAGTGGAGTTGTACTCGGACGGCTAGACAGGAAATAACGAGCTTAATTTGGAGAGTGATATTTCATATTGCACAGGATTAGTTCTACGGTGCTGATGGTTCAATTAACTCAGCTCTCTACTTAGGTTGATTTTGTAGTAGAGTCGTGAAATTCTATTTTAAATTTTTTTAATGAGATAATGGTTGAAGTGAGTGTGATCACGTATCCTACATTAAGGGGGAGTGGTGTTTTTTTAAAAAGGAAATACAATCGCTTTTAGGCCTCAAATCCGCTGGAAGGTAAATTAGTGTTATTTCCTTTTATTTTTTCTCTCTCTTTGGCAACGGTCATTTTTTTGGAAACTATAAATACCTGATTCTTTTTACCGTTTGCTCACTTCTCCATAAACCCTCTGAAATTAAACTCTCAAGATCTCACAAACTTCTCCATCTTCTTCAATTTCTCTATTCTTTTTGTGTATTTGTGCAATTCACAAGATGTCGAGCCCGTCCTCTTCGTCCAATGTTCCTGAATTACCGGCAGGCATCCGCCGCTCCAGCGAACAAGTTCCTGTAACTTTGCAAAAATTTGTGGCCTGGACATTCGAGCCGAAGTCGGTGGTGGTTCTTCTTCCATACCAACATCACCGCCTCCCTCGGCCGCATGAATCTCACGGTGTTGTACCGGCTCCTGCGCCACTTGACGCCACCCTTGAAGTACAGGTTTATGATCAGAGTCCTCAATATGTTGTGGATGGTTTAGATGTTAATGCAGGTACAGAAGCTGCTGTTGTAGATGGTGACGGGTCTTGTGACTTGTCACCGAACCCAAAACCGAGTCCAGAAGAGACTGGCAACAACAAAGCTGGTGATCTGACTCTAGTTTCAACTCCTTCCCCGGCAGCTCCTGAGTCTGATTCTGAATCAGAGGATGAGGATCCTGAAAATTAAATTGATCTTTATCAAAGAGATATTACCTCAAGAATTCAAAAGAATCATCCAACCGGTCAAATTATTAGTGATCTTGATGAGAGGAGTACAAGGAAGAGAAGGATAAACTTCAAGGAAATGGTAAGATTTATGTCTATTTATCCACAAATTGTTCTCAAATTCGAGAAACCTTGCTTCTTACTGAGACAGAGCTAAAACAAGTGGAGGACGCATTGAAGAATGAATTCTGGATTAAGGCGATGCAAGAAGAGCTGGATCAGTTTGCAAAGAATGATGTTTGGGAACTGGTTCCCCGTCCTGAAAATACACATGTCACTGGAATGAAGTGGATTTTCAAAGAAAAGACGGATGAAGCTAGGAACATCGTTCGAAACAAATAAAGGTTGGTGGAACAAGGATACACTCAAATTGAAGGTATCGACTTTGACGAGACATTAGAAACGGTGGCACGTATAGAATCAGTACGACTTGTTCTTGTTGTTACTTGTCACTTAAAAATCTCACTACATCAAATGGACATTAAGAGTACATCTCTGAATGGTGTGTTGAGCGAAGAAGTGTATGTTGAGCAACCCAAAGGGTTTGTGGATCCTCACAAACATAATTTTGTTTTAAAACTTAAAAAGGCTTTATATGGTTTAAAGCAAGCTCCAAGAGCTTGGTATGAGAGGTTGACTTAACATCTATTGTTTTTAGATTTTAGACGAGGTGAAGTTGACAAGACCTTGTTCTTACTCGAATCCCATAAACACATTCTTATTCTCCAAATTTATTTAGATGATATTATCTTTGGAACAACTAACGAACAGATGGTGAAGGATATCGTTGCTCGAATGTCTGACACATTCGAGATGAGTATGCAAGGTGACCTTTCGTATTTTCTTGGTTTACAAATCAAACAGCTTGATGATGGAATTTCTCTCTCACAAACCAAATATGCAAAGAATCTAGTTAAAATTTTTGGTTTAGATGGTGAGAAACCTAAGAAAACACCTCTGGGTAAAGACAAGAAAATGTCGAAAGACGATGTTGGGTCTGGTGTTGACAACACCCTTTATAGGAACATGATTGGTAGTCTCCTTTACTTAACTTCTAGTAGGACTGATATCATGTATAGTGTATGTCTGTGTGCAAGATATCAGGCTAACCCTAAGGAGTCACATCTAAAAGCCATTAAAAGAATAATTAGATATGTGGCTGGAACTAGTGATTTAGGGTCATGGCACACTAAAGAAACATGCACAGAATTGGTAGGTTACACTAACTCGGATTGGCATGGGGATGTAGTTGATAAGAAGAGTAATACAGGAGGTTGTTTATTTTTTGGGAATAATTTAATCTCTTGGTATAGCAAGAAACAAAATTGTATTTCCTTGTCTACAGTCGAAGCCGAATACATTGCAACTGGAAGTGCATGTACGCAACTTCTTTGGATGAACCAGATGATTGAGGACTATGGTCTCCATAACATTATTTTGACCGTACTCTGTGATAATACGAGCGCAACTGACATCTCAAAAAATCCATTTCAGCACTCTCGTATAAAACACATTGACATCAGGTATCACTTCATCCGAGACTTAGTTGAGAGAATGATAATAAGTCTTGAACATGTAGGGAAGGATAGTCAGCTTGCTGACATATTTACAAAAGCATTAGATTTAGAGACCTTCTCTCATTTGAGAAGAGATCTCGGAATGTGCATTGTCTAGTCTATGTTGGGTTTGATGTTATAACGCCCAAAGCTGTCATCAGTCATAACATCTGTATATTTCGCATGCATTGTTATATTTATTTTTCATACATAATACTAATGCATTGAGTCTTATTTAAAGAGAGATAAGGTCATGTGTTGTAATAAAAGTGATGACAAAAGGACTAACCTCTTCGTTTAGGTGATTGTGAAACTTCCCCGTAGAAACAGGTTTTCTCCCGGGTCCAAAAACAAAAGGTGTTAACAACAATTGCTGAAGTTATAATAATTCTCTTCTTCAAAATCTGAAGCGAATCAAGACTAAAGGTCTGATCTTTAAATTTCACCTTATTGAGCGATTTTGACGTTGTCATTAACTTGGGTTAAGGGGTTTGTTTTCATTGACTTCCCCTTTGCAATGTTGGGTCAAATGTCATCAGTCATGAAAAGCAACAGTGATCAAAGTCTCTAAAAATCTTTATGTGAAAATTTTTAACCTTTCTGGGTCATACTTTTAGGCATAATTTAGGACATTCTTATTTTGTGAATTATCCTTTATTGTTGAGTGTTCTGTTTCTCGTGTTTGCTTCTTATTCTGACGTCTCTTGATTTTTTTGAGGATTGACTCAAACTTTTGTGCACCCCTTTTTAATAAATTAATTTAAAAGCACGTTAGTTTGCTCGCAAGAGTAAGAGGTAACTGTAGGGTGATGAGTTTGACTCGAGTCGTATCTCTCGAGGAAACAACTGTTCGTTCTTTCGGATGCTTTTCTCAATTTACGAACTAAAATAAAATACATGTATAATTGGGGGTTTAAAAGAGATTGAATTGATCATTATGAACTAAAGCAATAATTAAACTAAAACTAATTAAACTAATTACTTTAAACTAGATTATCAACTACGAGCAATAATTTAAACTATCAATAATACGCAACCATAAATTAAACCTAATTAACAAATCTAAGAGCATCAGCATAAGAAATTACCACTAAGCAACGAATCATAATAATCTAAGATTAACGAATAACTAAGCACAAATCAACTCGCATAAATAAACTAAATTAACCAATATCCAATATCCAAGCATAAAATGATTAAGCTAATTATACTAGAATTAACTAAGAGATTAACTAAGAATTAAACTAAGAAATTAACTACTAAATTAACTAAGAGTTTAGAAAACTTATTGTAACTACTAAAACCAATGAGAAGCTCCAACTATTCCGGAGTTGCACGTCGATCTTGGGTGAAGATTGAATCCCGTACACGAATTCGATGTTTTGGACGCGTTGTTCTTCGATCCTTGATCTCCGTCTTCAAATCTCGTTATGAGATGTGGGATTATTGTTATTTTAAGCTAAAGAACCCTAGCTAGTCGTGTCTCTCCTTTCAAAATCCGAAATATTGAGGGTTTATATAGCTATTACAAGTCTTGGCGCACAAGAAACCCTAAAATCCGAATTCTGGGCCATCGCGTCGATGGTGCGTCGACGTAGCGTCGACTGACTCGTGCTGGTGCTCGTCGTCGGTGCTGCCTGGGCATGCGCGTCGGCTGGGAGGTTGCGTCGACAAGGTGCGTCGACATCGACGCTTCAGCAAGTTGCGTCGATAGTGCGTCGACGCTGCGTCGACTGACGCGGATCATGGATTGTATCGACGGAGCCTCGACGGTCGCGTCAGTCGACGCGATTGCGCGTCTGCCTCCATCTCTCTCTATCTTTTTCTACTCGTTTCGCTGGAAAGCTCGTTCTCCTATTCTTGAACATCGAACTTCGTCTATTACGCGCTGAACTCTTCCGGTTACTTAACTGTAAAGTGAAAACAACGAAATATCACCTATTTGCATCAATTACGATTAAAATACGGTAAAATAAGTCAGAACTATAAAAATATGGAATTATGCTTAAATCGTCCAACTTATACCAAAAAAAAATAGAAAAACGTACTAAAATACTAATAAAAATAAGGATAAATCTACTCTAATCAACTACCCCACGAGTAATTGGTTTGTCCGTCCTCGAACAAATGAAAATTTCAGAATATAACTAGAATGAAAATAAGTTCAAGCAAAGAGTCGTGTGTTGCTACATAGATAATTTGGAAAATATAGGTACAAGTCATGCAACGTCAAACACTTGACCGTTATTACATGGTTGCTTCAAAATAAAATCATGTTTCCTCACGAAGGATAATATATATAAGTACGCTCAAAAGCACTCAAGTTTTTCTTGCATGGGACGTGTATACACTCAAATCATACAATTACATGCACAGTAAATAAGCACAGAAAATCAATCTCTTTTCAATCGCAAATTAAGTGTGCTGTCAAACCGAAGAATCGGTAAAGGTCTTTGCGGGTTGTAATGTAAGGCTCTTTGGACGGGTGTGGAATATATAAGTCGTGTGGCTAATCGCTCACTCAACCTAATCTAATCGAGAAGCAAATCTCTTCACCTCGCTCAAAAATAAAAACCTCACTTAACACTCATAACGTAGCCTTTCAAACATAGGCTATTCCTCAACTCAAAACTCGTAAACCGACTGAACGCTCAAACCACTTAAGTACAATTGAAGCTTATAATGTGCTTCTTATTCAACACATCTCTTTTGCCTCTTAAACATTAGGCTTCACGCGAAAATAAACAATAAACTCAAGCCTTAAATTAAGTGCGTAGGCAATTAATCAACACTATCCACCATCCTATTATTATTTTTATTATTTCCCCTTTTATTATTTGTTTTTTTTTTAATTTTTATGGGGTATTATTATTTTTCTTTTTTTTTTCTTTTTGGATGCTGGTCCTAGATTACAAAAATTCATAAGATCATAAATTCCTAATAAAAATTTCCAAGACTCAAATAACCAATAAAAATACGAACTCCTACCCCACGCTTTTAATGGGTTGTAGGGGTCGTCTAAAAAATACTCATGGCTATAGGCATGGAATATTTGGCTATGATTGGCTCATTCGAAATTTATAGTGGCTAAAAATATATGGATATGGCCGGAATAAGGTTTTATATGTGCCTTAACTTCATTTTCAAAGTCGACTACACACAGCGATTTCAAAGAGATATCAAGACTGAATCTTATTCAAGCACATGTAATGATGATAATCACTCAGGCTACTCACAGGCTTTTTGCATGAAATTTTTTGAAATGACGCTATTTTTTAGGTTTTGCGAAATTGATTGCGTCCAAGTACCATTTTACAATATATAATAATAAATTTTGAAAAATTATGCACTTATACATGCTCGAAAGACATGAACCTATAATCAAACATAATTAACTTTGACAGGCAAGCCATACAAACACAAATAAGCGTAGAAATAGCGATCAATCACATCAAAAATATGCATTTCAAAACAAAAGACATCAAATTGCACTAACCATACTCAACCACCCCCCTCCCCCCCCCCCCCTAAAAACTTGACAATCTCCTGATTGTCATAAATATTAAAGAAAATAAGAGTATGGGAGATAAGAAAACATCCCTGAAAATTCGATGGCCGAGTCTCTCTAAAAACTCACGTGCAATTATCCTTCGTCTTAGATCGCGTGACTAGATTGTCCCGAACAAACCTATAAAAATAATCAAAATAAAACAAAACATGATTGTGATCAATTGCGACGCGCAAGTGCCCGGTGGCACGTCTTTTTGGATTTGAAACGGCCGGATTGCGGCCAACATCGTAAATGGCTGGGTTGCAGCTCATCTAAAGGTTGCCGGGCTGCGGCTAACTTGGGTCGGATTGCGACCTCGATCGACGAAATCATCGTAATCCCTCATTGTTGTGGTAAGCGGTAGGTGCAGTGGTTGATCGTCAACATTAACGCCTCGAGTAGAACTAGCGGTAAGGCCTTGCGGTAGCGAGCTTCCGCTATATAACCATTGTCCAGAATAGGCGATTTATTGTATTTTCTGCACATCAACACACACATAAACATACCACGACAATTGACACAATATAAAAAGACAAAAATAAAATAAAGAAAATAAAACAAAAACTAGCTAACGCTTGGGTTGCCTCCCAAGAAGCGCAACATTTAACGTCATATGCTCGACGTAATTACTTGGTAAAATTCTAGCTCATGGTGGGTCCACGAGCTCCTTCTTGGTACGATCACGATTCTTCATATAATCCTTGAAATAAGGCTTAAGTCGTTGTTTGTGGACTTGGAATCCCGTCTTTGCACTCTCATTGTAAATAGTGGCGAGTCCATACTCATCCATCTCCTATATTAAAAATGGTCCACTCTATGCGACTTCAAACTTGGTTGGATCAAACTTACGATCGGAATTATATAGCACTAGTTGACAAACCTTGAACTTCTCGTTAAAAACTTCATGCAAATTCTTCTTCATCGCTGTCCAATCCTTGCTATTAGCCTCGCCCTTTTCTTCGTACGTTTAAAATTTTTGTAGGGGTCGAGGAAAACACTTTTTGAATGATTATTCGGTGGCTTCGTCTCTTCTCTTGGCTCAAACCTCGAACGATCTCGTTGTGGTCTCAACTCCACTTTTGGCTCGTTTTCATGCACGTTAAACTTCATGGGCAATCCATCATCAAATGCCTCTACATTATCAAACTTTTCAATCGTGCCAATGCTCAAGAGCTCATTTGCGCAAGAATATACTAAATCAATAGTAGAACAATCGTTCTTAACAAACGATGCAGGACTCTTGTGAAAATCTTGAAGTGAAAACGTCACCGTTTCGCCCAATACGGACATAGTCACCCTCCCCTCATTTACATCGATCACCGTACGCGTTGTAGACATAAATGGACGTCCTAACAAAATGGTGTGTTCTCGGCTTCGCTTTGTACGTCACCAACGTCCATAATGACAAAGTCGACCGACACTACTAGCTTGTCTACTTGTACTAAGACATCCTCCACAATCCCCAAAGGTACCCTTATCGTTCTATCAGCCAATTGTAATCTCATCGTGGTGGGTTTCAGAGGTCCTAAGTCAAACTCCTTTTAAATTGAGTGGGGCATCAAATTTATGCTAGCGCCAAGATCGAGCACCCCCCTTGCCGTTTGTCCATTCCCGAGGGAAATAGTTATGCAAAAACTCCCGGGATCCTTCTCTTTAAGTGGCAATGGTTTCTTAAATATATCTCCAACTTCTCTTATCAAAGCTACAGGCTGATTTGTAGCCAAACGCCTTTCCTTTGATGCTAGATCTTTGAAAAACTTCACAAATGCTGGCACTGTCTTTATCACCTCTATCAGGGGGAGGTTAATATTGACATTTTTCAATAAATTATATAACTCCATGAATCTCTTATTCTCCTTGGCCGGACGTAGGCGACTTGGGAAGGGAACATGATCATAAATAGTCAACTTCTTGGGCGGCAAACTTAAGGAATCGATGGGGTCTTCAGTTGCTGTCGATTTCTTTTTCTTCACTGCTCCCGGAGGTTGGGTCTCGGTCTCTTTTTTGTCTTCCTCCTTTTCTAGCTCGATGCCGTTATCCACTACTTTTCTGCTTCTCAGCACATGAATAGCCAAGGCGTGTTCTGTTTGGCTTGGAAAAGTGTTTTTCTCCTTCTTCAATGACGCCATGTCAGTTGCCAATTGTCCTACCATTATCTCCAATCTTCTTAGTCTTGACGAATTCTCAAGAGTGCTTTTGGCCATTTCAGCCATCATCGTTCTCAATTCTTTCATATCGTCTCGAACTTCCTTCATTCCTCCTTAACATGTGTAAGGCCGTCTTGGTTTCGAATAGTTTTGGCAACTTAGTTTTGTTGCCAGACTAAAAGTTGATCAGTCGACTGAACTGTAGCAAGTGTTTGCTTGTGTGGTGGTCTCTGCCCCAAATGTTGTTGATTCGAATAGTGTTGGATGGCGTTGACGTCCCCTCGTTGTTCGTTGTTGAATGGGCACATATCGGCTAAATGTTCGGGGGATCCGCATTGGTGACACATCGCATTAGTCTTCTTCGAAGAGGACTTGCTTTCCCGCTCGGCCTTCCAAGCTGTCAATTTCTCCTAAAATATCTCTTCGCACTTTGCTTTGACTAATTTGCCATCATCTAAGTCAGGATCAGGGATTGAAATCTCCTTAACTTTCAATTGACGAGGCCGAGAGTTGGTTTCTCTAGATTTTTCACTCAGTTTCTCCAATACTCGTTTTGCCTCGCGGGCCGTTAAATCACCAAAATCTCCTCCTACTGCTATCACAACTTGGCTTTTCCCCATGGGCGACAAACCATCAAAGAAAAACTGATTAATTATCTCGGGGGAATAGATATGATGGGGGCATGCTTGTAAAAGTGATTTGTAACGCTCCCATGTTTCATGAAATAATTCACCCTCCACTTGTTCGAAGTTAGCAATCTGCCTCCGAATTTGCCCCATTGTTTGTGCCGAATAGTATTGATTTAGGAACTTCTCGCTTATCATCTCCCAATCAGTTAATGACCTTGGTTCTAAGGACAATAACCGTGTTTTCGCCTTGTCTTTCATGCTATAGGGAAACTAAATCATTTGCATCTACTCCTGGTTTAGTCCATGACCAATAAATCTGCCTACTTCATCGATAAAGTAGTTCAAAAAATCTAAAGGGTCTTCGTGGGCATTTCCGTGAAAAGTCGGAAGTAAATTAATTTGATGCGGTTTAATCTCTTTTTCCCTTGTAGTCGGGCCAAGAACAATAGCAGACCCATAAATCACAACCTTCGGGCATGCCAAATCTCGTTGTCGAGGCACTCGATCTCCCCTTGGTTCCCTAACTCAGTCGTTAGCTCTCACATAGTGGTCGTCATGCGCGTAATGGTGCTCGCGCTCATATCTCCTTCCGAAATTATTTTTCTCGTAACCATGATCTTGATTCTCCAACCAATCATTTACATGCCCTTGATTGTTAGCATACGCGTTATGCTGCAAAAAATCTTTGTTCCTAATTTCTACGTTCTCGATGTTGTGTTCGCGAATAGCATTYTTGTTCATCTCTTCGTTGTGCCTCACATTCGCCATGTTGGGTTGGTGACCGATTACGTTTTGCTGCTGGTCGACTCCTTCGTTTCTCCCTACATCTTGTCTCGCAATAATGGGGCGTGGTGGTGATCTCGGTGGTGAATCGCCATTTCGAATCGGATTTGCTTCTAACATGATGTCGGAAACTTGATCACAAGCGAAATCAGTTGCTGTTGAGGAATCGTCCTCGGGAATAAAAATGGGTCTTGGTCTCGGTGGATTTGAATGGTGGATGTTGTCAATGAATGGTACAAGGTCGCGTTGAAGTGATCGCCTTCCTTGCATAAACTCAACAATACATCAACGTACCAAATGGCAAAGACCAAGTAAAAATAAAAATAAACTAATAAATCAAAAAGAAAATAAAACGAAAAACATCTTTAATTCCTACTCGTTGCTTCCCCGGCAACGGCGCCAAATTTTTGACTCAATCTTTTGTGCACCCCTTTTTAATAAATTAATTTAAAAGCACGTTAGTTTGCTCGCAAGAGTACGAGGTAACTATAGGGTGATGAGTTTGACTCGAGTCGTATCTCTCGAGGAAACAACTGTTCGATCTTTCAGATGCTTTTCTCAATTTACGAAGTAAAATAAAATACATGTACAATTGGGGTTTTAAAAGAGATTGAATTGATCATTATGAACTAAAGAAATAATTAAACTAAAACTAATTAAACTAATTACTTTATACAAGATTATCAACTACGAGCAATAATTTAAACTATCAATAATACGCAACCATAAACTAAACCTAATTAACGAATCTAAGAGCATGAGCATAAAAATTTACCACTAAGCAACGAATCATAATAATCGAAGATTAACGAATAACTAAGCATAAATCAACTCGCATAAATAAACTAAATTAACCAAAATCCAATATCCAAGCATAAAACGATTAAGCTAATTAAACTAGAATTAACTTAGGATTAAACTAAGAAATTAACTACTAAATTAACTAAGAGTTTAGAAAACTTATTGTAACTACTAAAAGCAACGAGAAGCTCCAGCTATTCCGGAGTTGCACGTCGATCTTGGGCGAAGATTGAATCCCGAACACGAATTCGATGTTTTGGACGCGTTGTTCTTCGATCCTTGATCTCCGTCTTCAAATCTCGTTATGAGGTGTGGGAGTATTGTTATTGTAAGCTAAAGAACCCTAGGTAGTCGTGTCTCTAGTGTCTCTCCTTTCAAAATCCGAAATATTGAGGGTTTATATAGATATTGAAAGTCTTGGCGCACAAGAAACCCTAAAATCCGAATTCTGGGCCGTCGCGTCGACGGTGCTTCGACGTAGCATCGAATGATGCGCGGTTGTGCTCGGCGTCGGTGCTGCCTGGGCGTGCGCGTCGGCTGGGAGGGTGCGTCGACAGGTTGCATCGACATCAACGCTTCAGCAAGTTGCGTTGACGTTGCGTCGACATCGACGCTTCAGCAAGTTGCGTCGACAGTGTGTCGACGCTGCGTCGACTAACGCGGATCATGGCTCGCGTCGGCAGAGCATCGACGGTCGCGTCAGTCGACGCGACTGCGCGTCTGCCTCCGTCTCTCTCTATCATTTGCTACTCGTTTCGCCGGAAAGCTCGTTCTGCTATTCTTGAACATCAAACTTCGTCTATTACGCGCTGAACTCTTCCGGTTACTTAGCTGTAAAGTGAAAACAATGAAATATCACCTATTTGCATCAATTACGATTAAAATACGGTAAAATAAGTCAGAGCTATAAAAATACGGAATTATGCTTAAATCGTCCAACTTATACCAAAAATAAATAGAAAAACGTACTAAAATACTAATAAAAACAAGGACAAATATATTGTAATCAAGGATGTAGTTATTTGATTGTTTCAGTGACGCTGTGATCGGCTATGCTGGATAGGTAATATGAGATTGATATGAATCTTTGATTTTTCACTTGGTACGCTTTTTATACTCCCTTGGTGATGGTTCAATTTTCCAGCTAAAATTCGGGTTCTCCTTATTTATACGTTGTTTGGATAGTGGGAATCATGGGCGGTTTGGTCGTGATTTGTTCCCTTATTTTAAGGGGGAGTGGGTATTTTATTAGGAAAGAGTTTTTTTTTTACGCGGGGGCTAAGAATATATATTAAATAACAAATAGGGTAGATTTTGTAATTATTTTCTTTCCTATTTACCAGCGGCCTCTCTCTCCTGCTAACAGTATGTTTTTTTTTGTATTTCTATGGCTGATTTCTTACCATTTGGCCTACGCTTTTTCTCTCTCTCTTGCAAATTGAAACCCTCTCGCACTCAAACTCTTCTTAATCTTTCCCAGAAATTATTGCTCCTTTTTCGTGTCTGTTGTTGACTTTTGCAGTATGTCGAATTCACCACCTGGGTCTAGAATTCCTGAACTACCGGCAGGAGTTGCACGCTCCGGCGAGCAGGTGGCTCCGACTTTTCCAAGAACTGGAGGGCTGGACATTCGCGAGGAGCTTGGTGTTGCCTTCGCTCAAAACCTGTCACCGATGGTTTCAGAGCCCAGGAGTTCCGCTCCGATGAGTTCTCAGACCATAACTACGGCTGCAACCCCAATTAACATCTTCCCTACGGCCCAGGTGCTCCCCGGCCAGCCTGGCAACGAGATTTAAGTCGACAATCCTCCAGACCTGCCATTTATTGCCGAGATTTTTGGGCGCACCGACCCACCTTGAAGAGGTCACGACGGCTGCAAAATATTCCTCCGGGAGTTGTCCCGTCGGAAATCCCTAAAATCTGAGAAAAACCATGTCGCAACGTGCCAATTGAGCACATGAATCTCACCGAAGATGTCACCATCACAACTGATTCTGATGACGAGGAGTTTGTACCTCCGATGACCGTTTCTGCTCCGATGACCTCCACTGCTCCCCACGTGGCCATAAAGGGTCCTCGCCGGTTGAAAGGAGACCGTCAAGCTTGCGGATAAAAGGAACCCACCTACATCCATTAATGTATCCCCTGGATCAACAGAGACTGAGTATTCAAGTCCACCTAATGAGATAGTGGATTTTTTCATGGGCGAAGTATTGAGTTCTTCCAAACCTGCTGTTCCCGATTCTCCAGTTGCATCTACTCCTCCGACCTCTCCTGAACCTGACGTTTCTCTTGAACGATCTCAAGATGATTCGGATGAGATCCACCTTGTGCACCTTCTAAAATCTATGAAGGCTTCCAAGAATAAGAAGCAAAAGTCCAAGGTTCCAGCAAGTTGATGTTGAGACCGGTGACTTGTCACCAAAGCCAACATCACCAATACCGGCTGCTGCACTCTCCAGTTCCAGTTTTAGTGCTGCGAGTGGATCTCAAGCACATATCCCTCCACATGTCGAGGATGCTGATCTTGAATACGTTCAAGTCTCTGATGAAGTAGAGATAGAGGATATGGTTCCTTTTTCTGAGAAATTTCTATCCACACAGGCTGAAGAGATTTTCTCCGACTACAAGACCCGAGGCATGATTGACGAAAGGCGAGTCCCTGTTGACCTGTTCAAACACCAGAATTTAATTGCCTTCTTTTAACACAGGGGCTTGTATTCGACGGTTTCCACTACAATGCCATTTGTTCGGAAAGTTGTTATGGAGTTTTATGCCAACCTTCTATCCTCTGTTGACTTGCCTACTTCCACAAATTTTAGGAAGGTTTATGTGCGTGGAAGGATTTATTTCTTCATGCCTGATTTGATCAATGAAACTTATGGAACTGAGGCCTATCACGGGGACTCCACAGTTTACGACATGGACGAGGTTATCAGTTTTCTATATGGGGGGTTGCTGACCACGTGGCGTGAACAACTGCCCAGCACAAGGATGACCTCGCTTTACTCAGTTCTGCATAAAGTGGCACTCTTCAACTGGGTGCCCTTGAAGAACTCAACTGTATTGATCAGACCACAGGCCCAGTTTCTTTTTAGAGTTCGAAATGGGATCAAGTTCAACTTTGGCCAGCTCATGTTTGATATGATAAAAAGGTTTGCCTCTTCCAAGTCTTTCTCATCTCTTTGTTTTCCATATTTGATCTACATCCTTTTTGAGAACAAAGGCTTCACGCCCTCTGAGGTTGACTCCCTCACGAGTGAGGCGGAATGGTTTACGTTGAGGAGCCAGCACCTATCTGGGGCCCAATTTGCCCTGGACTGTGCTTGTTCGAGTTGATGATGCCTGTGGTGACACCACTGCGAGTCCTGTCACAAGTGCCAACATGGTGCAGTTAATGGCCCCGGTTGTTCATGCTTAGGTTGCTTTACTTGACAGCTAAATTGCTCAACTTGACAGCCAGCGTGCTCAGCTCCAGGTGTTACGGGGCTCTCTGTTTGAGGCCCTTTTGGTTTCTGAACAAAAAGGGGGAGATAGGCATGGCGATGATGAAGATGTTGCTACGAGTGTGGATGAGGATGCTGCTGCTTCTAGAGTTGGTGGTGATTCTGCGAATGATGCCGCTGATGGTGAGGCTGCCACTGTGTTATCAAGCTTGGCCTGTGAGAAACGAAGGAAGAAGGTACGATCCAGAACCAAGTTCTTGAAGCAAATGATAAGGATGCCGCGGAAAAGGAAATCTGATGATGAAGGAAAATCTTCGTCCTCTCGATGGGCGAAGAAGTCTCCTGGTGTTTGAATTTCGTTTGCACTTTCCTTTGTTTCTTCTAGTTTTGGATGATTGTGGACATTTTGTCTATTTCTTCTTATTTATTGCTTATTGAGGGGGAGTTAGTTTGTTTTCTGTATTGAACATTTTGGTTGCGTCATGGTAGTTTTGTCCAGAATGGCAAAAGGGGGAGATTGTTGGGAATATTATTTTCAATGATAATTTTCCTTATTTGTAGTTTGCCTTTATTAGGACACAAAGTATTTTAGGACTCTAGATTGCTTTCTTAGGTGGTGTCTAGGTCTTTATTTAGTTTCCTAAATACTTATTTAACTTGTTTAACAAGACTAGGAGTCTTGTTTAATTATATAAGGACCAAGACGCAAGGAGAGATATATACGACGTGAAGACCTTTTGAAGTAGAACACAAAAGAACTACTCGAAGCTTTGTTGCTGGATTAGGAGGATTTCTACGTTGCAAAACTGATGGAGGAATTCATCTAAAGAAGAAACAACGAGTATTTTGTGTATCAAAAGTTTGATACAATTTTTTTTCATATATTACTTTTATATTTTGTAATTGGGTTTGATCAGTTGAAAAGTAATATAGTTTTTGGGTTTGTACACCCAAGTTCGTAAGTACGATTACTTACGAACTAAAATTAATTTATTGTGTTTTTATTTCCGCTGCTGTTTCTGTTTATTAGTTGATGTTAGGTCTGGTGACATCTATCACGAAACCTAACATCATTTTTCTAAAGTCATGTTTCTACAAAACAACAAATTTCTCACTGAACTAAACCTCAGGGCTATATTTTCTGATTTGAAAGTTAACATCGTAATTAGGTCAAACCTAAGGGGTACATTTTGTAATTATCCCTAACAATAATTACTATCACCATCATATTTTTATAGTCCCCTAAGTTCCCTAAGTGAGGGGGCGTCGGGCCGATTGGAGACGTTGATGACGGCATTGAGGAAAAACAGAGAGACACGGGTCTTCCAGGGGAGCTGTGGGCGTTGTTTGTTCGGGCTCGGACTCGGGCCGACCATTTTGTAGTATTGGAGTGATTGAGTGAGGAGGAATTATAGTAAATGGAAAAGTAGGAAAAACAATATAGTTTGTATCATCAGTAAATAGTCTTTGAAGTGCCATGTCCTACTTGTCTATACACAGCGAACCAATAAAGCATTTTAGTATAAATTCTTACAATCTATTCTAATTTATTATGATAAATTCTTACATCATGCTTGGTTTTGACACTGTAATATTATAATTTATTCAAGGTATAATTTTTTTAATTTTGTGGGGTTTACGTTTATTCTGAAGCTATGCAAGCTTATTTTTTTTTTAATTTCTTTTATTTAAATATTGCAGGTAGTAGTTGCAAAAGAAGCTGTTGGGAACTTGGGAGGAATGTTTAGGCAGTTATCCCTGGATCAATTCAAAAATGAGAGTAGATGGCTGATACCTACACATAATGACCTATCAAATCCTACTAAAAAGTTTACAAGGCAAAGGTCTCCTTAAGGCTTGCATAAAAAGGCAAGTTTTACTAGTCCTTTTATTTTTTGTTTTAACAAAAAAACAAGTCATGAATGTGATTTTTTTTCTTTTTAAAATTTCTTATTTATTTATTTATATTTTTTTGGCAGGATATTATTATAGTTGGAGGATATCTTGCTGAATTGTTCGAATTCGGCTGTAATACCTCGTTTGCTCACGGGATAACTTGAGGATCCTCATGAATCTTATTAGAATATGTTCCTTTAGTTAATTAACCAACTCCGAAGATGAATAAAATTAGAGGAGCTGCTTGCTTACGTATATCAGCAATATTTGTCATCTTAGCAGACGAACATATAAATTAATACTTGACTCCCATGGTTCAGTCCATCTGTTACTTTGTTACTCAGACATTCTTTAATAGATCGTTATCCATTAAAAAAACACCGTGAAGGGGTTGAAGGTTGTCTGGTTTGTGTGGGGTAGCATGTGTCGATTCTCGATATATGATTACCCATTTGATGGTTAAATTTCATATCTAAGCTTGTGCATGACGTCATTCTTTCATTTCTCTTGCTCTTTAACCTGTCTTTTCTCTTCTCAAGATATCTTGATTAGCGTAGACTTGTCCTTATTCTTATTAGTATTTTAGTTCTTTTTTCTATTTGTTTTTGGTATAAGTTGGATGAGTTAAGTCGAGCAGATCCATTGTCCTCCGGCCTCCTGTACCACCATATTCATGGACAGTCTGCAATTCGGGGTTTCGTTCCCACTTCCCAGGCTTCTGACAAACATTCTAAACAACATAGGGCTGCCTATTTTCCATCTCCACCCATTAGCCGTTGCTCGGATCTTGGGTTTGTATGTTTTTATAAGGCCACGATCGGGAGCGGTTCCGGATTTTATGATAACTCGGTTTGGTCTGGCATCTTCAAGGACCCCGTGACCGGGTCCCCCGACACTCTCCATGACTGGAAACCGTGCTGGTTTCATGTTTGAGGAGACTGGGAAATGAGGAATCCCAAAGGCTCGATTTATTCTCCTCCAAATTATTTTAAGAAGTTCAGTTAGTACGACGTTAACGCCTTTCTTCTTATTTTGACCTAATCCTCATTGTTTGCTTCTATTTTCATTTTATCGTCGGCCGGAGGCTCCTAGCAAGGAATTTCTTGCTCGTCTGTACTATATATTAGATTCCGACCTGGTGCAGAGGCATTACAAGAACCTACTCACGAAAGCTAAACTTTGAAGAGCCGAACTCAGGGATCCCCCTCTTCGCGCTCAGCTCGGGCCGTCTGTTCCTGGTGAGGCAGACTTCATTTATGTACATACATTTTATTACATGCGCTTTAGTTCTTTCATGATTTATCTTTCTCGAATATGGGTTCTGCATGGTTGGTTTTTGTCTATTCAGCATGTCCTGTTCGGCCGTATCCACGATTGCCTTCCGGTGTCAGTTGTTGCCAGTTTCGGAGATTCGGCCGAGCTCGGCAGTTTGGTCTGTCCAGATCGGCGGGCTCATAGGATGCTCCGCGTCGATTAACACTAATTTTCTCCGTGGGGTTGAGCTCCCTAATTGGGCTTATTCTGTTCGGTTTTAGCTCAACTGTCGGGTTTTAGGTTTTGGTTTGTCCTATTCTGTTCTTACTGAGTTGTGTGACTTATTTGCGTTGTATTATCCCTTCTTCGACCGGACCATGTCTCTCGCTGCGCTTGATCGAGCTGCTAAGTTCCTCGAGCAGAGCAAGAAAGCTGCCA
>BMAC01000460.1:244646-278667 GCA_014905375.1 Phtheirospermum japonicum
CGCCTGAAGAACTGCAGCCAAGAAACGGACGTCCTCCCCGACAGCCCTGTTGCTGTGTTGTGCCTCGGTCGTAGCGCTGCCGCCGTGACCTGCCTTTGCGCGCCGTTCCGTTCGTCCCCCGTCGTGAGGTACTTGGTTGTTCATGTTTATATATATATATTTGATATATATATACGCATGCTGTTTTATATATATATATATGATATATATATGCTGCTATTCGAATATATATATATATTGTGTTTGATATGTCTGTATATGATGCAGTTTGTGTTATATTCATATGTCTGTTGTATGAAACTTATATATATATGAATAGCATGCGTACAGTACAAGGTATTATATATATAATATGCATACTGTGTGTGTATTATGTATTAGAAATGCGTGTGCTGTAATATGTATATATGTGGTGATGTTAAAACATATATATGTATTAATTATGCTTGCTGCTGTATTGTTTGTATGTGATTTGTACATGTATATGTGTATGCATGTGTGTATGATATAATATGGGTAAACACATGTTGTGAGATGTGTTTAAATATGAGAATGCATGCTGTGTTTATTATATGCATGCTGGATGTATGTATGATGTTTATGTAATATAGATATATAAATAAATATGTTGATAATGACACACGCATGCAGCATATTATAAATTGTTTAATACATGCAGTATACACATTTTGTATATAATGTTAATGTGCTTGTGTTACATGCATTCTGATTATATAATCATTATATAGTATATATATATGTATATATGATGTATGTATATAATATATATAATTAAATATATGATTAATATATTATATATATATAATTGTTATATATATGTTTAATATATTAATATATATATATATATATATATATATATATATATATATATATAATTGTTATATATATATATTAAATAGAAACCGACCATGCTCGTTCGATTTTACGAAAATTGAATTGTTTCATTATAAAGCAATTAAAACATTGTTTCAATTAATTGATTATAAAATTGGACCGTCGTCAATTGAATTCGATTCAATTAATTTAAWTTTTTAAAAATTTTTGTTTTCCGCTGCGAGACGGTACCACCGATTCCCAACACTGAGTACGATTATTCAGGATGCAATACCCCGAATGCGGCTGGTGGGTCGGTCGGAGGGTATCCCTCTATGAGTTCTCGGACAGCGTCGCTTTTTTGCATGTAATTGTTGTGTTTTTCCTAGTATTTCTAGTTAGGGTTTAGCGATATTTTTAGTCGTTTTGAGTCGTTATTTCTAGTTCTTAGGTCATTTTCTTGTTTATTTTCTTTTTGACTTAAAATGTACGAAGTGTGAGGTGTTTGTGCTATTTTATAGTTTTTAAGTTCAAATTCCTGTTTTATAGGTAGCTAAAAGGATTATATTCGCTCGGCGGACGATTCGGATCGGAAAATGAGAAATTCGACCCGAAAGCATCCAGGATCGACTACCGGATCGACTGAGAAGCCAGAATCAACTGCAGAGCCAGAAATTGACTGCCGGATCGACTAAGAAGCCCCGAAATGGACTGCCAAAAAGAGACCAATGTCTTGCAACGGAGCAGTCGATCGACTGCGACGTTGAGGGCTGTGGGAATTTTGGTGTTTTTCACATTTTTTCCCCTACAAACAACTATATAAAGCCCACACCTTGCACCATTGAAGGATAACTCCCCTCCCAACCCTAACTTGGGTTTTGGGATCAAATTTCAATCAAGCTCTTGGATAATCTTCTCTCTTAGGTTTTAGATTCAATTTCAAGCTTTGATGTAATTTCTTTTCCTAGTTTTAGATTTACTTTCATGCTTGGCCTTGGGTTTGTAAGCCTAAGAAGAATCCAAATACTCATTTGGATTGTTACTTTGATTGAAATTACATTCAAGCTTTGTTTCATTTCTTAATTCAAGTAAGTTTCCTTTCAATTTCATTTTTTATGCTTTAATTTCATGCTTGTTCTTCATTTCCATGCTTGTTCTTCGTATTATGCTTTTTGCCTTAGCACCTTCATTTATTGTTAGATCTTAAGAATTGAATATGGAATATAGATGAGTGACACATCTAGATCATAGATCGAGTCTTAGATCGTATTGATTTCATGTTTTTCTTATGCTTTATTTGCAATTTTATTTTCATGCAAAGTTTTAGGTTGAATCTTAGATCTACTCTTGGTTGCTTATTATTTTCCTTAAAGTTTTGAACTTTCAAGTCAAATTCCATTGCTCTTTACATCCATGCTTTCAATTTTTACTTATTTGAATTATTTAGGATTTTATGCATAGTTGTACCTTGTGCTTGCATGCTTGTACTTGGTGAAACAATACTTGTTTTTGTTTATTTCCTTTATCTGCTTGCTTTTCCATATTGAGGCATCCGACGAGGCATCCGACCAACATGCAATTTCAATTTCTAGTGTAGTTTAGCTAGTTTAATTGCTTTATTTTCATTTCCCTTTTATTTTTTAAAGCTCGAAACACCTTGAAACTTACAATCGTATCGAATTCCGATAATACCAAGCCAAGAACCCGTTGATATATTTCAACACCACGAAAACTATGAAAATAAAATGGCGCCGTTCCCTTTTGTTATTTGACTTTTTTTTTGTTAAGTATGTTAGGTAATTGTAGCTATGGTGGATACATTCCCAACATGGGAGGGCATGGTGTAAACCATGTTGGGAATGACATGTTGTATAATGGGTATGCCAACGTGGGAGGGCATGGTGCAAACCACGTTGCCAATGGTGGATATGGATATGGGAAACCCGGCATGGGAGGGCATGGTGCAAACCATGTCGGGTTTAATGGTTTCTCGGGCGTGAACGGTTCCTTGGGTGGTTATGGAGATCCAAGTTCCTATCTGACCATGCAAGCTCCGATTTC
Organism: Phtheirospermum japonicum; assembly: GCA_014905375.1. Lineage (NCBI taxonomy): Eukaryota > Viridiplantae > Streptophyta > Magnoliopsida > Lamiales > Orobanchaceae > Phtheirospermum > Phtheirospermum japonicum. The sequence goes on from BMAC01000460.1 coordinate 247,542, forward strand.
CTATCCGAATGTGCAAGCCCCGAATCCCGGCCCGTATGGAGACTCTCATGCGCCTAATTTCAATCATGCTCCGAATGTGAGTTTAAATGCTTATGGTGGAGGTGCGAGTTATGGAGGTGCCACCAATAATGTCCCTAAGCACGATCCATATTGGATGTTTGGCTCCAATATCGCAAGTGGCCCCCCCATCCGCACTATGGGGGATATTGATCGATGGATTCTCGACGCTCTAAGTTTTGGAATCCGTCTCCGCAAGAGTACGGAGCCGGTTGTAGGGCCGCGAGTTCTTCTCGAGTCGTGTCTCTCGAGGATGAATATTATCGGCTATCGGTTTCTTAATTGTTCTTATCATTGGTTTATACGAAACTAATTTAAACTAAGAAAGCAGTAGTCATTGTTCGGTTTTGAGTTTTACAACTAAGATTTATATTGAAATACAAGATTTAAAAACATTGAAAATGAAAAGAAAATTAAAGCTTATTTAAAAAGATCAATCTAAACTAATTAACTAATAAAACTTATAATTTTAAATTAAGGAAAATGGAGGGAAAATTAAAGTCAAGTTTATTTGAAAAAGTCAACAAAATCAACTTAGCAATAATCAAAGGTTTAAAAAGGAAGATCTTATAAAACTTCTACAAACTTAGAAATTGATCTAACAACTAAACAACTTAAAAGCATAAGTTCAAAAGCTAGAAAGCTATCAAATGAAAATGAAGGTTTTGATAATCAAAGTAGCAACTAAATTATGATCCAAACATCAACACAAGATTAAAGGAAATAACATGAACATAAAACTATATTAATAGAAAGAGTTTACCAAATGTATGATTCCACAAAAGCTTGAAGAGAAAAGCTTGAAAGCTTGAAGGATTCTTCACAAAAGAAAACTAAATCAAAGCTTGAACAACTAACTAACTAAGATCTAAGGCCTAACTAATCTATTACTAATTACTAGAATTTATGGGAATTAAAATTGAGCAAAATATGAAAGGGAATTGTTTTTGGTTTGAAGGAACTCTCCTGGGGAAGAAAGGACCTTCTCTAAGTTGCCTTATTTGAAAAGACGTATAGTTACTTATTCAATCTCAAAATCTGATTTTCAGTCGATCGACTACAAAAGGAGTCGATCGACTAGCAGTCGATCGATCATGTCGCAGTCGATCGATCATGTCGGCAGTCGATCGACTGTGATGTCAAAACGGCCTGAAGCCCTGGAATCCAGTCGATCTTGAGGGCTCCAGTCGATCAACCGCAGTCGACCGGCCAAGTAGACAGTCGATCAACTGCGTCGTCCAAAATACCAAAAGTCCCTGGAATCCAGTCGATTCTGGAGGTTTAGTCGATCGACCGCAAGGTCAGTCGATCGATTGAACATCCAGTCGGTCGACTGGATTCCTGTGCCCGGCTCGATTTCTCGTTCTTGTCACGTCCGCCGGTTGATCGAGCCTCGTCCGTTGCGCTTCCTTGCTTGTCCGTCCACTCCCGAGTCGAGTATCAACGATCCCAAATGAGCGCGGGCCCCACTTGGACGTCCTACGGCCAAGAGAAAAACGAAAAAGTGAAAAACTACGAAAACTATTAATAAAACGTACAAAAACTAAGAAAACCTAGAAATAACAAAAAATGGCCAACTCGACTCCTAAAACACCTAAAAGAAGGCGAAACACACGCAATGTGATACAAAAACGATAGCAAAAATATGTACAAAAAGATGCAAATCAACCACCCCACACTTAGAACGGTTGCTTGTCCTTAAGCAAAACTAACGTAAATTTACAAAATTACCCCCGACCAATCCTAACTAATGCACAAAATAATTCGAGAAGTCGTACGCTACGTTTCTTGTTAGCTTTGGCTAAAAGGACGTCAATGTCCGTTGTTAAGGAAATTTAGATCGACTCCCGAAACCTAAAAGGACTTAAACAATTCACCAAGTCAGTCTCCCTGCCCTTGCTCCAGCTAAGGTCTATCCATGCTCGAACCGTTAATCGGCTCCCTACTAGCCAAAATCATCTACGCCTCTCTTTAACAAATATACTAAAAATCAGAAAAGGGAAAAAAACGTGCTATCAACAACTTCAAGGATTTATAACGTATCCTTGTTTATTCGTCTTTTTTCTCTCTCTTTTTTTATGGTAAATAAAGATGAAAATACGAAGCTTTCAACGACTCCGATCATACGTTGCTACTAGCAACTTACAAACTTATCTATCGAGCGCGTGGAGCAATTGACGACTCCAAATTACCAAACAAAAACCTATAGAGAGCGTTTGATGACTAGGGCTAGTCGAGGCACTAGTTCTAAACGAGCACAAGGATAGCACGAAGCTAAAACTGAACGGAGATCCCAACAAGATAAACCACGTAAGTCCACTATATTCGATCGAAAATCTAAACACCCTAACAAATCATCAAAACCGCGTCACTTCGCCAAGGGTCCAGGCAATAATAGCACACAAGTTACTCAAATTAACACAAGCAAGCATACGACGAAATTAAAAACCTAGGACGAACTCTAACCACCCCACACTTAAAACCTAGCAATGTCCTCATTGCGTATTTAAGCTAATAAAAGCAGTAAAAAGGTGTAGGGAAAAGAGAACGCCCCTATGTCCAAGCTTGTGTTGTCGTGGTTGTGCAAAAGTCGTCGCCGGGAGCCGAGGCAAGCAACAAGCTATCTACAAGGTAAGGTAAGTCTGGAAAATTTGCACAAAAATAAACTATTTACAAAAACGAAAATCTTTTTGAGTTTTTGAATTTTCTAATTTGTTTGGATTTTATTTTTCAAATTTGTTTTATATTTTGAGAATATATTCAAAGAAAATGAAATTAAACTATATACAAAAATGAAAGCAATTAAAAGGATTTTTTTATTATTTTCTTTTTATTATTTATTTATTTATTATTTTTTTACAAGAGTCGAGATGAGAAATAAAAGAACATAATCGAAAGATAAAATAAAATAACACACAAAAATAATAAAAAAATAAAAATAAACAAAGGATAAACTAGGAGATTTAACGACGTCTCCTAGGTCGGGCACGGAGGGTCGCGGCCTCGTCTTCCTCCTCCTCCCGTCCTCGTTTTCACCGTCGCCGCTGTCATCGTCGTCGTCCATACGCATCCAACTCTCGACCAAAAGGAGCCGGCTATGGAGGCCGCAGAAATCTCGGTCGTTTCTTGCCTGCCCCTCGTCGAGCCGGTCAAAACGTGCGTTGAGATGGTCGAAACCGGAAAACACGGCCTGTTGGAAATCGTTCCAACCCATCTCGAGACCCGAGCCGGTGCTCGGACCTCCGTACTGCGGGAATGCCACTTGGCTCGTGCTCGCTCCATGATGCGCGCCCGAACCGGTGTTCGGGACGTCACTGGCTTCGCCTTGCTCATTGCCTCGGTGGGGTTGGCGTCTAGGGTTTTGGTTCGCCAGTTTCGTCGGGGCTCTCGGCATTTTGAACGCCAACTCCATAAGATCGATGCTTTTCATGTTGTCCGCCTCGGCCTCAAACCCGAAGTAGCGGGCAAGAACGGTAATCATCGGCCCCATGCCGACTCGGGCGACGCTTCCTCCTCTCATCTTCCGAATCCTCGAATTTGTCCTCAGATCAACGGGAAAAATGGGACCGGATGTCCATTGACCAGGCGCCAAAGCACGTAAAGCTCATGATGAGTGAGGTTGGTGATTTCATGTTTGCCCATCAGGACGTGGGCAATGAATTTGTAAGCCCCCAAATCGACAATCGCCGAAGCCGAGTAACGATCCCAGGTACCACGTCCGCCCGTGATATTCCCCCAAAACTCATCCGCGTGAAAACCAGGCAACTACGTATACGAGTACTGTTGGCAGTCAAGCCCGAGCACCCCTTGGAGCACCCCCTGATCGATCTGGTGCTCAATTCCCCCACAACGGACATTAAAACCCTCGTCACCGGTCTCTTGGTACGTGGTGAAGAACTCGAGCACTAGCTCCCGATAAGCCGGTGCCTGGAAAGACGCAAATATTCGGCCGTTCATCGCATCGATGTAATGGAGTAGTCGGGTGCCGAACCCATCAACATCCCCGTTCTCCACCCATTCGTCCAAACGCTCGATATTGATAAAGCGTGGGGTAGCGAAATGCCGCTGGGACAGATTTTGAAAAAGTTCCCCCTCGTATGTGGAGTAGACGGGGAAGAGGGCACCGTACGTTCCGGCGATATTGGGGTATTGGAGAAGGTTGAAAATTTCATCATCGGAGTGGCCATCCATTGTAAAAGAGGGAAATAGGAATGAAAGTAGAGGGATTTGTAGTGGAGGGTTCCAAAAATCGAAAGGAACAAAGAATCAACGGAAAAACGAGAAAAATTTAAACCAAATGTTCTTTGGGGCAGTTTGTCGAACAGTTGGTGGGCAAATTTTTTTAAGAAGAAAACAAACTACAATGGCTCCCAATTCCTACCCAAACACACAACCAACAGAACCAACAATAAAAAATTTCCCCAAAAGATCGTTTAAGCGAAGTACCTCGAATAATGGCTCAGAAATGGAACGAAAAATCGGATTATTCCCAAGGAGATGTGTGAATGTAGAGAGGAAGGGAAAAAAAACTGAATTTCCCGCTGGTTTCTCGCTGTCGATCGACTAAAGTCGTTTTCCCCCTCTTTCTTTTTTTTTTATATTTTTCTGTGTTTTTTTTTATATTTGCTGCTCTCTTTTTTTTTTTCTTTTTCGGTCGATTTTTGCTGTGTGGGGTGGAAAAGGGCCGATCGACTGATATATAAGCTTTTCTCTGGGCGCTGGGCAGTCGATCGACTGCCGACAGTCGATCGACTGCTCTTGTCAAAAGCTTAAAAAGTTCTAGAATCCAGTCGATTTCTCCTCCTCAGTCGATCGTGCGCCAGTCGATCGACTGGCTGTCGATAAGCAAATGACCAGTCGATCGACTGCTCTTGCAAAAAGCTTGAAAATTTCTGGAATCCAGTCGATTTGAACCCGTCTGTCGATTGGTCAGTCGATCAACAGGCATTCCAGTCGATCGACTAGATATGCAGTCGATCGACTGCATTCAAGCAGCCCATCTCCAATTTCAATCCTATTTTCTCCCAAGACTCCAGAATTGATCCTACACAAACCCAAAAACTCCATTAACACTACTTAAAGATAGAATATACACTAAATTACAAGAAAAACAAGAAAATAATTAGAAAGTCGTGGGCTGCCTCCCACGGAGAGCGTTTGGTTAATGTCGTTCGCTCGACGACCCTGGTTCGACGATCATGATCCCGTCGGGGGCAATTCGCTCAGGTCCTCCTCGTCTACGACTACTGGCTCGACAGCGTTTGTTTGCAACACGCTATGCCGGTAAGGTTTGACTCGAGCGCCATTCATTTGAAAATGTTCGTCCGTCTTTGGGTCGATTAACGTCACGGCTCCGAATGGGGATACCTTCTCGATTTTGTATGGCCCGCTCCATTTGGACATAAGCTTCCCGGGAAACATTGCAAGACGAGTGTTATAAAGGAGTACTTGCATTCCCTCCTCCAACTCTTTCGGTACGAGTTTCTTATCATGGAGCAGCTTTGTTTTCTCCTTGTACAATCGGGCATTATCAAACACCTCATTCCGTAATTCTTTGAGCTCCTCCAGTTGGAGTTTTCTCACCTCTCCGGCCTGCTTCAAATAAAAGTTACACGCTCGGATTGCCCACCACGCTCTATGCTCCATATAAGGGACGAGTTCATATAAGAATGTGTTGTTCGAATCACAATGTGTTGTGAACCCACGGCTAGCTTACACCTGAACCATTGAGGGTCACACCACATGTTTCCTGATTATTGAAGACGATAGCTAGAAATTAATTGTTAATTTTAGCATAGTTGGGTGTCAATATGATTGAATCTAAGGTTCATAATTATGATTATGAATTGAGAAAAAATACGAGAAAATTATTTTGGACGCGAAAATATAATTGTTATATTTTTCGGAATTATCGTTTGTGAGAAATGATTTAATTCCAATGGAGTTTTTAATTTAAATTTGGGTCGATCCAATAAGCCATTTAAATTATTGGGCCGGTGTTTCATTTTAAAATAAAAAGGTTTGTTTTAAAATTTGGGCCAGCCCACCATGTTTTAAATTAAAATGGTTTGAGATTTTATTTTTAAATGGCCCATCCTTTATTAAGCCTTTTGGGCTTGGGCTTTGTTTAATAAAAAAAAAATTATAAAACTAAACCCACACAGTTTTAAAAGATGTGGAAGGAGTTTTGGTTTCTTTGAACAACACCAACAACAGACGGGAAAATAAACTGAGAACAACAGCAACACAAAGACAAAAAAATTTCAAAAACCCTAGCCTCCCTCCCAGCCGTCCACCTTCCTCCGGCCGTCGGCGCTTGCCGTCGGCCGCCGTCATACCGAATTGTTCGGTCCTCGATTTCTCGTTTTCCGTCATTCTCAATCCTTCGATGGATCTAGTGCTCTGTCGTAAGAACGTCGGGTAATACGGTGTGTGACACCGATTCACCAGAGCCGCATCGCATACACCCTTCGCCGTCGTCGGAGACGCATTGCCGCAGCCCCTGCTGCATATGCGTCGGAACGGCCAAAAGTAACAGCCCCGGATCGCTGCCGTTCGATCGCCGCAAGTCCCATCTGCCGTCGGATCATTGTCGCTGCCACGTCGGAGTTCCAGACGCACCATCGCCGCCTAAATGGCCCGACGTCCCTGTCGCTGTGCACGGACACTGCCTAGCCGGACCGCGCTGCCGTCCTTCTGTTCATCCGCGTCGGCGTTCTTCCTCGCCACAATCCGTCGCCGCTGCCGTGCCCTCGCCGTCGTGCCAGAGTCAGTCGTAGCCGAGGTCGCCTTGTCGCCGGAATCCGCCGTGCCGTGAMGTGACGATAGCCGAGAGAGACGGGCTACTCCCCGTCAGGGCCTCGCCGTGACGATCACCTGCAACCATCGTCGCCATTCCGAGCATCCCGTCGCAGCCGAACCTCCGCCGTGCTGTGAGGTAAGAATGGCAGTTGATATATATATAGATATATGCCTGTGTTGTATATATGTGTAATATGAAACTTACATTTGCATGTGTATGATATACATATTTATTCATGCATGCTAATACATATATATATGATATGCTATGTGTGTAGTATGTATGAGTGTATGTGACATATACATAAATATATAACATGCATGTTGTTAGATATATAATATATATATATATATATATGCAAATGGTTTATGTATATATATAATATATATATATAATTATTAATATATGATTAATATAATTATATATATAATTATTATATATAATGTTAATATATTAATATATATAAATATATATATAATTGTTATATATATATGTTTAATAGAAATTATCATGCTCGTTTGATTTTTTGAAAATCGAATTGTTTCTATTTATTAAAAAGCAATTAAAACATTGTTTGAATTATTGATTATAAAATTGTGCCGTCGTCAATTTGAATTCGATTCAAATTACTTTTATTTAAAAAATTTTGTTTTCCGCTGCGCGACGGTACCATCGTTTCCCAACAACCTTCGAGTCATTAGTAGAGGTGGCTTTCGCTTCCACCCACTTGGAGACATAATCCACCGCCAGCAAAATATAAATATTTTTGAATGAATTCCGGAAGGGGCCCATAAAGTCGATGCCCCGGGCATCAAAAATTTAACAAACCATTCTGGGCACTTGGGGCATTTGACTTCTCCGTGAGAGGTTCCCCGTGCGTTGACAATTATCACATGCCTTACAAAATTCATACGCATCTCGAAATAGGGATGGCCAATAAAAACCACTGTCAAGTATCTTATGCGCAGTTCTCTTCGATCCAAAATGTCCTCCACACGCATGAGAATGGCAAAATGAAAGAATAGCGTGGAACTCCGATTCGGGGACGCATCTTCGAATAACTTGATCAGCGCAATGCCTCCAAAGGTATGGATCGTCCCACACATAATACTTCGCATCACTTTTCAGCTTGTCCCTCCTTGCTTTTGTCAGTCCTGTTGGAAACACATGAGCAACTAGAAAATTTACTAAGTCAGCGTACCATGGATCCACGTGTTCAAACGCAAGTAGTTGCTCGTCTTAAAATCTCTCATCAAGTTGTAGCTCGTCTCCCTCATGCACCAATCTACTAAGGTGGTCGGCCATGGTATTCTCGGCTCCCCTTTTGTCCTTGATCTCCAAATCAAATTCTTGAAGTAGTAAAATCCACCGTATGAGTCGTGGATTTGTCTCCTTCTTTGTAAGTAGATGTTGTAGGGCCGCGTGATCACTAAAAACCACCACCTTTGATCCAATGATGTATGAACGGAACTTCTAAAGGGCAAACACAACAGCTAGAAGCTCCTTCTCCGTGGTAGTGTAATTTTCCTGGGCAGGGTTCAAGGTCCTCGATGTATAATAGATCACATGGGTTGCTTTATCGACCCTCTGCCCTAGCACGGCTCCCACAGCATAGTCGCTCGCATCGCACATGATCTCAAAAGGTAGGTCCCACCTCGGTGCTTGGATAACTGGAGAAGTGGTCAGTCGTTCCTTCAGTGTGTCAAAGGCCTTCTTGCAGTTGTCATCGACCTCAAATTCCACATCTTTTTGCAAGAGCCTACAAAGTGGCGAAGCGATCTTCGAAAAGTCCTTGATAAATCTCCTATAAAATCCTGCATGGCCAAGAAAAGAATGAACTTCCCGCACATTGGCGGGGTAAGGCAACACAGCTATGGTATCAATCTTAGATCTATCGACTTCTATTCCTTTAAACGAAATAATGTGTCCTAAAACTATACCTTGTTCTACCATAAAATGACATTTTTCCCAATTTAGTACAAGATTAGTGTCGACACAACATTTCAAAATTAAAGATAAGTTTTCAAGACATACCTCAAAAGAATTGCCATAAACGCTAAAATCATCCATAAAGACCTCTATAATCTCGCCAACGTATTCCGAAAAGATACTTACCATACATCGTTGGAATGTGGCCGGTGCATTTCAAAGTCCAAATGGCATGCGGCGATAGGCAAATGGGCCGAAGGGGCACGTGAAGGTAGTCTTCTATTGATCCTCGGGTGCTATAGGAATTTGGAAATATCCCGAGTAACCATCCAAAAAACATTAGTATGAATGGCCCGCCAATCTCTCAATCATTTGGTCAAGGAAAGGAAGAGGAAAATGGTCTTTGCGAGTCATGGCGTTTAGCTTACGATAATCAATACAAACTTGCCAACCCGTTTTCACCCTTGTTGGAACCAATTCTCCTTCTTGATTTTTGACCAACGTTACCCCCGAGTTTTTCGGAACGACTTGAGTCGGGCTCACCCACCGACTATCAGAAATTGGGTAAATTACTCCAACATCTAGCAGCTTCAGAATCTCCTTTTTCACCACTTCCATCATTGGTGGACTCAGTCGGCTTTGGGGCTCCCTAGATTGCACAGCATTCTCTTCGAGAAAAATTCAGTGCATACACATGGATGGACTTATTCCTCAAAAGTATGCTATGGTCCATCCGATTACTTGCTTATTATTCTCGAGTACTTGCCGCAGTGATGCTTCTTGGGAGTTATCTAAGCGTGATGAAATGATCACAGGTAGTGTCTCATTTTCTCCCAAAAAGATATATTTCAAATGCTCAGGCAATGAATTGAGTTCGAGGTCCGGTGACTTGACGATGGATGGTACGGCCTTCTCGTCTGACTCGGGAAGCTTGATAAATTTCACATTACGATTGTATGGCTCCGTGAATGGCTCTAGTGTTTGCAATGCCGAGACCATCTCTTGTGTTTCGTTCTCCCAGTTTGGCTTGGTAATTGGATAACTTAAGAGCAGCGAGTCCTCCCCCAAACTTCGTGTGATCGCCATCTTGAGCTAATCTTGTTTGTGCATTTCTAGAAATTCCTGCGCTAGAGATTCAAAACAATCAAGTGCAAAAACAGAGTTATCGCAGTCAGGAAATCTCATAGCATCAAAAATATTAAATTAACAAATATGACCGTCAAATTCCATTGTTAGAGTGCCTCGAGTAACGTCAATTTTCGTTTGAGAAGTGTTCAAAAACGGTCGCCCCAGTAAGATAGGTGGCGATTTTGATGCGGACTCGCTCATGCTCAACACATAGAAGTCGGCTGGGAAAATCAGTTTGTCAACCTTTACGAGAACATCTTCAATTAAACCATCAGGGTAAGCAGTGCTTCGGTCGGCAAGTTGGATTACTACCCCTATTTTCTTTAACTGTCCAACCTTCAAACAATCGAAAATGGTGCATGGCATAACATTTATTGACGCCCCCAAATCTAGCATGGCTCTCTTGACTCGCATGTCTCCAATCGTGCATGGGATGAAAAACATGCCCGGGTCATTCCGCTTTTGTGGCAAGTTCCTTTGGTATACAGCCGACACATTTGCTCCCATTAGGACCTTTTCATCTCCCTTTAACCTTCTTTTTTAGTGCATAGGTCCTTGAGGAACTTGGCGTAATCAGGAATTTGCTTGATCGCATCGGCAAGTGGAATAGTGATCTCTACCTTCTTGAAAACATCCCGTATTTGCCTCTCCGTGTCTTCCTTAGATTGGCGCTTTATTCTCGATGGAAATGGGAGTGGCTCGGTCCTAGGAGGAGAAACAACGGGGTCATTAAAATTATTAGAAGGTTTAGGATTACCCTTTTCAGCATGTTTTGGCTCCGTATAATCTTCCTCCGTCTTGTCTTCATTTTCCGGCTCTAGCGTTAGATTGGCCGGTCCTTCCACTTTTTTGCCACTTCGTGTCGTAACAGCGCTCACATTTTTCGGATTCACCTCGATTTGAGGAGGTAATCGGCCACTACCTCGTGCTTCTAGTTTGACTATGTGTTCCACCATTTGACTCATTTGGGTCTCTAGGCCTTTTACGCTTGTTTCCAATGATCTCACTATTTCATCCAACTGTGGGGATGCATTCTCATTCCGCTGTTGGTTGTTGTATTGATTCTGGAAATTTTGTCCCTTTTGCTGAGCTTGAGAGGGCCCTTGATCTTGATTTCCAGGTATATTCCCTTGCTGTATATTTCCTTGCTGATCCCTCCATCTAAAACCGGGGTGGTCGCCCCATCTTGGATTGAAGGTGTGGGGTTACGAGTCGTACTTCCTTCCTTGCCCATTTTCGGTTCCCAAGGCGTTCACGTGTGCCTCGCGTGCTGAGTAAAAATGTGGGCATTCGTCAGTAACGTGCTCCAATGTTTCGCAAAAACTGCATGGTTGAACTTTCGGAGCTCCTCTTGCACTCATCATGGCTTTCAACTCACTTAATAGGGTATGTAGTAAATCAATACCCAGCTCGTTTACCGATTTCAATAAAGAATCACGACTGCCGAATTGTTGAGAGTTGGCTGCCATGTTCGATATTAGTTCTTTTGCTGCTGTCGGTGTCTTGTCCATCAAGGTGCCTCCACTAGCGGCATCAATCATATTTCGATCAGTGAGACTCAATCCCTCATAGAAGTATTGGATCAAAAGTTGCTCGCCCATTTGGTGTTGAGGGCAACTCGCAACAAGCCTCTTGAATCGTTCCCAGTATTCGTGCAACGTTTCTCCTTGCGCCTGCCTAGCCGAACAAATGTCTTTACGAAGATTTGCCACTCGTGATGCGGGAAAGTACCTCTGCAAGAATGTTTTTTCCATACCCCCCACGTAGTGATGGATCCCGAAGGTAAGTAGTAAAGCCAGTCTTTGGCTAGGTCTTTTAATGAAAAGGGGAATGCCTTTAGCTTGATTTGCTCATCCGTGACTCCAGCGGGTTTCATGCTTGTGCATATGACATGGAACTCTTTCAAGTGTTTGTGCGGATCATCGCCAGTGAGTCCATGGAATGAAGGTAGGTGATGGATTAGTCCGGATCGTAACTCAAATGTAGCATCGTTCACCGTTGGAAAAGTGATGCACAATGGTTGTTGAGGAAGGTCGGGATTTGTCAACTCCTTCAACTTTTGTTCCACTTGAGCAGCCATCGTCTCGTTTTCTTGTTCTTTGCTCTCGCTCGAAGAGTCCTCGGATATGTAATTGGGTAATACTTGCTCCGAGTTCGACTTCTTCTTCAACTCACGGCCTCTCTTGTTGATTTCCGAATAATAATGCAAATTCTTCTTCCCGGATGATCTCAAGTTCATTCACCTGAGAAAACACTCAACAAGAGTTCAATTCGTTCAAACAAAATTAAAAATAAAATAAAATACTAAAATACTAAAAATCACAGTTTAACGCGTCACTCCCCGGCAACGGCGCCAAAATTTGACCGCCCGTCGTTAAGCTTCAAATTAAATATTTATTTTCCTCAGCTTCTCTCCACTAACTAGTAGTAGCGATAAGTAAGGGTCGAACCCACGAGGAGTGTGGTTAGATTGTGATGATTCGTATTTTATTTAAATAAATAATTGGGGTAAGGAATTATGAATTAATTTAACTAATAAAATAAACAAGCGATTAAACTAGCAAGAAAATAATTAACGAAGAATTTAATAATAATAAAGGCCTAGTTCTAGTTCAATTTCCACCCTCGATTCACTCATTTAAGCAACCACAATATCATAATTCATTCATCACATGCAACTAAAAACCCTAAGTAACAACAAACTCTGTTACTCGAATTTACCCTTATGTGTATTTAATTAAAATAAGCTCTTTAATTAAATCTAATCAATGAACAACCTAGAATAATCTCTCTAGATTTAATCCATCAATAGCAATAAGAATCAGGTAAATAGGCTAATCTAAGCAATAAACTCACAAGCTCGGTTTATTTAACTTATGTTGTGTTGTCCCTAACGGTTTACAATCATTAGTTGCTTCAGAGAAATAGTAATTACGAAAATTACATGGGAAGCAATCCTATTTCTAGCAATAGATAACCAGTCCCTAATCTAGGTGATCAAGCCAAATTAAGAATTAAGCAATCATAAATTGAAAATCGAACAACACAAACAATCACATATGAAGAACGAACAACAAAATTGCATAAATCAATTAAACATTGTTTCATGAGGGTTTCAACATCCCTCGAACTAGATAATAAGTTTACTCACTCATGGAGTTAAGAAAATAAAAGAAAAGGTTCAGATAAACAAACATAATCCTTGATAAAATAGGAGAGATGATGTGTTCAACTTGAATCTTGCGTCTTGGAACGTCAATCTTCAAGTTCTCTTGCGTGTGGATGACTTGGGACGAGTTGGAACCTCTCTGGACCTCCTTAGAACCCTAGGATATGTTATATTATGCCTCTGGGACGAAATAGGGTTGTGGTTTATATAGAATTTATCTTTCTTGCCGCCCAAGATTCTTCCTAAAATAATTCTGCCGAGTAGGCATCGACGGAGCATCGACTGACGCGAACCAGCCCTCGGCGTCGACGCGAATCACCTACCTGCGTCGTCCTGCATGGGCGTCGACTGACGCACCCTCTGTCGATGCTTCAGAACATGAGCGTCGACATTACGTCGACTGACAGAACCTCTGTCGATGCTTCAGAACATGAGCGTCGACATAGCGTCGACTGACGCACTTCCCATCGACGCTTCAGAACATGAGCATCGACATAGTGTCGACTGACGCACTTCCCATCAACGCTTCAGAACATGAGTGTCGACACAGTGTCGACGAAGCATCGACTGACGCGAGCCAGCCTTCGGCATCACATCGCACATCGCGTCGACTGACGCAGTCCATCCTCGGCATCGACGCGTCATCGACGCATCATTCTGATTCTTGAGTTTTCTCTCCTTGATTCGTCAATCCTCATTTCTCTACTTCCTTTTGAGACATCCTTCGATAAATATAGCACCAATTACTGCAAAATAAAGAAGAAATATATGATTGGTGCTTGATTGCTCATAATAACAATTATACGAGAAATAAGTATTTATGATAATATTAAGCACATAAAATCACCGGAATTAAACCATCAATTAGCGTGTAATTTCCCATTTGTCATTACTCCTCATGTGGGGCCTTAACATTCGACTATCCCGGTGATTACTCCTACCCTACCTCCCGAGCCAAAGACTTCTCAAGCAATGTACTCTTGTGCTAATGACGTGAACATGGCTTTATCCTCGAAGGAATTTGAGTTGGTTATGAAAATAGCGACATTGAAGTTTCAAATCGCTCAAATGTCTAGCCCGGCACCGACTCCTCCTTGTGCGGGACCCGGTATTCCTACTCCCCCACCGCCTCACGATCCTCATGTTACTTACACGTGGACCCACTACTTCGCCTACTCTTCTGGTCACGTTCCTTGAAAAGTGTGGGGTAGTTGATTCGGTTATCTCACCGACGGAGGAGGCCGTGGTTTCGATTCCGAGTATTTTTACTCCTCTTGACACCTTACATTTACTTCAAAATAATCTTACGAAGAGTGGGTGTATATAGACTTTATCAAGGCCACGGTCGAACGAGTTTGTTTGGAAATTGGGGCATTGAGAAAGATATTGTCTGGGACGTCGATATTGAGGGATGTTGTGAGGATGAGCCCCTTGTTCTTAATGATGATCCCGTTGTGCCTCTATGTACCCAAGACTTGTGTGAAGAAGTTTGTTTATGGGTCGTTGAGGGCAACAATGACTTTTTAGAGGGGGAGGTGGGGGTTATTGTTGGTAAGATTGAAAAAATTAACTATTATCTTGAGGAGGATGAGGAGAGCAATTCAATTACCATCATTGTAAATTCGCATCGAGAGGAAAAGGAAGAGGGGTCGATTGAAGGGTTTACAATTCTTAAGGGTGCTATTGATTGGATACCGAGAGTGGTTGAGGGAGTTATCCATTTGAATTTGAGTCTTGGAGATATGATGAGAGTCGGGATGTGGAGTTTGTTGTGGCAGGGCTTGATGTTCATTATTTCTAAAAGCGAGTGGGTGAAGCCCATTTATTTGGTACCCAAGACGAGTGGCTTGATAGCTCTTAAGGATAAAGAAGGATGGTTGTTGGCCATGAGGGATTCAAAGGGTTGGAGGATGTTGATCGAGTTTAAGAAGTTTCATGAGTCCACAAAGAAAGATCGTTTCCCTCCCCCGTTTGTCGATCAAAGGATGAACAAGCTAGCCGGACATTATTCCTATCGTTTCTTGGACGAGTTTTCGGGGCACGTCAAAACCACCATTCCACCTGAGAACCTAGCCAAGATGAGCTTCAATTGCCTATTTGGAACGTTTTCATTTTGGAGGATCTTGTTTGAGCTATGCAATGCGCCAAGGACGTTCCAAAGAGTGGATCCTCCCGACAAAGAGGAGATTGTCTTGGTGGACCCTCCCATTATCTTTCCACCTTTATCAAAAAGAGAGTACGTCAAGCTAGTGACGTAAAACAAGAGCTTCTTGGGAGGCAACCCAAGTCCTTTCCATTTCTTTCTTTCTTTCTTTCTTTCTTTTATTGAAAAATCCAAAAACATTCAAAAATTGAAAAATCCAAAAACATTTAAAAAATTGAAAACTAAAAAAAAATATTTTCGAGTTGTCTTTTGGTCCTTTTTGGTCTTTAGTTTTGTTTTGTTGGGGTTTATGTACATATTTTCTTGAGTTTTTAATTTTGTGTGATTTTCTTTTCTAGGTTTTGTTTTTCCGACGTCGACCATTGGACGATTGATAAAAGTGGTAGCGTTCGTGGAACCGGGAGATACTAGCCATGCTCGATTTTTGTTCGAACTACTTGATACTTAGGTGGACCCTACCGAGCTCGATTCAAACTCGCTCGGTTAAGGAAGTTTCTATTCCCCCTACTCTTACTTGGTTTTCATTAAAATGCGGGTAATGCATGGTTTAAGTGTGGGGTGGGTAGGTGGTTAGGGTCCGGGTTTTATCAAGCATGTTTTGTTATTCTTAACTCGAGCCTTAGCGAAGTGACACTTACTATTTGCGCATTTATATGGTTGAGTCAATTTTTGTGTCGTTTGTCTTATTACATTGTTGACAACTCCACATACTTGGAGGTTTGAATAGTTTACTTCTCGAGTTTTCGCATGTTTATGCCCTCTTGTGTGAGGAGTTGAATTTTTGTGCTTCGTCTAAAACCCGCCTATATATATGTATAATCAACATTTTCTTGTGAAAAGATCGCAAAGCTCTAAAATCTCTTTTGATTTTGCTCCCAAATTCGGTGCAAACTAGTGAGTAGCCTTCTGTGATTTATCGGCTTGCTTGCATTTTTATGGAAATTGCATTGAGGAGGTTTGACTTTTCTCGTACATGATTGAATTTTAAAATTACCCCGAGGCACATATATCACCCTTGTTCCGGCCATATCCATATATTTAAGCCACTTTAAAAATCCCAAACGAGCCCCCCTTGAGCCTATGTCCCATTTCTTTTTAGCCCAGCTCGATTTTAGCTCTTATATCTTCATGAATTGTTAGGTAAGAGTTGATTAGTTGACGAGAAATGTGAGGGAAATCGATTGTGGGATTTGGGTTTTTAGTTTCTTATACAAAAAAAGAAAAGAAAAAAGAAATAATACTCCAACACAAATCACGAAAAGTGATAAAGCGTGCGTTCATGTGAAAAGCCTAATTCAAAAAGGCTAATTCTAGTAAAAAGAAGCAAATTCATAAAGCTTGTAAGTGTTGTGAAATAAAAGTCGGGAAAGAATGTGTAAAAAGAAAGGGTTTCGATTTAGAGTTTGGTGATTTGGGAAGGGTGAAGCGATCATAAGCTTCGGGTTTTAGAAATTATGATTTTGTGTGTAATTGATCGCGTTTGATCGTGTGTTAGCCACTATATCCAAATATTACATACCTTACCAAAGAGCCAACATTACAACCCATAATAAAGACCTCTTTCTTTTCCTATATGGTCATGTACTATGAGCAATTTTGAGCGTCCGACTTGTGAAATCTTGACAAGGTGCATGTATTGACCGACTTGAGCGTAAACACGTCCTATATACTAAACACTTGAGCGAATTGAGCGAACACTCTCAAATTTCATTTGTGAGGAAGTCATCAATTTGGCTTGCATTTGAGAAAGAGTAATACGAGCAATGCATGACGATAGAGAGTTTATGTTGATACTTCCATAATATAAATAAGGATAAGCACAAGGGTTTCTCGTTTCACATGATGTTCATTGCGTGTGCACTCTCGATTCTTTTCGTTGTTCGAGAATAAACAAATCGATAAGTGTGGGGTAGTTGTTTTGCATGTAATTATTGTGTTTTTCCTAGTATTTCTAGTTAGGGTTTATCGTTGTTTTTAGTCATTTTAGATCGTTATTTCCAGTTCTTAGGTCATTTTCTTGTTTATTTGCTTTTTGACTTAAAATGTACGAAGTGTGAGGTGTTTGTGCTATTTTTGGGTTTTTAAGCTCAAATTCCTGTTTTGTAGGTGGCTAAAAGGATTATATTTGCTCGGCGGACGATTCGGATTTGAAAACGAGAAACTCGACCCGAAAGCATCCAGGATCGACTACAAAGCTAGAAATCGATTGAGAAGCCCCGAAATCGACTGCCGGATAGAGACCAACGTCTTGACTGCGATGCTGAGGGCTGCGGGAATTTTGGTGTTTTTTATGTTTTTGCCCCTACAAACAACTATATAAAGCCCACACCTTGTACCATTGAAGAATAACTCCCCTCCCAACCTTAGCTTGGGTTTTGGGATCAAATTTTGATCAAGCTCTTGGATAATCTTCTCTCTTAGGTTTTAGATTCAATTTCAAGCTTTGATGTAATTTCTTTTCCTAGTTTTAGATTTACTTTCATGCTTGGCCTTGGGTTTGTAAGCCTAAGAAGAATCCAAATACTCCTTTGGATTGTTACTTTGATTGCAGTTACACTCAAGCTTTGTTTCATTTCTTAATTCAAGTAAGTTTCCTTTAAATTTCATGTTTTATACTTTAATTTCATGCTTTGTTCTTCATTTCCATGCTTGTTCTTCATGTTATGATTTTTGCCTTAGCACCTTGATTTCTTGTTTGATCTTAAGAATTAGATATGGAGTCTAGATGAGTGACACATCTAGATCATAGATCGAGTCTTAGATCGTCTTGATTTCAATTTTTTCCTATGCTTTATTTGCAATTTTATTTTCATGCATAGTTTTAGGTTAAATCTTAGATCTAATATTTGTTACTTGTTATTTTCCTTAAAGTTTTGAACTTTGTCGTCAATTTCCATTGCTCTTTACATCCATGCTTTTAATTTTTACTTATTTGCATTATTTAGGATTTTATGCATAGTTGTACCTTGTGTTTGCATGCTTGTACTTGGTAAACAATGCTTTTTTTTGCTTATTTCCTTTATTTTCTTGCTTTTCCATATTGAGGCATCCGATGAGGCATCCGACCAACATGCAATTTCAATTTCTAGTGTAGTTTAGCTAGTTTAATTGCTTTATTTTTATTTTCCTTTTAATTTTCAAAGCTTGATACACCTTGAATCCTTCAATCGAATCGAATTTTGATAATACCAAGCCATGAACTCGTTGATACTTTCAACACCACTAAAACTATGAAAATAGTCGCTCGCAACTGGGGGCCGAGCTTGGATGACTGGTCTCCAGTTTTGATGGGGACAGTCATTTGGGGTTCTCAGAGGCAGACCTTTGTCGGGCCTTTGTCTCGATGAAGCTAGCTTGGCAGAAATTTTTTGACCTCTGTAAGGACCATGCCCGGCTCCAACGGGACTTTGCTGCTCTTCAGGAGATGCACGATCAGTGAACAAACCTCATCCTCGATCGCCACTCTTCGATGGCGAGAGCTAAGAAGGCGGATCAGTCCACCGAAGCGGACTCTGTCCAATATGGATGACCTGAAGGCCCAGCACGCCGAGCTGGTCCAGAGGCATGGCGAGCTGGTGGCTGAACGCGCTCAGGAGGAGGAGGCAGCGTTTGTAAGGAGGAAGACTGTCGGCACCGAGGAGTACTGAACTGAGACTCTTGGGCCCATGATGAGCGCCTCGTACCTGTCCACCATGGAGGAAGCCCTCCAAATGTTGAGGAATGGGGCTTCTATTCCTGACTTGGAGAAGCACATTGCTGAAAAGATGGTGGAGTATGGCATGGGAGGTGGTGAGGCTGACATGGATGCTGATGGTGATGAGCAGGGAGATGATGATGATGAGGAGGAGGAGGAGGAGGAGGATGTAGGGGACTGATTTACACTTTTTCAGACTTGGTGTTTCTGTATCTTTTATGGTACGTCACTTTTGGGTGGCCATATCTGGTGTTCTGAACAAATTTTTTATTTGAATTCGGATCGGCTTGTTCTGGCCGGCTTTTTCCCTTTTAATTGCTCAAAACTTGACTTTGTTTTTTGTTGTTTGTTTTCCTTTGTGGTTTGGTGATCTAAATATGCATGCATATTTCCTATTTTTTGTTATGAAGATCTGGGTCGGAAGTCCTTAGCTTGGAAACTCCACTTTTCTTTTTAAATGCTCTTTTTGGCATGTTGAGCTCAATTTGAGTTTGATTCTTTTGAGCTCGGCACATTGAGCTCGTATTTTCTGAAGACTGGCTTTGTTTGACGTGTCGAGTCAATTTGAGCTCGACTGTTTTGAGCTCGGCACGTTGAGCTCGGATTTTTTAAGAACTTGCTCTTTTCAACGTGTCAAGTCAATTTGAGTTCGACCCTTTTGAGCTCAGCACGTTGAGCTCGGAATTTTTGAAAACTTGTTCTTTTTGACGTGTCGAGCTAATATGAGTTTGACTCTTCTGAGCTCGGCACGTTGAGCTCGGATTTTTGAAATCTTTCTCTCTTTGATGTGTCGAGTCAATTTAAGTTCGACTTTTTTGAGCTCGGCACGTTAAACTCGGATTTTTTGATAACTTGTTCTTTTTGACGTGTCGAGCTGATCTGAGTTTGATTCTTTTGAGCTCGGCACGTTGAGCTCAGATATTTTGAACAATTGTTCTTTTCGACGTGTCGATCTAATCTTAGTTTGACTCTTTTGAGCTCGGCACGTTGAGCTTGGATTTTTGAAATCTTGCTCTCTTTGACGTGTTGAGTCAATTTGAGTTCGACTTATTTGAGCTCGAATTTTTTGAAAACTTGTTCTTTTTGACGTGTCGAGCTAATCTGAGTTTGACTCTTTTGAGCTTGGCACGTTGAGCTCGAATTTTTGAAATCTTGCTATCTTTGACGTGTCGAGTCAATTTGAGTTGACTCTTTTGAGCTCGGCACGTTGAGCTCGGGTTTTTCTTAATTTTTTCTAAGCTAGCAAAGTTGTTACGATGAGGTTTTCATGAGTGAGATCGACCTAGTGAGGTCGGTCTATCACTTATCTTTTTTGTTTTGGGCTTGAAGCCCCTTGCTTCTGCTAATATGTGTTCTAAATGAAGAATGAGAAATGAATAATTTTATTGATAATATTTCTTAAGGTATACAGCATTCCAAGGGTGTGCAAATTTCTTTCCATCTAAATATTCTAGGTGGTAAGCCCCGTGTTGGAGAACTTCTGATATTCTGAACCTTCCTTCCCATTTCGGGTTGAGTGGACTTTGCTTTGGTTCGAAGACGCGTTTAAGGACCAAGTCACTAGCTTTGAAAGTTCTGGTCTTCACTTTCGAGTTATAGTAGCTTTCACTCCTTTGCTTATAGATCGCGTTTTTTAGTTCGGCATTCGTTCTTTTTCCTTCGAGGAAATCGAGTGCGGCTCGGGATGCCATGTCATTCTTTTCTTCTTCAAGGTGATCTATTATGTAAGATGGTGTGCCGATCTCGACTGATATGACCGCTTCTAATCCAAAGGCAAGTGAAGAAGGGGTTTCATCGGTAGATGAACGGTGTGATGTTCTGTATGACCATAAACATCGGGTAACTCTTCTGTCCAATTACCTTTCAGATCTTCGAGCTTCTTTTTTAGTGTGTATTTGAGGATCTTGTTGACCGCTTCAACTTGTCTGTTCGATTGAGGGTGTTATGATGTAGAGAAGTTAATTATGATATTCAGCTCTCCGCAAAATGTCTTGAACCTCTTACTGTCAAACTGCTTGCCATTGTAAGATACTGTTGAGAGTGGGACGCTGAATCTACGTATGATTGACTTCCAAACAAAATTGATGATCTTCTTGTTGGTTATGGATGTCAGCAGTTCGGCTTCTGCCCATTTGGTAAAGTAATCTACCATAACCACTGCGTATTTTACTCCTCCTTTGCCCTTCGGTAGTGGACCAATCAGGTCGATTCCCCACTTAGCGAATGGGCATGGTGAATATATGGAATTGAGGGTTTCTGCGGGAGAGTTGATTTGGGGTGCAAGCACTTGGCATTTTTCGCATTTCCTGACCTTCTCCATCGCATCCTTCTTCAAGGTTGGCCAATAATACCCTTTTCGGATGAGCTTGTGAGCCAACTATTGTCCTCCAGCATGGTTTCCACAGATGCCCTCATGTACTTCTCTTAGTGCGTATTCTGCATCCTGTTCATTCAAGCAACAGAGTAGGGGAATGGAATACCCCCACTTGTACAATAACCCATCCACAATGGTGAAACGAGCTGACTTTGTTCGTATTGACCATGCTTCAGCTCGATCTTCTGGGAGCACTCCTTCATTTAGGTAAAGTAGAAAGGGTTTCATCCAGCTCTCCTTTTTGCTCTGAACTTCCTCATCCTGATCGGCTTGGTTAGCCAAATGGGCAGCGGCAGTGTCAAGCACCGTTGTTGAGTGGTTGCTGACCGTCACTGTATCCACCTCCTCAACGCCAAGTCTTGAGGCTAACTTGGCCAAGGAGTCTGCAGGGACTAGGGGTGAGCACGGTCCAGTTCAGTTCGGGGATTTAGAAATCTCTAGAACCGTACCATTAATTTTTTTGGTACGGTTCGGAGAAAAGTCAAAGTCAACGGTTCTTTTCAGTTCTGGTACGGTTCAGTTCGGTTTTTGGATAAATCTCTATTTTACGCTCAAATTATAATCGTAAATTAAAATTACTAGATTATGGTGAATTTTAACTTTTACTTGTTAGTTGATGATTAATTAAGATACAGGATTAATAAAAATAGTATTTTACTTATTAATTATCGAATATAATGAGA
The DNA here is from genome assembly GCA_014905375.1 of Phtheirospermum japonicum. Taxonomy (NCBI): domain Eukaryota; kingdom Viridiplantae; phylum Streptophyta; class Magnoliopsida; order Lamiales; family Orobanchaceae; genus Phtheirospermum; species Phtheirospermum japonicum. Next base: position 269,542 of record BMAC01000460.1, read on the forward strand.
TTTATAGCTAATTTAATATAATTATAAATCGGTTCTAGTATCGGTTCTCGGTTCGGTACACAGATTTTAAGGGGATTTAAAAATCTATAGATCTGTCCCGTAAAAGAAATTCGAGATGGTTCGGTTCGGAGATTGGTCAATGGTCAATGGTCAATGGAGATTTCTCGGTTCCGGTATGGTTCCATTCGAATTCGGTACAGTTCGGGTTTTTTCTAGTCTCGTGCTCAGCCCTAGCTGGGACATTGTCATTTCGTGAGACATGGATGATCTCAGCTTCAAATTCAGCTAGGCATGCTTTAGTGAGCTTTAGGTATAATGCCATTCATAGCTCCTTGGTGTTGTACTTCCCGTTGATCTGATTCACCACTAGTTGGGAGTCTTCTGTATTTTTAAATTCCTGATCCTCATTGAGGCAACTGCTTCAAAACCAGCTAGAAGGGCTTCGTACTCAGCTTTATTATTAGTCAGAGGGAACTTGAAGCGTACGGATGAGCAAAAAGGCTTCTCTTCAAGACTTGCCAATACAATCCCTGCTCCAGCTCGGCTAGTTGTCGACGACCCATCCACGTACATGCACCACTGTTCGGCCTCTGTGTGAATTGGCTCAACCGCCGGGGTGAACTCAGCTATGAATTCGGCCAGGGCTTGTCCTTTGATAGCCATTCTTAGTTCATAAGTTATGTCAAACTGTCCGAGCTCGACGACCCACTTGATCATCCTTCCTGAGGTGTCAGGTCGGTGCATGATCTGCTATAAAGGGAAGCTCGTCAACACAATTATTCTATGTTCCAAGAAGTATGGGCGTAGTTTTTGGGAGGAGGTAACAAGGGCATATTCTAGATTTTCCATGGACGAGTACCTCAGCTCGGCATCGTGCATGGTGCGGCTTGTGTAATACACTGGGTGTTGTCCATGCTCGTAAGATCTGACAAGTGCCGAGCTGACTGCCGCCATTGAGATAGCTAAGTAGAGGTACAAAGGCTTTTCCTTTATTGGTTTTTGCAGGGTTGGCACACTTTCCATGCATTTCTTCAGATCTTCAAAAGTTGTTTGACATTCTTCAATCCATTTGAAAGTTTTGTTCTTCTTGATTGCTTCGAAGAATGGTTTGCACTTGTTCGTTGATCAGGAAATGAAGTGATTCAGAGTAGCCATTTTTCCGGTAAAGCTCTGCACTTGCTTTATGCATCAGGGGGTTGTAATTCAGTTATAGACATAATTTTATCTGGGTTGGCTTCAATGGCTCTTTAGCTTACCATATATCCTAAGAATTTTCCTGAGCTAACTCCAAAGGAGCATTTTTTTTTGGGTTCAACATCATACGGTAAACACACAAAACTGAAAAATTTTTATTGAGATCGTCAACATGGTGAGATAAGTACAAGGATTTGACGAGCATGTCGTCTACATAGACTTCCATTGTTTTACCTAACATATTAGAAAACATTTTTTCACGAGGCACCGGTAGGTAGCCCCAGCATTTTTCAAGTCGAACGACATCACAGTGTAGCAGTAGAGACCTCTCGACGAGTAGAATGATGTGTGTTCTTGGTTGTCCGGTTGCATAGGGATTTGGTTGTAGCCCGAGTAGGTGTCCATGAAGCTCATCAGCTCATGTCCAGCAGTTGCGTCCACCTTGTAATCAATATGAGGAAGCGGATAGTATCCTTGGGACAAGCCTTGTTGAGGTCTGAGAAATTGATGCATAGCCACCACTGGCCTGTTTGCTTCTTGACGAGAAAAGGGTTAGATACCCAAACTGGGTACTTGACTTCCCAGATGAATTCGTTGTCGAGTAGCTTCACCACTTCTATCTCAAGGGATTCGTACCGGTCCGGGCTGAGTTTCCTCCATTTCTGTATAATCGACCTGGCATCCTTTACAATGTTGAGTTGGTGACCAGCTTGTTCTGGGTCAATCCCCTGCATATCAGCATGTGTCCAAGCGAAGACGTCCTGGTTTGCCTTCAGAAAATTTATTAGCTCAGACCTGATGGGCTCTTTGAGTTCATGACCAACTCAGAGCTGTTTGCTCGGGTCAAGCTCGTCAACTGATATCCAATCCAGTTCCTCGACCGGCTCCACATGAGCAGCCTTTCTTTTAAGACTCAACTTTCGAGGGTCTAGCTCATCCTCCCCAACTTTCAATCCGGTCTTTTCAGCTCGGCAGACAATGTCTTCCGATTCCCACATCGGCTCTTTCCTGGTCGCCGACCTCTGTCCCTGCTCAGATCGGCATCTCCTTGTTCGGCTTGATTGAGTTCAGATTTATCTGTTTGTGTTTCCTGTTCTTTGTTCTGTTTGGATTTGTTGAGCTCGGTCATTTCTGTTCGGCATCATTGCCCAGAGAGTTCCTTCTCAATCTCTTCCCTGTTCTGCCCAGTTTGGCCGAGATCGACATCTTTGTTGGTGTCCTGAATCGACCGCTTTTCCAAGCTCTTCACTTTCTTTCTCGATCGGTTCTTCGCTCTTTTTCATCTGCTGGACCATGTTTATCTGCTTCAGCCTGATTGACCAACTGCATTCTCTAGCAACTACTTGATCCCCTCAGTGTTCTCATTCACCTAAGATGCATGGGAACTTGATCGAGTAGTGGTAGACTGTCATTGCACCTTTGAGGTCGTAAAGAGCTTGTCTACCTATGAGGGCATTGTAATCACTCGGGACGTCAATTATTTTAAAGGTCATGAGGATTGTCCTTTTTTCCTCCCCTGTGCAGAATTTCACAGACAGTTTTACTTGGAAGAGATCCAGCACATAGCCCCCACTTATCCTTCTGATCGTATACTCACATGGCTCGATGTAATCTTTTGGTACTCACATTCTTCGGAAGGCCGGTAGGTAGATTATGCTTGCATATGCACCGGGTTCTACGAGGACTCGATGTGTCCGGATCCCCAGTATAGGTATCGTGATGACCAGAGAGTGTGCATGGGGGTGGTCCAGGGGGGCTGCGTCGGCTTCATAAAATGTCAAAGACGTAACATATTTGTCCTCCTCTTCCTGTTGTTCATCGAAATGATTGATGTCAGGTCTCATGACTTTTGTTTTCTAAATTGAGCTCCTTGCATCTCTGATTAAGGCCTTCCTCTTCCGATTTGAAATCTCCTCTTCTGCTCGGTTGGTATTGATGAAGGTCAGAATTTCCCTTGGTGTTCCTGACTAGGTTGTTGGGGGTGGGGGTAGCTGATTGTTAACCCATCGTTCTTGTTGAGCTTGGTGGTTTTGGGAGAAATGCAATAGGTTCCGGTCATCGCAGACCTTAATCAAGGCGCGCACCAGGTCATGACACTCCTCGGTGTTGTGCCCGATTGACCCATGGTACCTACAAAATCTCTTTTTGTCGAGCAGAGAAGGGTCTTTCTTGATTGGCCGGGCTGGTGGGAGGATGTCCAGATCTTTAATTCGCTCAAAGATTATAGCATCTTCTATTGAGTAAACTTCATTATACTCTTCTAGAAGGTCGGTGTGTTTGTCCTGTACTAGTTTCTTGGATGCGGCTATTTGGGAGTTTGGATTTTTTTCAACTTGACGGGCTGATTTGTGATACCGCGGGAAGGATATTACTGGAGCAGACATGTTCTGCTCGGCTACGATTTGTGATGTAGCCAGAGCAAGGAATTCCTAGAAAGTCTGTGGGTCCTACTGGTTATTTACCCATTTAAAGAAGAAATTATCCGATAACCCGTTCGGAGCTAGTATAATCAAGTCTTCATCGCTGCACGATTGAGATTTTGAGACTTGATTCGTGAACCTTGCTATGCAGCTCTTCAGTGATTCATTTGGCTGATGTAATATTGTGTCTATAGATCTTTTGGGTGCAACGGTGGCCTTAGAAACCATGAAGTGTCCTCGGAACGAGGATCTCAGCTGTTGCCATGAACAGATAGAGTGACGCAGTAGCGATCGGTACCACCTTAGCGGGGCTTCACCAAGGGTCATGGAGAACATTCGGCACCTGTATGTGTCGGATGCGATGAACATGTCCATATAGTTCTGGTAATGATTCAAATGTGAGTCAGAATCACTGCTCCCCTTGTACAGAGCAATTGGGGGGATTTTCAGCTTCCCCTCTAGTGGTTCAGAGAGGATCTGGATAGACAAGGGGGACTCGTCATCACATGTCGAGCTGATCACAACGGGTCATCACCAGGTGAGCGATTTGCTTGGACTCCACCTCGGCAATCCTCGGCTTCAAATATTTCATCTTGGCCAATTCCTCATTTGGCTTATGTGGGATGCTCATGGAAATACTCTCGCTGTTGGCTGACCTCTCGGGATGGTCTTCCTGCGCTTTTCTAGCTGGCTTTCGAACCGAGCAAAAATGTTTTGGGGGGAAGAGAATGTGAGGCGGCGCGCGATGGGAGGTCTATCGGGCCTACTCTTAGCATTCGACTTTGTTTCCTCCTCCAACCTTCTTATCCTACTTTTCTTTGCTTCCTCCCGAGTTGGGTCTTACTCCGATTGTCCTTCCTGAAGGTCAGCGTTCTTGGGATTGCCGACCCGAGCCTCTGGTGTTAATATTGACTTTGCTGCCTTTTTCATCATCTCTTCAAATTCCTTAGCAAAGGCAGGGTGCTGCATGAACGAGCATACTTGTTCCGGGTCAAGCTCATTTGGACCCGATTACACAGTCTTCTCCTGGCGCTCGTTACTAGGATTTCTCCTTGATATTTCTGAAGGGCTCATTATTACGGGTAGGTTGAACAGAGAACTCCATTTTTCTCCACCAAACTCAGACGAAGTGAAGGACTGAGGTTCAGCTCCTCACTAGAAAATGAAAATCGGACAGAAGATAGAATATGAAATTTGAAGGACTGGCTGAGCAAGTAGGACTGCAGATCACAAGAGACCTTCTTCTAGCGCCATTTTGTTTATGTTAAGAGTAACACAACCAATACAAAACCAAAAATAGTAAAAAGAGCAGCAATCAGATAGTAGAAAATGAGTTGGAAAAAGTGCTTAACTTTTATTCCTAAAAATCGGTTCGGATCGGCCTTGGCCGGACCGTTTTACAAGTGCTTGATTTCTAGATACAAGCTTTCTTTCTCTAAAATTCTCTATGTTTCTGTCTCTAAAAAATTGGGTCTCCCTTCTCTCTCTCTTGGAGAGGCTATTTATAGTTTTCCATTGAAACCCTAATTAGACACTTGTCGCTTTCCCATTGGTACTCCGCAGATTCTACTCACGTGTTCACCGACTTAAACTCCGACCTCAGGGATTTCCCATCGACTTAATGCCGATCTCACCTATTTTTCTTATCGGACGGACTTCAGGACGTCAATCTGTGATCGTCTCCTCGGTAGTTCGGGGCGAGGAGCTCAGCAATTGCTCTCGGCAGACCGCAAGAATGCCGCTGGGGGCTTGGCGTATTCAGCTCGGCAGCTCAGCGTGAGGAGCTCGACACAACACTCAGCAGACTGCGAGAATGCTGCCGAAGGCTTCACGCCTTCAGCTCCGCAGCTTGGCAGTAGCGCTCAGCCGACCGTAAGTATGCCACCGGAGTCTTGACGTCTTCAGCTCGGTGTGAGGAGCTCGGTAGCAGTGCTCGGCAACCCGCGCAAGTGCCACCGAAGGCTTAACTCCTTCATCTCGGCGTGTGGAGCTCAGTAGTAGCGCTCGGCAGCCCACGCGAGTGCCGCCAAAAGCTTGACGCCTTCAGCTCGGCAGCTCGGCGTGGGGAGCTCGGTAGTGATGTTCGGCAGCCCGTGCGAATGCCGTCGACATTTCAATGTCATCAACGCGGTTGCTCAGCAAGGGCAGCTTGGCAGATTTTTGTGAGTTAGGCACCTACTGCTCGGCAGGTGCAGCTCGACACTCTCGACGGTTTGACAAATTTCACTAACTCCCTCGAGCGACCCGACTTGGTTTCTTTCCCGATCCTCGGGACAATATCGACCATCAACATCTTTAAAATCGAATACTTCTAATAATCTTGCGAATGTGAATGTAAAATAATATCAAGTTACTCTCGTAGTAAAATAATGTCTAGGAAGCTCTTTTTCGAGAGCTATTTGTGAAGGAGTTTCATATATCCACTTGCTTCTCAAAAAACTCAATAAAAATGGTTAGTTAGGAAGTACAAATGGCATAATGCATGTTTATCTAATGCATGATAGTTCTTATTGCAATTAAATAATGTCCCGGATCTGCAAAAGACTTCACCATTAATTTCACATTTTCCATTATTCTCAGCAAGGTTTGTTTTCAAATAAAAAATTAGAGTTGAAGTTTAAGAGTTAAGAATGTTAACTTACTACTATTACTTGTGCTTCTGAAATGTAGCAAATTACACAATGAACTTAAGGACAAATAATTCGGTCATCCAATTTTCTCATATACCAACGTAATTCCTAACATCTCGTCCATATGTGGTTCTCACTCTGTCTAAATGTCCATATGTGTCGATGGCAGAAGATTATGACAAACAATGAATGTAAATCCGTGTGTATTTAGTACACAAAATTTTTTCTTTTTTCTTTCTAATATGTTAATTATGTTCACTTGGCCTTGTCTAACACCCAAATTGATAAACCAGAATATTTATTAACTACCAAAATCAAGAACAAAAATTTAATCAAAAAGGAATAATTTATCACTGACTAAAAATATTAAAGTAAAATTAACTACGCCATTGATTGGCTTGCATGATCTTCACTTGTTATGATCTGTTTGGTTCTGGTTGGTAAACCAATATCTTTATTTTTATCCGTTATGTGGTTTGTAATGTCTTAGCCGAATAAAGTGTTGTGTGCTTTGCCTTTGTTTTTCGTTTTGTGTCCCATCGGTCGTTTGAGTGTCGCCCGATAATGATATATGAGAGGCATTCTCTTTGAGACACCTCTAAGTTGTGGTCCTGTATTGTGGTGATTAAGTTGTGTAAAATTAGAAGGTCTATGGATATAAGAATAATTCTCAAATTTCACAATGTTGTTAATCAATGTTATCAACATCAGATTATCAACATCGATAACAGAATATAAAAGTGCAGCGGAAAATAAAAATAGAGAACACGATTAAACAAAATCAGTTCACAAGTAAATACTTGTGAACTTGGGTGTACAAACCCGTAAACTATATTACTTTCGTTTCACGTTCAATACACAATAATAAAGTAATATATGAAAACTAAATATCAAGAAACTTGATACTAAATACTTGTTGCCGGAATGGCAAGATCTCTTCGGTTGGTCACGCAACTTCCAAGATCTTGTTACTCACGAACGTTGGCTCCAAGTAGTTTTCTTCACCGTGTTCTTCTTCCTTTCTTGTGCGTCTTTTTYCGTCGTGCGTCTTCTAGAAATCCCTTGCGTCAATCTCTAATAAAAACCGTGTGTGAAGTGTAGGATTACTTGTGTCTTAAATAGACAACTAAGAATCCTAAACTTGGTAAAATCCTAAAAACAAATCCTAAACACAATCTAGGAATAATTAAAGTCTTGTGAATAAACTAGGAAACATAATATTGACCTATATCTAGTTTCCTAACTTATTTTGTGCCCAAGAAAGGCAAATAACAAAATAGGAATTATTGCCAAGAATAAATTTCTCAACAAGTTGGTCAATAAATTAGACTTTCTTTTAAAAAAACATCAAATATAATCTGACTGTCAAACATCATGCTTCTTATATGGATATTATTTACACAAACACATTTCCAAATAGATAACAATAACATATGCCCACTATCGAGTTTCAAGGTTAATCATTTGACTAGAAAAACATTTGTATTTCCTAAGAATATCAAGGACAATTCTAGCTTGATCTTCACTAGCCTCACAAATGGAGTTCTCAAATGATAGGATATTTTTTGAAAAAATCCAGGCCTTTAAAAGTGTTACAAGCGGAGGCACTCCTAAATTATGTAAAGGATGGCTCAATACTATAATGCGTGGCATCTTTAGCTACAAACCATATTCCCATCATATGGGGGTTTCATAATCAAGAATCGTTATCAGACCATCCAAATTCATCGCTCATACTGTATCTATCATCTCTATCTGATGTACAGCTTCATCTTCGCTCGTCCAAAAATCTCAAACGAGTCTTCATTAGGTTCACCCCCATCCGTGGCCATGTCCTTAAACAAAAAAAGAATAATTCTCAAATTTCACAATGTTGTTAATCAATGTTATCAACATCAGATTATCAACATCGATAACAGAATATAAAAGTGCAGCGGAAAATAAAAATAGAGAACACGATTAAACAAAATCAGTTCACAAGTAAATACTTGTGAACTTGGGTGTACAAACCCGTAAACTATATTACTTTCGTTTCACGTTCAATACACAATAATAAAGTAATATATGAAAACTAAATATCAAGAAACTTGATACTAAATACTTGTTGCCGGAATGGCAAGATCTCTTCGGTTGGTCACGCAACTTCCAAGATCTTGTTACTCACGAACGTTGGCTCCAAGTAGTTTTCTTCACCGTGTTCTTCTTCCTTTCTTGTGCGTCTTTTGCGTCTCTCTCCTAGAATTCCGTGCGTCAATCTCTAATAAAAACGTGTGTGAAGTGTAGGATTACTTGTGTCTTAAATAGACAACTAAGAATCCTAAACTTGGTAAAATCCTAAAAACAAATCCTAAACACAATCTAGGAATAATTAAAGTCTTGTGAATAAACTAGGAAACATAATATTGACCTATATCTAGTTTCCTAACTTATTTTGTGCCCAAGAAAGGCAAATAACAAAATAGGAATTATTGCCAAGAATAAATTCCTCAACAATCTCCCCCTTTTGCCTTTCTGGACAAAACACTAAGACGCAAACACAAATGAAAATACTAACTCCCCCTAAGCTAGAAAACTCCCTCTAAATAAAACACCCGATGTTGTTAACAAGCAAACCAACATCACAAACCAGTATTGTTCAAACAAAACAGTTTTCAAAACAAACAAAGTAAAGGAACTCAATGACTTCGAATCCTCTTCGACCGTCGAGGAGATGTCGAAGTTCCTTCACCACTCTTCTTCCTCTTCTTCTTCTCCCTTAGCTTCAGCATTTTCTTCAAGGCCTTGTTGCGCGCCCGTATTTGCTTACGCCTCCTCTCTTGAGCAAGGCTCGCCAAGGCTTCGGCGGCAACAGCATCAGCATCAGCAGCAGTCTCAGTTCCGGC
>BMAC01000460.1:278692-290514 GCA_014905375.1 Phtheirospermum japonicum
TACCTATTCCATCACCGGTTGATGCTACGCCGGTTATTCAGGTGTTCCCTGGACAGCCCGGGAACGAGATTGATGTCGATAACCCCCCGGACTTAGCTTTTGTGGCTGAGACTTTTGGCCGCGTCGGGAATCCTACCCTGAAGCGGTCCAGGCGTCTGCGCAACATACCGCCCGGCGTCGTGCCGCCCGCGGTCCCGAAAAGCAAGGCAGGTCCGCGCCGTCACGTGCCAATTGAACACATCAATCTCCAGGAAGATGTTGTCGTGGAGTCTGATCCCGACGATCATGATTTTGTGCCGTCTGCTCCGGTTACCGGAGTTGAGCCGCCGTCTGCTTCTGCTCCCAGTCTGCCGGAGAAGAAGAGGTTTACTCGCCGGAAGCAGCTCGTAAGAAAAGCCGACAGGAGACCCGGCCAGAAAAAGGACAGTGTTTCTCCAAGCAGGCGAATGTTAAGGTCTCTCCCAAGTCATCTGCTACGGAGTATTCTTCGCCTCCGTATACTGTGCTGGATTTTATAACTGGCGAAGTTACTAGTTCCGCCAAGTCGCCTGCTGCTGAGGTTCCCCCGCCGTCTCCGACTCCTGCTGCTTCGCCTGAGTTTGAAACAGGCCTTTTTGAACATTTCCCCTGACTCTTCTATGGATTTGCCTTGAGGGATGTTTTGCTGCTTTGAAGAAAGACAAGAAGAAGAAAAAGGCAGCTGCACAGGACGATGTTGTTAGCCATGTTGGTAGTCCCTTACCAACATTGAGTCGCCTCTCAGTCTGTCTCGTCCGCCGCGCTGCGTCTGTTCCTGTTCCATCGCATTCCCCCGCGCAGTCCTCCTCGGCTGCGTGTGATCATTTCCCAATCCTCCGCTGGCACTGTTACTCCTTCGCCAGAAATTGAGGATATGGAGCCCTTCTCCGAGAAGTTTTTAACTGCTGAAGCTGCTGAGTTGTTTGATGTTTATCAGACTCGACATATGATCGCTGAGAGAAAGGTGCCGCTTGACCTGTTTGAGCGCCACAATCTGATAGCGTATCTCCGTTTCCATGGTATGTTTTCCACGGTCTCCACCGCAATTCCTTTTGTTAGGGATATTGTTCTTGAGTTTTATGCCAACATGTTGCCATCAATTGCCGATTTAAGTTCTGTGAACTATGGGAAGGTTTTTCTGAGAGGCAAGGTGTTTGCCTTTACCCCTGACCTTATTGATGATTTGTTTGGCACGACTACGCACCGGGGTAACTTTTCTGTGGATGACATGGATGAGGTTGTATCTTTTCTGTCGGGTGGGATGGTCCATTCTTGGTTTGAACAGTTACCTAGCACTAGGCTGTCTTCCTTGTATTCTATTATGCATAAGGTGGCACTTTGCAATTGGGTTCCTTCCAGGAATACTACAGTTGTTACTCGGCCTCAGGCCCAGTTTTTGTTCAAGCTTGGGAAGGGAGTTCGGTTTAGTTTCGGCCACCATGTTTTTGATATCGTGACTAAGTTTGCCACATCTAGGTCGGCTGCCTCGTTGTGCTTTCCTTCTCTTATTTTCAGGCTGTTAAAGAGCCAGGGTCTGACGCTTCACCCAGATGATGTGCTCACGGGAGATGCAGATTGGTTCGCTTTTAGGGCCAACACACTACTGGCGCGCGGGTGCTCGATTTGCCGTGGCAGGCTCCTGCTCCTGCCGATGTTGCTAGTGATGTTGAGAAGGAAGATCCCAACATGGTTCGCATTTCTGCGCAGCTCCTGCGTGCGCATGTTGCCTCCATAGATTTGCAGATTTCTAAGTTGCAGGCACTTCGTTGCTCGTTGTTGGAGGCCCTTTCCCTTTCTGGTCAAAAAGGGGGAGAGAGTGACGCGAACGTAGGGGGAGACAGTGTTGCTGGAGAAGAGGATGCTGATGTTGCCGGAACTGAGACTGCTGCTGATGCTGATGCTGTTGCCGCCGAAGCCTTGGCGAGCCTTGCTAAAAAAAAAAAAAACTTCCTGAAATATTAATTTCGTCAAAATGAATGTTCAATCATGCAAACATAGGTTTTGAAAGAAAATTAAAAAAAACATTTAATTAAGAATCACGAAACGATAACACAAACATAATTATTTATCTGCATATTTCCTGAGAGTCTCAAACATTTGAATCTAAGCACAATTCTTGTGTACTTTTGTTGAATAATGTCTTAGATGTCCACATGTTTAAACCCGCGTGGATGCATAAATAATAAGGCAAATTTCTGTCTTTTTTCCATGATTTTCAAAGGGGCAGTTAGGGATCTTCAATACAAAAAAGATTAATATATCCATGTTACTAATTATATATGTATGTATACACTAGCTGACAAAAGGTAAACACTTGCTAAAACATTAGCAAGGCTCGCCAAGGCTTCGGCGGCAACAGCATCAGCAGCAGTCTCAGTTCCGGCAACATCAGCATCCTCTTCTCTAGCAACACTGTCTCCCCCTACGTTCGCGTCACTCTCTCCCCCTTTTTGACCAGAAAGGGAAAGGGCCTCCAACAACGAGCAACGAAGCGCCTGCAGCTTAGAAATCTGCACATCTATGGAGGCAACATGCGCACGCAGGAGCTGCACAGAAATGCGAACCATGTTGGGATCTTCCGTCTCAACATCACTAGCAACATCGGCAGGAGCAGGAGCCTGCCACGGCAAATCGAGCACCCTCGCACCAGTAGTGTGTTGGCCCCTAAAAGCGAACCAATCTGCATCACCCGTAAGCACATCATCTGGGTGTAGCGTCAGACCCTGGCTCTTTAGTAGCCTGAAAATAAGAGAAGGAAAGCACAACGAGGCAGCCGACCTAGATGTGGCAAACTTAGTCACGATATCAAAAACATGGTGGCCGAAACTAAACCGGACTCCCTTCCCAAGCTTGAACAAAAATTGGGCCTGAGGCCGAGTAACAACTGTAGTATTCCTGGAAGGAACCCAATTGCAAAGTGCCACCTTATGCATAATAGAATACAAGGAAGACAGCCTAGTGCTAGGTAACTTTTCAAACCAAGAATGGACCATCCCTCCCGACAGAAAAGATACAACCTCATCCATGTCATCCACAGAAAAGTTACCCCGGTGCGTAGTCGTGCCAAACAATTCATCAATAAGGTCAGGGGTAAAGGCAAACACCTTGCCTCTCAGAAAAATCTTTCCATAGTTCACAGAACTTAAATCGGTAATTGATGGCAACATGTTGGCATAAAACACAAGAACAATATCCCTAACAAATGGAATTGCGGTGGAGACCGTGGAAAACATACCATGGAAACGGAGATACGCTATCAGATTGTGGCGCTCAAACAGGTCAAGCGGCACCTTTCTCTCAGCGATCAGATGTCGAGTCTGATAAACATCAAACAACTCAGCAGCTTCAGCAGTTAAAAACTTCTCGGAAAAGGGCTCCATATCCTCAATTTCAGGCGAAGGAGTAACAGTGCCAGCGGAGGATTGGGAATGATCACAAGCAGCCGAGGAGGACTGCGTGGGGGAATGCGATGGAACAGGAACAGACGCAGCGCGAGCGGACGAGACAGACTGAGAGCGACTCAATGTTGGTAAGGGACTACGAACATGACTACCAACATCGTCCTTGGCAGCTGTCTTCTTTTTCTTCTTGTCCTTTTTGAGAGCAGCAAAAATATCTTGCAACGGCACATCCATCGAAGAGTCAGGGGAATGTTCAAAAAGGCCCGTATCAAACTCAGGCGAAGCAGCAGGAGTCGGAGACGGCGGGGGAACATCAGCAGCAGGCGACTTAGCGGAACTAGTAACTTCGCCAGTTATAAAATCAAGCACAGTATACGGAGGCAAAGAATACTCAGTAGCAGAAGACTTAGGAGAATTTTTGACATTCGCCTGGTTCGGAGAAACACTATTCTTTTTCTGGCCGAGTCTCCTGTCTGCTTTTCGTACGAGCTGCTTCCGACGAGTAAACCTCTTCTTCTCCGGCAGACTGGGAGCAGAAGCAGACGGCGGCTGAACTTCGGTAACCGGAGCAGACGGCACAAAATCATGCTCGTCGGGATCAGATTCCACGACAACATCTTCCTGGAGATTGATGTGTTCAATTGGCACGTGACGGCGCGGACCTGCCTTGCTTTTCGGGACCGTGGGTGGCACGACGCCGGGCGGTATGTTGCGCAGACGCCTGGACTGCTTCAGGGTAGGATTCCCGACGCGGCCAAAAGTCTCAGCCACAAAAGCTAAGTCCGGGGGGTTATCGACATCAATCTCGTTCCCGGGCTGTCCAGGGAACACCTGAAAAACTGGCGTAGCATCAACCGGTGAAGGAACATGTATAGCGGCGAGAGAATCTGGTGCATGCAAAACAAGTGGCGATGTTGATAGCGGCGGACTTGAAGAGCTACCACCACCAATCTCTTCTCGGATATCCAGGCCGCCGATCTTTGGATATGGTAACGATATCTGGGCGCCGGAGCGGCGAACCTCCTCTGGCAATTCAGGGACTGTCGGCGGTGGAGAGCTAGACATCCTGTACAATTTCACAGCGACAAAGAACAAAGAGCAGAAAATCGATAGAATTTGAGAGAGATAAGGAGTCCGAGAGTTTGTAAACGAAGAAGAGTTTGGGGATTGTGATCAAACGGTAAGAATTTCAGTCTTTTAAGCCCCCAAAAAATGACCGTTGACACAGGTGAGAGAAGGAGTAAAAAAAATAAAAGGAAAATTCCCCAAAAAAAAACTTGCCGGCCGATTTTAGGAATAAATCACGATTTTATTTCTTTTTTTTTTTTAAAACGCGACTTCCTCTCAGAATAGGTTTCAAGACTACATAAACCGCCTTATTTACTTATTATTACTCCTTTTTTATTTAAAAATTGTATAACTCAATCTACAAAACAGGCCAAAAAAAAAATACAAAGCTGAATTTTGTGAACCATCAGCACAGTTTTGTCTATTTTGTGCAATGTTATATTTCACTCACCAAATTCACCTCGTTATTACCTGTCCAGCCGTCGGATTATAACTCCACTGAAACACTTGGTTAGCTCAATTCAAAACAAAATTAAGAGAATTCAAGTAAGGCAAAAACACAAGAAACACAACGCACAGTAAGACGGCATCTTCACGAAGTATGAATGTCCTATGGGATGCCTAAAAATCATGACCTAAAAGGTTAAAACAAAACACATAATGATTTCAGCGTTTTGATCCAATGTTGCTTTTTATTACTAACAACATTATAAACCAACATTCCCTTGGGTGAAGTCAATGGAAACTTACCCCTTAACCCAAGTTAATGACTACGTCAAAATCTCTCAAGAAGGCGAATTTTAAAGATTGGAACATTTTGAGTCCAGATTTTCTTCATCCTTGAAGGGATTTAAATCTTTTAATCTTTAGCAATTGCTGTTAAACACCTCTTGTTTTTGGACCTGGGAGAAAACCAGTTTCTGCGGACAAGTTCCACAATCACCCAATTTRGAAGAGGTTGGTCCTTTTTGTRATTACTTTCATTGCAACAGAGGACCTTATTTTACTTTCAATCATACTCAATGCATTAGTATAATGTATGAAAAGAAAAGAAAAAATGTATGCAAAAATATACAGATGTTGTGACTGATGTTGATAAGTAGTGTCACAACATCACAACCAACATTGGTCAGACAATGCACATACCAAGATCTCTTCTCAAGCGAGAGAAGGTCTCGTAATCTAATGCCTTAGTGAAGATGTCAGCAAGCTGATTATCAGTTCCAAAATGTTCAAGGCTAACAATCTTCCTCTCAACTAGGTCTCGAATAAAGTGGTACCTTATGACAATGTGTTTGATTCGAGAGTGCTGGACTGGATTTTTGGAGATGTCAATGGCACTGGAATTAWCACACAACACCGTCAAGATACTACTGTGCAGACCGTAGTCTTCAATCATTTGGTTCATCCATAGTAATTGTGTGCACGCACTTCCAGCTGCAATGTACTCGGATTCAGCTGTAGAAAGAGAAATACAATTTTGCTTTTTGCTGTACCAAGAAATTAGATTATTACCCAAAAAGAAACATCCTCCAGTAGTACTCTTCCTATCTACTACATCCCCAGCCCAATCCGAATCAGTGAATCCTAAAAGTTCAGTACCAGTATCTTTCGTGTACCACATACCTAGCTCAGTTGTACCAGCAATGTACCTAAAAATTCTTTTAACCGCTTTCAAGTGTGACTCTTTTGGATTAGACTGATACCTAGCACATAAGCACACACTATACATAATATCAGGTCTACTTGCTGTCAAATACAACAAACTTCCTATCATACTTCTGTACATGGTGTTATCAACACCCTTACCAACATCGTCTCTGGTCAGCTTTATAGTTTTCCCCAGTGGTGTTTTCTTAACAGATTCACCTTCTAACCCAAACTTTTTGACTAAGTTCTTTGCATATTTAGTCTGGGAAAGGAAAATACCGTCATCAAGCTGTTTAATTTGTAAACCAAGGAAATATGAGAGGTTACCTTCCATGCTCATTTCGAACGTATCAGACATTCGAGTGACAAACTCCTCGACCATCTGCTCGTGTGGATCCAAAAATAATATCGTCTACATAAATTTGGACAATTAAGATGTGCTTGTTGGATTTAAGAAGAAAAAGGGTTTTATCAACTTCTCCTCGTCTAAAATTCAAATAAAGCAAATGTTGAGTTAGCCTTTCATACCAAGCTCTCGGAGCTTGTTTTAAACCATACAGTGCCTTTTTTAATTTTAAAACAAAATCAGGTTTTTGAGGATCCACAAATCCTTTAGGCTGCTCAACATATACTTCTTCGCTTAAAACTCCATTCAAAAACGCACTCTTAATGTCCATTTGATGTAACGAAATTTTCATATGACAAGCAACAGAAAGCAAAAGTCTTACCGACTCAATTCGAGCAACAGGGGCAAAAGTCTCATCAAAATCAATGCCTTCAATTTGCGCATACCCTTGTGCGACAAGTCGAGCTTTATTCCTCACAATGTTGCCTGCTTCATCAGTCTTGTTTTTGAATATCCACTTGGTCCCTGTCACATGAACATTCTCTGGCCTTGGAACAAGATCCCATACATCATTCTTGGAGAATTGCTCCAGCTCCTCTTGCATGGCCCGAATCCAGAACTCATCCTTGAGTGCATCCTCCACGCGCTTGGGCTCTATTTTAGAAAGGTACAAAGACTCACGAATTTTAGAACAATTAGTAGACAAACATACATACCTGACCATTTCCTTGAAGTTTATTTGTCGACGTCTTGTACTCCTTTCGTCCATATCACCAATGATTTGGCCCACGGGGTGGTTTTTCTGGATTCTGGATGGAATATCCCTCTGATGAAGATCAATGGGATCTGCTGGATCTTCTTCCTCTGAATCAGAGTCAGATTCTGCAATTTGGCTTGATGTTGGTACTGATGTTGGTATCCCAGTATCAACATGGTTATCAACATCGRTTAAGTTTCTGAGTTCAGCGGCCGCATCTTTGTTTTCAATACCTGCACCATCAACTGAYGTAGGAGTAACACTGCCCTGAGGGTTTTGATCATAAACCAGATCATCATTCTCGACAGGCTTGACTCCAATTGTTAGATCATCAAACTTCACATTTACTGACTCAAACATACTTCGTGTTCGAAGGTTAAACACCCTATATGCATGACTATTTTGAGAATAGCCCATAAAGACACACTTATCACTCTTTGAGTCAAGTTTGGCAAGATGATTTCTGTCATTTAGTACATAGCAAACACATCCAAATATATGAAAATAGCTCAAATTTGGTTTCTTTCCAATCAACAATTCGTAGGGAGTTGCACATGAACCTGGTCTAAAATAAGCCATATTCGTGATATGACATGCAGTGTTCATCGCTTCAGCCCAAAATCGTTTAGCTATCCCATTAGAAATCAGCATAGTTCTAGTCATCTCCGCTAGAGTTCTATTCTTACGTTCAGCTATGCCATTTTGTTGAGGGGTAATTGGAGAAGAAAATTCATGACTAATACCCTCAGAAGTGCAGTACTTTAGAAATGATGCGTRTTRAAATTCRTTTRCATGARCGGTTCTAATTCTACCAATTTTTACTTTAAATCTCACACACAGCTTGTTTGCAAGTTTTTTGAAAGCCTCACATGTTTCAGATTTTTCTTTTAAAAACTCTACCCAAGTGAACCTAGAAAAATCATCAACAATCACTAAAACATACCTCTTACCACCAAGGCTCTCAACCTCTAGTGGTCCCATGAGATCCATGTGAAGCAGTTCAAAGCAAGATGATGTAGTGAGACTTTGTTGGACTGGATGTGGCACCCTTACCTGTTTTCCTTTTTGGCACGCCTCGCACACCAGAATGATCTTGGTGTTGAGTTTGGGCAGTCCAGTCACAGCATCTTCTTTGGTCAGCCTATCCATCATCTTGTAATTAAAACCGTGTGTGAAGTGTAGGATTACTTGTGTCTTAAATAGACAACTAAGAATCCTAAACTTGGTAAAATCCTAAAAACAAATCCTAAACACAATCTAGGAATAATTAAAGTCTTGTGAATAAACTAGGAAACATAATATTGACCTATATCTAGTTTCCTAACTTATTTTGTGCCCAAGAAAGGCAAATAACAAAATAGGAATTATTGCCAAGAATAAATTTCTCAACAAGTTGGTCAATAAATTAGACTTTCTTTTAAAAAAACATCAAATATAATCTGACTGTCAAACATCATGCTTCTTATATGGATATTATTTACACAAACACATTTCCAAATAGATAACAATAACATATGCCCACTATCGAGTTTCAAGGTTAATCATTTGACTAGAAAAACATTTGTATTTCCTAAGAATATCAAGGACAATTCTAGCTTGATCTTCACTAGCCTCACAAATGGAGTTCTCAAATGATAGGATATTTTTTGAAAAAATCCAGGCCTTTAAAAGTGTTACAAGCGGAGGCACTCCTAAATTATGTAAAGGATGGCTCAATACTATAATGCGTGGCATCTTTAGCTACAAACCATATTCCCATCATAATGGGGGTTTCATAATCAAGAATCGTTATCAGACCATCCAAATTCATCGCTCATACTGTATCTATCATCTCTATCTGATGTACAGCTTCATCTTCGCTCGTCCAAAAATCTCAAACGAGTCTTCATTAGGTTCACCCCCATCCGTGGCCATGTCCTTAAACAAAAAAAAAAAAAAAAAAAACTTCCTGAAATATTAATTTCGTCAAAATTGAATGTTCCAATCATGCAAACATAGGTTTTTGAAAGAAAATTAAAAAAAACATTTAATTAAGAATCACGAAACGATAATCACAAACATAATTATTTATCTGCATATTTCCTGAGAGTCTCAAACATTTGAAATCTAAGCACAATTCTTGTGTACTTTTGTTGAATAATGTCTTAGATGTCACATGTTTAAACCGCGTTGGATGCATAAATAATAAGGCAAATTTCTGTCTTTTTTCCATGATTTTCAAAGGGGGCAGTTAGGGATCTTCAATTACCAAAAAAGATTAATATATCCATGTTACTAATATATATGTATGTATACACTAGCTGACAAAAGGTACACTTGCTAAAACATTATGTTTCTCATCTTAATTAATTTATTTGTTGTCTGAAACACATGATAAGATTACATCTGCTGCTAATTGAATTTCATGATGTAATTTATGTTGCATTCGATGAATTATCTATCGATGTATCTTCGAGATACTGTATTTAATACATAATATCTGGGTCTATAAGCGACAGGTATTATGGAAAAATTGCAATTTGGCCCTAAGTTCACACCCATTCATGTCCATTTCCTTAAACAGGAAAAAAAAAACCTTCTCGAAAAATCACAGAACAAATATAAACCTTGAAAAGCTCATTCATCGCCACATTTCCAGATTTAAAGTAACAATTAATAAGCGCATTATAGTCGTAAACACTTGGTTTACCGGGAACGTTATTGCTCATGAAATTGAGGGTCTCGAGGGCTTTTCTAATGCTATCCGAGGTAGCATGGCGTTGCATTCTATGTTGCAGCTCGATGTAATTTACCAACTCCACCACTGTCTCTGAGTTATCATCTGACAAAAAATCAGATACTTGAGCTGCTCAGCCAGAAGTGGAGATGTTCATTAAATGGGAGGAGAGTAACAATCGATTTATCGTGGGTGATATGTTCAGGGTACAAGGAAACATTCTTCAGAGATTCAAGAATTGAGAATTGACCCAATATGGTCAACTGATAATCTGAAACTAATTGCATTTCATTAGCTTCTCTCCCTCTCTCTATGATGAAAAATACAGATGAAGGTATAATAATTTAGAAATGATAATAAAGAAATGGAGTTATATGATCACAATATATATACAGTGGTGGAGTATCTTATTATGGGGTAATTCCTAAGTTTTGGGAGCTGAAATGAATTTGTTGAGATGCATATTAAATGTAGTTGAGACAGTATTAGATTAGGAGTGTTTCTTATGAATGTTGATATTATTTCTGGACCATATATGAAAGTCACTAGTGCAGAAACTGCATTCTAGAACAGAACATCCTTGTGCATCCAGAAGGGTATTTAAAATACAGTTCTGAATTAGACTTTCTAGAACGGTATTTGAAATTACCGTTCTGGATAGATGATTTTCCAGAACGTTATCCAAATACCGTTCTGCAAAGTATACATTCTATAACGGGTATTGAAAAACCATTCTGGATTATGAGTCAATCCAAAACGGTATTCAAATCACATTCTAGAAAGTGTACATTCCAGAACGGTAATGTAAAACCGTTCCGGAAAGTGTACATTCCAGATCGTTATTTGAATAATGTTCTGGAATTTACGTCAATCCAAAACGGTTTTTATAATACCATTCTCAAAAATCTTATCCAATTTAGGACCGCGAAAATGAAATTTTTTTGCCGCCCATATTTCTACTTTCCAAAACGGTATATTTAAAACCGTTCTTGAAAGTCCCTCAATACAGAACGGTAACTAAAATACCATTCTTAAAAGTCTTTTCCAATTAAAATATTAAATTAATAAAAATAAAAATAAAAATAAAAGTCTTCTCGCCAACAATAGAACTCCTGGGTGAAAGGTAAATTTCGAAAAAGAGTCGCTTCTCTCCAGTTCTGCTCCTTCTCTTCCAAACAGCGCCTCGTCTTCCTCCTCTCTCTGCCTCCACCGTGAGAGGTGGCCACCACCTCCTCATGACGGCCTCATGCCCGTCTTCCCACACATTAAATCCTGAAAATCAATAGAATTTTCAAAAAATAGGCTCCGATCTCCATTTGAAAAAACAGCAAAACGCCGGTCGACATCCCTCTGGCCAAATTTGATGTGCATCAACCTTCCCCACATCATGTTGACGCTAACACAGTTACAAATTATAAAAAACGAGCTACAATTGTGGCCAATCCGAATGTCCATTCGTATTTCGAAAATTCATTGACAGTTTGCCAAAAGTGAAGCCTAAAAATCTCGTTAAATTGGGATTTCTATGTATTTTTGGGTATTATTTGAATACAAAGGTAAAAGCGAGGATTTTCACCCTAATATATTATATGTATCCCCAAATTTGTTTGGTCGATAAAATTTAACGACAGAGGACAATTATATCCTATTCTCTGGAAATTTCTGATCGGCCATCGTTGTTTGAGCAGGAACCTCAATTTCAGATGGATTCGGAAAAGGTATGTACCGTTTCTACTTTCTGTTTCATTACATGATTTTGATTTATTTTGAAGTTTATTGTTCCCAGTTTTTAAGATTTTTCATTTTAAAGTCAAATGGAGATGAATTCTACGTCTACTAGTATAGTTTACTGTAAATTCATTATAT
>BMAC01000460.1:297229-309276 GCA_014905375.1 Phtheirospermum japonicum
GGAGGGAAATGATCTCTCTTGGTAGCCATTCTTAACTTTTTAAAATCGATCAACGTCCTCCAACCCATTGTAGCCCTCGTGGCCAACAATCCTCCTTCTTCATCCTCAAGAGCTAACAATCCGCTCGTCTTGGGCACCAAATCAATGGGCTTCACCCACTCGCTTTTAGAAATCGCAAACATCAAGCCCTCCAATAACCACCTCCAAATCCCGATTTTCACTATCTCCATACGGGGGCTAACTCCCGGTCTCCAACCAATATCCCCCTTAAGAATTTTAAGCACGTCAACCAACCTCTCTTCCTTCTCTCGGTCCGAATTTTCAAAGATGATAATTGGCTTGCTCACCTCTTTCTCCTCAAGATAATCATCAAGCTTTCCAATCCCATCATCAACAATCTCCACCCCAAGCGAATCTTCAAATTCTCCAATCATATCACCAATAACCCCCACCTCCCCCTCTAAAAAGTCGTCGTTGCCCTCAACGACACATTGAGAATCATCTCCACACAAAACGAAGTCAAATAGAGGAACAACGGGCTCATCAAGAAGAACAAGGGGCATATCCTCACAACACCCCTCTATATCGACAACCGGGCCAACCACGTCCTCATTAATCCAATTCTCAATATAAACCCTTTCGACCTTGTCCTTGACGAATTCCATATATACCCATTCTTCACAAGACTCTTTTGAAGTAAAGGGCAAAGGATCAAGAGAGTTAAAATCATCCGAAAATGAAAACAAGTCCTCTTCCGATGGCGAGTCAACCAAATCAAGTACCCCACACTTTATCGGGGAACGTGATCGGAGGGATAGGGGAAGGTTCGAAAATTGCAGAGACCCCTCAATTCTTGCCCCATTTCGATCACACACATAATTCGAGTTTAACAGTTCGTAGTTTCATCATTTCTATTTTTTGTTTCAGCCCGAAAAATAGCCCAGGAGCAATTGATATCACCCCAACCTGCACCACAAACAAGGATTAGAAAGGACCACCGGTGGTTTTCCGGTGGAAACCTCTCCGATGCTTAAGTTAGTAAGCTTTTGAGGTGTATTCCAGGAGAAAAAATTGAGAGTGCCCAAGAGAACATACCTTCCTCCGCCTCAATGCTAAGATATTTATAGCTTGCCCTAGTGGGGACCCCAGTCGGGATCCCAGGGACACGTGCCGCAAATCATGGGCTGTTTAGGGGAAACATATTCTGAACAAGTGGTCCCACTTTTTCCCCTCTGGTAAGCCGGAGGTCAGGTCTAACTAAACCATTTCTGGCTTCATCATCTTTAGGATCATCTTACCGAGGATGCCTCTCAAGTGGGCAGGTCAGATCTAGCATTCTGTTTACTGGTGTAAACTCCTGTCCAGGTCTGTGAGGGTCATACAGCCTTTTCCCAATGGTGACCTTTTTCCGGGATTTCTGGTACACATGGCGTGAATCAAGGATCGTTATACAACAAACTCTGACAAGTGGTCCCTACTTGTCTCTTTTGTTGGGAATCTAGAAAATGGTCCTCCCTTTTCCAGGTCTGCCCCCTTTTCTTCTCTCCTTCCAACTCAGTTTTCACCACCTCTGCTCTTTCTTTCCTTTCCTTCTGTAGTTTAACAGGTCAACCCTTCGCCAACCCCTGAAGAATTATACCTTCTTTCATAGAGACAGAGCCATTTTATTCCTTTTGCTTAGAAGGGCTGATTATCTTAGGACAGAGCTACCCCGAGAAAGGTCTGGAACATATCCTGTCCTATCAACTCCCCCCCCCCCCCCCCCCCCCCCAAATAGTCGGGGTAGATCGGTAACATCTCTTAGGCTTTTGTGAGATAAATGTGGTCCTTTCGTTTTTATGATTTCTCGTACCGGGGAATCCCGAGATATCTGCCTGCCAAACAGTCCTGATTGRTGGCGGTAGCGATGTCGGTCCATATTTCCTAGACCACACGTCTTCCCAAGTACTGCCTCTGGTTGGTTAAAGACATGTGTCTTATTTCCGAGATGGTTATCACTCCAGCTCCTCGCCTAGGGTGTTGTTCTTCTGCCCGCATTAAATGCGAGGATCACATCAAATCCTTCCTTTTCCTTGGTTTTCGTTTTTCAAATTTTTCAACTTCCTTTTGTCCCTCCAAATTCCTTTTTTCCCCTTTCACTTTCCAAATCCCATATTTTCGGCAGATTTTTGAAAACCTTCCCCCCTTTTTTCTTATCTCCAGTGTTTCTGGCAGTTTCAACGATCTTCGCCCCTATTCTTCCCGTTCCTCCGTCAACCCGATAACCAGGTACTTCTTCTTCCTCTTCTTACATAACTTCACAATTATGTCCACCTCTTCATCTCCGTCAAGCTCCGGTGAGGGTCGTTCGTCTTCCTCGCCGGACAATTCAACTTCTTCTATAGATATTTCCTCGCCGGAACCCGCTTAAGTAGAGAGGCCTCCGGCGATACTTGCTCCCCCTCCCCCAGATAATTTAGTTTCGATAATTAGCAATAGAACCCTTAGGAAGATGCGCGACACCTTCCTGATTTTTAACGATTTCACACTTACCAGTCCGGCGCCCAGTGAGAGGGCCTCCTCTCCTCCCGCCGGACATTTGACCTTTTATGCGGATCAATTCAACGCTGGCCTGAGCTTGCCGGTCCATCCATTCGTAGTAGCTATTTCCCGTTTGTACCAAATCCCTGTACAACAATTCCTTCCTAATGCCTTCAGGGTCATGGCGGGGTTCCACCTGGCAGCCCAGTATGCTAGCATAACTCCCACGGCCCAGCTCTTCCATGCTTTATTTCAAGCGAAAAGCTCCTCCGGCTTCTTCTATCTCTCCGGACGGGCTGAGGTGCGCTTCTTAACAGGCCTACCCTCTTCACATAAGGGCTGGAAAAAGAAATACTTCTTTGTCCAAGGCCCAGGGGGATGGGATTTTCCATCTGATCCTATTAGTTCTATCCCTCCTCAGAGGCGTTTACCGAAAGGTCACAGGTCTGCGCACCTGGAGGGGGTCCTCGCCGTCCTCAATCGCAACCCCTTCAACCTGACCAAGACCCTTAAACCAAAACTTTTATCATTTTTTAACAACCAGCAGGGGCATGGGCCCCTTCCTTCCCATATTGGTATGGTTCTCATGTGCTTTATCGTTTAATTCCATGATCTTGTCATTATTTCTTACCTCTTTTCTCATCTTTCGAACTGCAGAGAAAATGTTGCAGGCCCGTCTCGCCGCCAAGAAGGCCAAGAAAACGGCTGGGAAAAGTCAGGGCAACCCCTTGGGGGAGAATGTAGGAGCTTCCTCCACCCCTGGTGAGGTAGAGCTTCTGTCCATTCTCCCTAACCAGATACCTGGACAGGAACAAACGACCCCAGCTACTCTCCCCTTAAGGTCTGCTGACCCCTCTAGAGAAATTGCTCCTAAACAGGCGACACCTATCCCTGTGGCCTTGACCCTCGAGGAGCCGGAAGAATAGCTACAGCGGCAGAAACAGCGAAGGGAAGATCCAGCGGGAGCTACGGACATTCTCCCTCCCAATTCTCAAGTGCCCTCTTATCCCAATCAGACCTTCTTCAATAGGTCTGTACTAAATTGCCCTGCCGAAGTGGCCGGGCAATATATGATGGGATTGGTTCCTACTGCTGATCGCCGTTTTACAGAAAAACTGTCTGATCCAGAGCTCCTAGATTCTTTCAGCCAAGCGAAAGCACAGGTTGAACTCGTTCTTATTCTACCTCGACCCAAACTTTGTGTTTGCACGCACACATGCCGCTAGTCACCACTTTTTTCTCATCATCTCTTTTTTTCTCTCCTCTTTTTTTTTTTTTAGGCGACAATTTACAAGGCTGCTCTCCTGGCCAGGGCCCGAGGCTCCCTTCTTCAAGTTGACCTGAAAAATGAGGTGGAGGCCCTGAGGAGGCAGAAGCAAGAACTGGCAGCTTCAAACCATGGCCTCAACAGCGACTTGGAGTTGGCGAAGGCCGAGCTATCTCTTGCTAGGGTAGCCTTGGAGGCTATGACAGACTCTGATGCTAAGAAGCATGCCCAGATCATTCTGTTGGAGCAAGAGGTGAAGGAGGCCCAAAAGAGAGCGGCCGAGGCGAGAGAAAAGGGTTTGATGGAAGGAGAGACAAAGGGAAGGCTCAACTTTTTGAATTCCGAGGAGGGCCGACACTTAGTACGACTGACCCGAGCTACCACGCGTTGGGCTTTCCTGAGATCCATGGAGTTGTATGATCTGCTGGTGCCAGAGGCGGAAGCTTTCTTTTTATTGGGGGTGGATGCCCACACTAAATGGGTGTTTGAAAATCCAGAGCTCCCCTTTGACAGAGAAGCGCTCATCACTGGGGCCCCCGAACCCACCTCCTTCACTCATGCCGCTGAAGACGATCGCCTACATCTGATGAATGATACATATTTTGCTGAGCACATCCGTCAGACTTTCTGCTCCTCTAGTTCAGCATCCTCTCCCCCCCTAAACAGAAGTTGGCGATGGTTGTGGCTAATTCGCCAACTTTTGCTAACTTGGGCGACCTACAGGAATCAACTCAATTTGCCCAGGAATTCGCCGAATCGTCGCAGACTCCAGATCAGTCATAAGGAGGGGTTGAGGCTAGAGCTTATGCAGGTGTGGGAGGTCGAGGCGCCTGTATATCTAGCTTACTTTTCCTTGTCTATCCAGATCTGTATGTAGCCTGTGTGACTTATCTATCAAACTCTTTACCCATCCCTGTACTTGGTCATAATGAGTATCGAACTGATTTATTATTATTATTATTTAGATAAACATCTCTTTATTTTATAGCGACTGTTGAGTTTCTAGGGTTTTCCGTTTTCTCGGGAAACCCTAATTTTGCCAGCTCCCTAACACGTGCTCCTTCCCTTTTAAATTGACGCCTGTATACCCATAAACCTTCTGTGTTTAAAGAACTCTTCTATTGTGTCTGAATAATTGTTATACCCTAAATATCTGTCATGGCTTCCTCCCCTATTCTTCAGGAAATTGAAACCGTTAAGAGGAATAATATATCCTTGGTCGTTGAAAAATTCAAGCTATCTGACCAATTGGTTCTATTGAAGGAAAAAATCGGCTATCTTTATCGCTTACTAGACAGGAAGAGAGAGAAGAAACGCCATTACAAAAGAGAGTGGTTGGAGCTCCGCTAGATCAACCGCCAAATGCAAGAGGAAAAGGCGGACCTAATCGAGTCCGTTAACCGCCTCACCGTTGATGCCAGCGAGGCCCACACTCTTACCGAAAGGTCAGACAAGTATTGCCGTCGTCTACACGAGACTGAGCGCGAGCTCTGGCGAGTTCGCCGTGCTTTGGCTTTGAATCGTGGACCTTCTCCTTAACAGATCTTTCTTTTTTCCTGGAATTTCTTGTAATAATGATAGGCCCTTTTGTGTATGCGGAGTCTGTTTTTGCGCATTCTGAAATTTTGATGTATTTTTCGTCCATATCTGTTCTTGCATGTATCCATGCCTTTTTTGTGCTCTTAAAGTTCCTTCCTTATAATTTCTTTCAATATTTTGATGATTGTGCCTCTGAGATTAATCTGGGCTTTCCCAGTTTTGGCGAAGTCTAGCTGAAGCTCTGGCAGCTTCATCTTTCCCAGGTCATCGTAAGTTCAATCATAACTGTTGTGAGCTGACCCTTAGGTCAGGCAAAATTGAACACATTCCTCCGAAGTCAATCATAGCTTACTGGCCATCGGGTCAGGAAAAATCAAGGACATCCGTCTCTAGATAATCCTGATTTGATCTTTAAATTAGGTCAGGACAAACTGACGATCAGGTCGGGAACAAGTTAAGACATTCGCCTTAGCTAATCCTGGCTTAAACTGACAATCAAATCAGGAGATTTTAGGACATTCGTCCTTAGCCAATCCTGGCTTAAACTGACAATCAGGTCAGGAAAATTTTGGGACATTCGTCCTTAGCCAATCCTGGCTTAAACTGACAATCAGGTCAGGAAAAATTTGGGACATTCGTCCTTAGCCAATCCTGGCTTAAACTGACAATCAGGTCAGGAAAAATTTAGGACATTCGTCCTTAGCCAATCCTGGCTTAAACTGACAATCAGGTCAGGAAAATTATGGGACATTCGTCCTTAGCCAATCCTGGCTTGTTTAAGTTTTTTTTCTTTTTTTTTTTTTTCGCGCCAAGACTCGAATATACTTTCCCGCTCTTTTTGGGCCCCTTTGCGCGCCAAAGCGATTTCCCTGCCTCCTTTTTTTTCTATATAATGGTGCTCTCTCTAGCTTATATTTCTTGCATAATGGCGTCTTCATCTTCTTCCAACTTTTTTACCCCGAGGAGCATATCCGAATGCTTCATAAAAAAGAACGTCTAAAGGAAGAAGTTGCCGAATTGCAGGGGCAGCTGCGAGAACGTATGAAGAAACTTGCTCAAAAGAAATCAGAATTTCTTTACGAGCGACAGCGCCTTGAAAAAATCGTTGCTGATTTGAAGAGGGAGAACGCGGAACTCCTTGTCGAGTGGGATATCGCGGTGGATGTGTCCGAGCATTTTCGCATTCGTCTCTTGGAGCGCGAGGACGAGATCAAGCGGCTCCGTCAGCTTCTTGATTCCGTGCCCCGATCTTAGGGTTGTATTTTTATTTTTCGTGGTTATGATTTGTGTTTGTGACTACTAATATTCGTATGAGAATATCTGCTCCTGTACTCCTGCTGAAGGTTCTTTTAACTATTAATAAATGCTCTTTGCCAACATTTTGATTGTGTTTTATTGCTTTCTTCCCGTCATGAACCGTAAATCTTTTCAACCAATCAAACATAAAACTATTACAATTAAGTGTAAAATTTTCTCAAATTGACAATGTTCCATGCGCGGGGCAATGCTGAGCCATCCAGCTCTTCCAGTCTGTACGCGCCCCCAGGCAAGGTCTGGGTAACTCTTACCGGTCCTTGCCAAGACTCCTCTAATTTACCTTTTGCACGTCCCAGACCAGATCGCCGTAAGACCAGGTCTCCTACTCGGAACTGTCGCTTGGCCACAGTTTTATCATATGCTGCTTTTACCCTTCCTCTAATATGATCCATTCGTATCGCAGCCTGTTCTCTCTTTTCTTCAATCAGATCTAAGGCATCCTGTCTTAACAGCTCATTCTGTTCTTCATTAAAATTTTGGATCCGATGAGTTTCAAAGCTAACATCCGCGAGAACCACAGCATCCATACCATACACTGAGCTAAACGGGGTTTCACCCGTGCTTTCTTTCGGATTCGTACGGTACGCCCATAGCACGGAGCTCAGCTCCTCCACCCACTTTCCTCCAGACCTGTCCAACCGTGACTTGATTCCTTGGACTAAAATGCGGTTAGTAACTTCTACCTGACCATTCGCTTGGGGATGATATACAGCCGTGAAGTGTTGTTGAATGTTCATTTTAGCGCACCGGGCCTTTATCTTGGCTCCCGCGAATCGGGTTCCATTGTCTGATACCAATATTCTTGGTACACCAAAGCGACAGACCACGTTTTTCCAAATGAAACCCATTACAGCGTCCTCTGTTATTCTAGCAAGAGCCTCGGCCTCCACCCACTTGCTAAAGTAATCAATAGCCATGATCAAAAATCTCTTTTGAGCTGGGGCCATTGGGAATGGACCAACCAGGTCAATACCCCATTTTGCAAAGGGACAGGGGGAACTTATCAGCATGAGCTCTTCCGCTGGTTGATGGATTAGCGGGGCCATTCTTTGGCATTTTTCACATTTTCTAACGAAGTCCTCAGCTTCCTTTCTCAAAGAAGGCCAGAAATAACCAGCTCTTAACACTTTACTAGCTAAAGCTCTGGCCCCCATATGGTTGCCGCAGCAACCTTCGTGTATCTCTCTTAGCACCAACGCCCCGTCTGCGTGCGTTAAGCACCTTAAAAGGAGTCAGCCAAATTCTCTCCTGAACAGCTCCCCTTTGATCAAGCAAAACCTAGCCGACCTGATCCGTACTTTCGCTGCTTCTCTCCCATCTTCTGGTAAGATCTTTTGCTCTAAGTATCTTCTTATAGGGGAACGCCAATCTTCCTCCTCGGTGACCGTGCAGATCTTCTCAACCCCGAGCTTTCCCTCTGCTTTCAATAAGGTGATAGTCCGTTCATAGCAATTAGTAGCTGAGCTTGCTACCCTCGCCAAAAAGTCCGCGCGACTATTTTCCTCCCTGGGAATCTGCATGACATTTAATTCCTCCATCTCTTTAGCTAGCTCTCTAAATTTCGCTAGGTAGTTCTGCATGCTCTCTTCCTTTGTCTCAAACTCTCCACTAATTTGTTTACATACGAGCTGCGAATCTACCTTAGCTTTTACTCGTTCTGCTCCCAGATCCTTTGCTATTTGGATTCCCCTTAACAAGGCCTCATACTCAGCTGCATTGTTAGAAAGCGTGGCATCTAATCATATGGCGAATTCGGTGGATACATCTGTCGGGTCTATCAAGACGACTCCAGCCCCACAACCTTGATTGCACACAGAACCATCCGTAAAAACTGTCCATTCCCTTAGTTCACCTCGGGGGCCGGTCATTTCTTGCATGAAGTCAGCCAGAGCTTGCGCCTTGATTGCTGTTTTAGGTTCAAACACAATGTCGAATTTGCTCAGCTCTATTATCCATTTGACCAGCCTTCCCGACGCCTCTGGTTTGTCTATTATACTCTTCAATGGTGAGTTGGTTCGCACAATAATGGTATGAGAAAGGAAATATGGCCGCAACTTCCGGGTCGTTCCTACTAATGCTAGCATCGCCCTTTCTACTTCCACATCCCGAATTTCTGCCTCGTGCAAGACCTTACTCCAAAAATATACTTGCTTCTGAATCTTTCCATCCTCTCTGATCAGGACAGAGCTTACCGCTTGTTGTCCCAAAGATAGATATAAAATCAAGGGTTGTCCCTGAACTGGCTTTGTGAGCAAGGTCATGCTTACCAGATGCTTTTTCAGTAACCGAAAAGCTTCCTCACACTCCTCATTCCACTGGAACCTAGCCTTCTTCCTCAGGGCTTGAAAGAATGGGAGACTTTTCTCAGCAGATCTGGATAAAAATCTACTCAAAGCATTAATTCGCCCTGCTAGACATTGCATTTCCTTTACATTTRGCGGTGCAGCCATTTCCACTATGGCCTTCACCTTTTCAGGGTTTGCTTCTATTCCATTTTCCGTGACCATGTAACCTAGAAATTTTCCAGCTCTGACCCCAAATGTGCACTTTTTTGGGTTAAGCTTCATCTTGTATTTGCGTAAGGTGTCGAAGGTTTCCTTTAAATCCTGCACATGTGACGTGGCTTTTATGCTTTTGACTAGCATGTCGTCAACGTATACCTCCATGTTTCGGCCGAGCTGATTTTTAAACATTTTATCGACCAATCGTTGATATGTGGCACCTGCATTTTTGAGGCCAAAGGGCATGACCACATAGCAGTATGTTCCCTTCGGGGTTATGAAGCTGACGCGCTTCCAGTCTTCTTTAGCTAATTTAATCTGATGGTATCCTTGTGAGGCATCCATTATACTCAAAAGCTCACATCCGGAGGTGGAGTCCACGAGCTGGTCAATTCTCGGCAGTGGGTAATGGTCCTTTGGACAGGCACGATTCAAGTCTTGAAAATCGATGCACATTCGCCAATCCTCCGTTTTTGGGACTAACACTGCGTTCGAAAGCCATTCCGGAAACTGTATCTCCCGAATGTGCCCCGCCCTTAAGAGCTTTTCTACCTCCGCTTCTATGATGGCCTCCTTCTCTGGCCCAAAGTTGCGCTTCTTCTGCTTGACCGGCTTCATGTCCGGACGGATAATGAGGCGATGCTCGGCAACCTCGGTGTCTATTCCTACCAGGTCTTGGGGGGACCATGCAAAGACATCCGCATTGCTTCTTAAAAGAGCTACCAGGTCCGTTAACACCTCAGGGCTAAGGCTCGTGCCCACTCGAAGGGCTCTGCCCGCATCGCTCGGAACGATCTCTACCATCATCATCCCTTCTCCTTGCCTTGCTAGCTCTAGTTGTGGATGCTCAATCCGAGGCTTCTTTCTCATTCTCTCCTCTTCATTTCGTCGTATACAATCTACATAAGTTTGCCACGCAGTGTACTGGTCACCCCTGACCTCTCCCGTCCCGTCTTCCGTCGGGAACTTCATCTTCATATGGAAGACGGATATAACGGCTTGGAATTGGCTCAGGGATGGTCGGCCTAACATTATATTGTAAGAGGATGGTGCATCTACTACCAGGAAACGTACCATCCTGGTTACCCTATATGGCTCCTCCCCTAGGGTTACGAGGAGCTTAACCGCCCCTATAGGTTTCAAGGCTCCTCCAGCAAACCCAACCAGGGAAGTAGTGACCTCCTCCAGTTCAACATTCAATTTTAGCTTTTGGAAACAATCAAAGAATAAAATATCTGCAGAAGATCCTGTATCCACGAAAATCCGTCGAACATTATAATTAGCAATGGTGGCCGTTATTACCAAAGCATCCATATGTGGGGCGAGAATGCCATCGCTATCCTCCGATCCAAAACAAATGTTAGGCGTGGCCGCTACCTGCCCTACCTCTCGGGCCACTCTGACCAGATCCTTGGCAGTCCTAACATAACTGTGTTGAGTTCTCTTAGAATGCTCATCCAACTCTCCTCCCGTTATCATCTGAATCTCACCATGAATGACCTGAGTCTGGTGAGGTTTTCTAAAACCATATCTTACTCTGTCCTGGGTATCTATCTGATTACCCTTGCCCTGTGAGGAATGATCGGAGTTCCGATTCCCAGGCCTGGTATTACCCTTCTTCACACCCACATATTCCTTTAAGTGTCCTGCCTGAACCATTCTTTCCATTTCATCCTTCAAGTGTGTGCACTCATCTGTGCTATGCCCATATTCATTATGGAAACGACAAAAACGATCTGACCTTTCCTTCCTTGGTCTCTGCGAGTAAGTTTTGGGCCATTTGAGCTCTGGGTGACGCTCTATTGCCTGCAATATTTTGCCTGGAGGTGTGGCCAAGGGGGTATACTTGTCAAATCGAGATCGACCCATGGACAGCTCCGGCCTTGGCTTTTTAGTCACGACCCTTTCGTCCCTATCATATCTCTTTCTCTTCTTTTCTCCTTCATCCTTAATCTTTAAAGCCTCCTCCAGGTGGATATACTTCTCTGCCCTTTCCAAGAGCTCCCCAAATTTCAGGGCTGGTTTTACCACCAATGATTGGAAGAATTCCCCTCGCCTTAAGCCTTGTGCTAGAGCATTCACCAATAGTTCCTCGAAAGCTGAGGGCACCTCTAACTTGGCAGTTGTGAACCTATTAATATAAGCGCAAAGGCTTTCATTCTCTTTCTGCTTTAAGTTGAAAAGTTCGAGTGGCATTTTTTGATACTTTCTACAGCTCGTGAACTGCTGTAAAAAGGCTGAGCTGAACTCATCGAAACTGCTAATAGATCGTGGTGGCAACTGACTGAACCAGAGCTGCGCTGACTTAGTAAAAGTCATCGGAAAGACTCGACACATGACAGCGTCCGAGAACTTGTGCAGGGCTGCCGCAATCTCAAAGCGACTAAGATGGTCCCATGGGTCTGTGGTTCCATTGTATTCGAAACCCAGGGATCGGTACGAAGCCGGTACATCATCTCGCATGACCTCATCAGCAAATGGTGTGCCCCTTCTCGCTGGCGTCACATTTCTCGTCGCTATTTTCTTCTTAAACTCCCTGACCTCCTTTTGTAGACTCTGCATCTGCTCAGCCAGATCTGGATTAGTTTGGCCTGAAGTCTCGCTATCAGAGGTAGAAAAGTGCTCTTCCCTATTATGTAAGGGAGCTCGACCCGCTTGTCTGCCTTGCAACGCCTCTGTGTCCACCACTATCTCAGTTCGTGCCGGCGGCGCGTTGGCTGGCGGCGGCGCCATTTCTGCAAACTTCTTTTCTACTGCTGTCTCCACGGCTTTGCCAATTAGCTCCGAGAGCTGTAAAAGAAAGGATTCATTAAACAAACTGTTCATGGCTGGCACGGATCTACCGAGCGGAGGCGGCGTAGCGCTGGTGCGGCTTCCGCCGACGGCGCTGTCTCCTCTGGTCC
>BMAC01000460.1:310979-350162 GCA_014905375.1 Phtheirospermum japonicum
AATCTCCGGCTACGGAAAAATTTCTTTGTAAGCTCTTCGCAGTCAATTGAAAATTGGATATAGTTAACCCAGGTTTTGAGGGGATTTTTAGAAGTCTGTCAAATTTATTTTGCTTTTCAGATTTTATGTTTCTATTTCACCTAATATTGATTGGTTGTCTTTGTGGGTTTCTTTATTGAATTGAAGTAGCAAAACTTTGCTCAAATCTGCAACTTCTGTCTATTTTCTGAGTAAATGCAGTCCCCTCACTATTTTCCGTTAATTAGGTCATATATAATGTCCCAGTGAAAAAAAGCACATTTTTTCTTTTTTCTTTTGATATCATCAATTTTTTCCCATTTTTTTTATATTATTTGACACAGTTACTTATATATTGTTATTATTTCAGATTCTTCCTCCTAAAATCAAAGGCCTAGCAGGTAGTGTGGCGTCTTTGGCAAACTGGTTCGCCTCGTGGCTTATTCTTGGAGCAGTGGAGGTTCGTATGATCAATCGTTGTTTAATACATATATAATGTCCTGTGTGGTTTACATCTCTTCATGCATTTTTTTATAAATGCTAGTAAATACATATCTAGRACGTGGTTTATGATTTCCATCTAATTACAACAAAAAAAGAAAAATTAAAAAGAATTAGGGGATGGTTTAAATAATGTATAAACAGTTGAAAAAATAATGGTTTGATTGATCTAGAGTTTTGATAAGTGGTGAATTAGTAGGGTAAATTAATGGTGAGGCTGAATCAAATAGATAATCTCATTTAAGACATTAGTAATKTTAGACAATAAGTTCACTAGTTCAGTTAGAACCAACATTTTGTAATTGTGACCACCACTTCACTGAACATCGACCACGGTTATGGGTAAAATGAAAATCATGAACAGTAGCATTGTTATGTTTTAATTAATATTCATGTACAAACCCCATTTTTCTGTTATCACAGCTACCCACTTTCCCTAGAAATAAATGGCACATTTTTAGGTGAATTATAAAATATTAAATCAAGTAACAGAAGTACTGCATACTTTATTGAAAATGTAAAGGCTGGAAATATTCAAGTATTTGTACTGCAGTGAATTATTTGGAGTTTATTCTTTCATAATCAAGACATCATTAGTAGTTTAGTACCATAATACTACATTCATTTATGTCAATATAACAATAATTATAATCCTCATTTGAGATATATCATTATTTGAAACAAACCTTTATTCAGTTGAACTGGAAGCTTATTATATATATGAAACTGATGACTAAATACTGTGAAACTTGACGATGGATTTCTTGAGAGCTACGTTTAACCAGTAACTTAATGCTAAATGATTCTTATAATTGAATTATATGCTCCATGATTGTATGAAGACCCTTTTTTTATGTGATAAATTCTGAGTACACATTCTCAAGCCATGCATGATGCATGCACATGCTACCCTGGTATAAGAGTTTTATTTTTTCCCATTTTTTCGTATAAATTGCGATTTCTTTTTTTATATTAATCAATTTTTTCCCATTCTCAAGTAATATTTTATTCTGTGATTCTATTCTGTTTTTTATTTTTATGTTGTCTTTTATGATGTTTAACTTGTTAATGAATTAAATAGATAATCTCATATAAGACACTAGTAATCTTAGACAATAAGTTCACTAGTTCGGTTAGAACCAATATTTTGTAATTGTGACCACCACTTCACTGAACATCGACCACGGTTATGGGTAAAATGAAAATCATGAATAGTAGCATTGTTATGTTTTGATTCCATAAAATCTAAAACGTGAATCACTGGTTCACCATCTGGCGGTTAACCGTCTAAACTGATGGTTTAACATCTAAAAAAAAAGAGAAAATATAATTGTTGAAACTGCCTCTTTGTAACCTAACTCGAATCAGCAGTTTAGTAATTGAACTATAATATTCGTTAGGGCACTTAGATTTCAGAGCCCCTGACAGTTGTATTAACTGTAATTGAACTGTAATATTTTGTAGAATTACTTTCTTTTTTCACTTAATATATGGATAGACTTCCGGTAGAAAAAAATTAGAAAATAATAAAGCTCAGGGGTGTTTTTATAATTTTTCTGATTTGCAAATAATAATAACGATAACGATAACGATAACGATAACGATAATGATAATGATAATAATAATAATAATAATAATAATAATAATAATAATAATAATAATAATAATAATAATAATAATAATAATAATATTAATAAGCTGACGATGATGCTGTGGGCTGGTTTGGTTTCACCTGAGGTCTCAATAAGCTGTTTGGCAGATTATCACATGGTTACTAATGTAGTAGCAATTCGATGAGTGCTCGATCAGCCAAACAGAGCCCGAGCATCAAACTCAGGGCAAACATTATTGTTTCTATCTTAGCTAACTTAGCCATTGTGTCATTCTGAAACTGGAGTAGAGTTTTTAAGGCAGAATTTTGTGTTTTTTTTTTTTTTTAAATTTTTGACTTAGCCATTGTGTTCTCAATAAGCTGTTTTTTTTAAATCTTTGACTTAGCCATTACTTTTTTAAATTTTGTGTTCTCAATAAGCTTTTTTTTTTTTTAACTTAGCCATTGTGCCATTGTGTCATCCTGAAACTGGAGTAGACTCTCTTTCTTGTACAAATGCTATTCTTAAGATGTCGACAAACTCAAAGACTGTTTTTTCATCGCACAAATTCGTAAGGATTACATAATGGGAAATATATATATATATATATATATAATTGGAAAGCTCTGTGTCGCTTCGAGCAGGACGACTCTTTTGGTGTTTCTTTCCATATTTTTATTGAAGATTCATGTCAGATGTTTTAAAACTATAGCGGAACTTTGAAAATACATATTATATACTGAACTTATGATGTGTCGCTTCGAGCAGGACGACTCTTTTGGTGTTTCTTTCCATATTTTTATTGAATGTTCATGTCAGATGTTTTAAAACTACAGTAGAACTTTTAAAACACATATTATATACTGAACTTATGATTCGTCGCAACTTATCTTTGGACCATATTAAAGTGACAAGTGTCAGCTCATGAGGGGTCCAAGTCAAGCCCTCAGAGGTTATAACCTCTTAAGAAACTTTATTCACTGATGGAATTAAGTAGTGAAACAATCTGCATTGATCATCTTAAGAAAATATAACACAGGGATTATTTAGTAGCAGCAATGCTTTGTGGKAGTGCTTTTTAACATGTATTTGGATGCTTTTTTATATTAATGATGGTTTTCTGTTATTTGAGTTCTTTATTTAATTATTTGTAATATGCAGAATTTATGTGATTGTTCTTCTATTTTATTAACTTCAAAAATATTTTATTATACAATAATTTATTTATTTTTTGMGTTGATTCCTTGGGAGGGAAAAGGGTATCTCTTGGTCACCATGAATTGTGATACTAACTCTGTTTTTTATTGWAATTAGTAATTTTCTGATAATTCAGCTTATTCGTGCCAACCGAATATTGTTCTTGCTGCGGGTAGACAACCTAGTGGTGGAAGTGAAGTCACTCCTATTCTCCTTGGTCCTAAGCCATGTAAGTCCTGTCCCAAAAACATAATCAAACAAAATGTAAGAGATTTTTTTTTCCCTCCTTTCAGTTTTTGAAACTTGATGTGCGAAAAGATTGGTGATAATTCGGGAATAGGAAGTAGTTATAATATTTTGTACTAACATGTAGTTGATCATTAGCTATATATAAATATATCWTTCCCTCCTGAAGGGATTCTTGATTAGAGTATTTAATTACAAAAARACCCCTGAGATTCAATATAATTATTAGAACTAGGAAGAAGAAAACTCTTTCAAATTACAYTGTAGGTGTTTGTTATACTATAAGAGGTATTAATAATTTTCAAGGATAACTCTAGTTTGTTTTTTTTGCAATTAGGCTAAACTACAGGGGTAATTTTGTAATATTCTTGAATATATAACAAATAGAAGAGATTCATATTGTATTGTTAACGATGCAATAGTATTATTACCTTGATAAAATTTGTGAAAATGCCGACGAGGTACGAGGAATACTGATCAGGAGTGTAGGCCTTGTTGAGGAAAGGGTTAATATAGTAATTTTGGATAAAATCACTGCTGCCGGCAGCGACTAAGTACAGTGCATCCTTTATAATAGATGATGCTTGCTTCTGGCCTGCAACCTTTGTTAGTTTATCTTGGTACTCTTTATAGTACTGCAATTGTTGTGACAGTGGAATTACATGCTGCAAAAAAGAATAAAAACCACAATTTATATATATTTAAAAAGAAATCCTGTTTTTGATAATGTATATTAGAAATATAATTTATTTTTTATTTTTATACACTTAGAAGGGATGTGTGGTCATCATATCCAGCACCAGCAGAGGCAAAGTTAGCTCCTAAGAGAAGGCTCTTTCCTGATGCCTGTGGGCTAAGATAAGCCGGGGCGAAATTTGTAAATCCCAGGGTCTCAGCTGAAAATAACCAAATTCATTAGGTTAACAATGTCATAAAATCTAATTATGAGGGTTATTTACAATATTACCCTGAGGTTTAGTCTGAGTACACGTTTAACTCGGTTATCTTTCAAATTTGCAAATACCCTTTCACATTTTATTTCTCTTTTACAAATTATAAAAACACCCAACTATATATATCCCTTAAAATTGCGAACACACTGATTTTAAAAAGTATTTTTATTTTAAAATCTAAATAGTTTTTGTAAACAATTCAAAAGTTACCTGTAATATCAGTGGCTAGTTTTCCATTGCAAAACCTCCCAGTGGCCTCCTTATTCTTGAAATCCCTACCATAAGGAGGATAATTAGCCTTGAAAATATAAAAAAACTTCTTTATCTACATTTGAAGTAATGTTACTTTTCCCTGTTCCATTTGCATTGTTTGGTACCATCTCCAAAGACAAGTGGTCAAATTCGCCACGTAACCCTGAAAGTGAAGGTGCTCAACATGAATCGAGTACGAAAATATGATATAAATATAATTAACTCGTGCACGCTACAAATGCAAATGAATGGTGCTTTTATATTTTTTATTCACATATGTAGCTCAAGTGGTGTCGCTTTACTTGATCAGTCACTTTATTATTATTATTATTATTATTATTATTATTATTATTATTATTATTATTATTATTATTATTATTATTATTATTATTATTATTATTATTATTTCACCGCTCCAAAATTATTATAATAAAGATCACGTCAAACTCCATTTGAAGAGCTTATAAGCTTTTTAAATATCTTATAAGATATTTTAAAGAGATTATAAGCTAAAAGTCTAAATCACTTTCTTAAATTGTTTGAAAATATGGCAATGTTTTATTCATCAATAGCTGAGATTTGCTTCTTTAAAATGTTGATACACTACATAAAAATGAGGTATAACAAAATGATATTACTTTATATATCACAGTGCTAGCTATAAAAGAACAAATTTCAGCAACTTTTTACTTTTGTTATTAAATTGTGACTAAATCATAAAATCATTGGATACTTCTAAAAGGAATATTTTTTATAAATAGTTGAAGACTAAATATATAATTGGCCTAAATGTAAAAGTTTATAAGTTCAAACTCGAAATTGTTGATAACTAGATTGCCAATGTTTAGCCTAAACCTCAAAACTTAGTGTGTGAAAGTGAATTAGACAACCTAAATTAAAAAGATCAAAACTTACTTAGAAACAACGAAAAAACATAAAAAAACCCTAAAAAAAAAAGTAAAGGACATCAAAAATAAATCATTTGTAAATTCAGAAATTTGTAATTCTTGGACCAAAAAAAAAAATAAAATAGATAGTTATCATTACTTATGTGTGAAAGATAGTTGTCCTATCATTTTGTGTTTATCGAAAGTTAATCCTACTCTGAATTGCCTTGATGTGCAGGATTCCAACTCTATAGTTCAAGGTGAAAAACGATTGCATGAAGGTGTCATAGGTTGGTGTCGCTCGGCGCCCCCTTCCATCCGACAAAATTGTAAGTCGTCTTCACTTTCTAACTACTATCTTCTAATGCTGCGTTTTCTTTTATATGAAATGACTTTTAAAATACAATTATTTCACTATCAATAACCACGATTGTTATAATTAATATAAAATACTTATTAAAAAAATTATATCCTCCTTCGTATTTAGCTTTTCGATCTTTTAGAAGAGATGGATCGGAGTTGGATGAAAGCAAGTCGCGTAAGCAAGGAATATGAAGATGGGTGGATTTTTTTATAAAATTTGCTAAAGTGAATCAGTTAGAACCTAGTGATAAGTTTTTGTGTCCTTGTGTTAACTGTTTGAATGGGAGACGACATGAAGCCCATATGATCAAGGAACATCTTCTGTGTGATGGTATAAACAAGAATTATACGGTATGGACATGGCATGGCGAAGTGTTCGACATTCCACCAGAGACGACTGAGCAAGCTTATGGCCAACGCACTCGTGGAGATGTCGATGATCGAATTCAAGACGGGGACAAACTTGAGGACATGATACGTGATGTTGGTCAAGAATCCTTTCAGGAAGCACATGTGCATGATATTTTGAAGAGTGATTCAGAGAAGCCTTTGTTCCCTGGGTGTAAAAACTTCACACGCTTGTCAGCAACGTTAACACTGGTCAATATTAAGGCACGCAATGGGTGGAGTGACAAAAGTTTCACTGAATTGCTTGAACAGCTGAAAATGATGTTTCCAGAAGATAACACTTTGCCAAGCCGCCACTACGAGGCAAAGAAGATATTATGTCCGATGGGTTTGGAGTACAAGAAGATACACGCGTGTCGTAATGATTGTATATTATACAGAAATGAGTACGAGTCATCAGATAAGTGCCCTAGGTGTGGGGTATCACGGTACAAAGAGAGATCGGGTGAATGTAGTAGCGACGAGAGCACAAATCGACGTTCCCCAGTGAAAGCGGTATGGTATCTTCCGATCATCCCTAGATTTAAACGTTTGTTTGCAAATGCAGAAGATGCAAAGAACCTTACGTGGCATGCAGATGGGAGAAAATGCGATGGCAAGTTGCGACATCCGGCAGATTCTTCTCAGTGGAAGAAAATTGATCGCTTGTTCCCAGATTTTGGAAGCGAATCACGAAACCTTCGGCTTGGACTTGCTACAGATGGAATGAATCCGTATGGTAATTTGAGTAGTCAACATAGTTCATGGCCCGTGTTACTTGTTATTTACAATCTACCTTCATGGCTGTGTATGAAACGAAAATTTATCTTACTTTCCATGATGATATCGGGACCAAAACAACCCGGAAATGACATAGATGTTTATTTACAACCCTTGATTGAGGACTTGAAAAAGTTATGGGATGAGGGTGTTTACATGTTTGATGGGTACCGAAGGAAGACATTCAAGTTGCGTGCTCTCTTATTTTGTACCATTAATGATTTTCCAGCATATGGAAACTTGAGCGGGTATAGTAACAAGGGCCATCTCGCATGTCCTATATGTGCAGATGAAACGGGCTATCTACAACTCAAACATGGGAGAAAGACTGTGTACACTCGTTCTAGGCGGTGGCTCCGACGTGATCACCCATATCGTAGATTGAAAAAAGCTTTTGATGGAAGTGTCGAGGAAGGACTTGGGCCAACACCACTAACTGGTCAGCAGGTTTATGATAGGGTGAAGGACATTAATACTATATTCGGAAAGACCCAAAAGAGGGCTAGTGAGAAAAACATTTGGAAGAAGCGGTCAATTTTCTTCGATCTTCCGTATTAGCGCCATCTGGATGTGAGACACAGTATAGATGTGATGCATGTGGAGAAAAATGTGTGTGATAGTTTGATCGGCACACTTCTCAACATTAAGGGCAAGACGAAGGATAACGTTAAAACTCGACAAGACTTGGCTCATATGGGTATACGACCAGATTTGCACCCTGTATCGTCTGGAAATAAAATATATCTGCCCCCGGCATGTCATACTTTGTCGAGAGAAGAAAAAAAAGTTTTGTGAGTCTCTACGAGGCGTGAAAGTGCCACAAGGATACTCTTCGAATATCAAGAGTCTTGTTTCAATTCAAGACCTTAAATTGGTCGGCTTAAAGTCTCACGATTATCATGTCTTGATGCAACAACTTCTAGCGGTAGCTTTACGTGACATTTTGCCAAAAAAGGTAAGACATGCCATAGTTCGGTTGTCTTATTTCTTCAATGATATATGTACGAAAGTTGTTGACCCTTTGAAGCTAGATGAGTGGGAAAAGGAAGCTACTGTTATATTATGCCAATTAGAGATGCATTTCCCTCCTTCATTTTTTTACATAATGGTTCACTTAATTGTTCATTTAGTGAACGAAATTAGAGAGTGTAGTCCAGTCTATCAGAGGTGGATGTACCCTATCGAACGTTATATGAAGGTTTTAAAAGGGTTCACAAAAAATCCATCTCGTCCCGAGGCTTCTATTGTCGAAAGATACATCGCTGAGGAAGCTATCGAGTTTTGTACAGACTACATGGGACAAGTGGAAAGTGTTGGGCTTCATAAATCTCGCCACGATGGGAGATATGGAGGTAAGGGTACACGGGGTGCCGAGATTCATTCCAAGAGTTTCGAGGAAGTGCTTCAAGCGCATTTGTACATATTGAATAACACTGAGGAGGTTCTACCTTACCTGGATGATCATAAAAAAATTTTGAAGACAAATAACCCTCGAATGAAGGAAAAAGAACTTCTGATTGAGCATAATAAAACTTTCCTCTCATGGTTTAAAAAARAAATTGTTGCTTCGAAAACTGCCTCGGAAACGTTAATGCGGCTAGCACATGGGCCTAAGAAAGATGTCATTACGTGGTGTGGATATGATATRAACAAATTCTCCTTCTACACAAAGTCACAAGA
Source organism: Phtheirospermum japonicum (assembly GCA_014905375.1). Lineage (NCBI taxonomy): Eukaryota > Viridiplantae > Streptophyta > Magnoliopsida > Lamiales > Orobanchaceae > Phtheirospermum > Phtheirospermum japonicum. The sequence continues at coordinate 319,836 of BMAC01000460.1, forward strand.
TGATAAGAGTTGCTATCAAAACAGCGGGGTTACTATTGAAGCCGAGGCAATGCACTTTTCTAGTGTCAAGGATAAAAATCCCGTTAAAGCATCTATGAACTACTTCGGATTCATTGAAGAAATTTGGGAGGTTGACTATGTTGAGTTTCGAATACCTGTTTTTAAATTCAAGTGGGTTGATATTAACACAGGTGTGCAAATCGATGAAATGGGATTTACGTTGGTAGATCTTCATAAGGCAACTTATACGGATGAGCCTTTCATCATGGCATGTCAATCTAAACAAGTGTTTTATATCAACGATCCGTGTGATGAAAGATTGTCGGTGGTCCTCAAGCATGATAGAAGCATGGATGATACTCATGAAAATGAAGACTCAACACTTGATAACTTCGAGACTCTCTTTTCCACAACACGAATGCCTAAACTTGAAGAAAATATATCAGACGATGTGCATGCCAATCGGAATGATCATGACGAGGGCATATGGGAGAATATTATAATATAATTTTAAGTTAAGTATTCTTTAAAATTTCTAATTTCGAAACACAATAATATATTATGAAAACTTTTTATGTCAAAAATAAACCAACTTGTGAATTTAATGTGTTAATTGATAATTTGATGGAAATGTAATTTTTTAAATTCTATTTTGTGCTCTTCTAGTTTAACCTTTATTAATTTTTTTTCTTTTCTATTTACACAGGTAAATGGCTCCTCCTGTGAGGTCTCGCTCGACTTCTCCTCCACCCACTACGTCGAGGAAGACTAGATCTTCCACACGGTGTAAATCGATTGCCAAGGATCGTGTTGGTGTCAAAAAACAACCACTTGACTTCGACAGCATTACAGGAAAAACAAAAAGGAGTCATCAAGTGGAATTGAGTACTTATTTGGGAAAACTTGCTCGAGAGAATGTTTCGAATTTGATTGAGAAGTGGAAACTTGTTCCGGATTCTACCAAGACTTTAATATGGATAGATGTTATGGTATTTCATATCTTTTCATTTTCAACTTATTATTATTATTATTATCATTATTATTATCATAGTTATTATAATTGTTTTTTTTTTGTTGTTACAGGCGAACTTCAAGGTTCCAAATTGTTCCCATTTCAAAAAGGAGGTTTTTAAATCGGTGGGAAAAAATGGAGAGATTTTAAATCAGCTTTGACGACAGATTATGTATTTGGGGATTCCAGTGACACACCTTGCCAAGCGTATGGTATCGAAGCAAGTGAGTGGGAACAATTTAAAAGGATTCGATTGGACCCTTCTTGGAAGGTAAATATTAAATTCCTTGTTCATCTTTTCCTTTTTTGTACGCAAGCACTCATTTTCCCTTCTTTGGTCCAGGAGAAAAGAGATAAAGCGCAGGAAATTGCAAAAAAGAACAATGCTCCGCATATTCTATCTCGTGGGGGTTATGCCTTATTGGACGAGAAGATTATGGAGAATAAAGCAAAGAAGCGACGTGAAGAAGCATTGCAATCTGGTGCTATTGTTGATCCTCCATCTCCCCCTTCACGTCACGAGCAGTTTAAGCTGGCTCGCACAAAAAAGTCCGGTGAAATGACATCCGATGCCGCAAGGGAGATTGCTAGGAAGATTGTAAGTTTGTATTCAATATATTTAGATTTTTTAATTTATCATCTAGGTTTTTTATTCCTTAAGTAGGAAATAAAAAATATATAAATATTTTAACAATTATTAATAAATTATTCCGCTCACTTAAATTATCATGTTTTAATTAGTTTTTAAAATCATAACATAACAGAAAGATCTAAAAATATCATTAAACAATTACTATTTTGTTGTAAGATGATTTGGAGAAGGAGCATAGAAGTGGCTCTTTTGTTGTCGATGGACGCAAGGATATTCTAAGTGCTGCAATTGATCGACCAGATCACGCTGGACGTGTTCGTGGCGTTGGAGGTGGTGTGGGGATCCAAGAGTACTTTGGCTCTCAATTATGCGGGTCCTCATCATCCGTAACTCCTGAATTTTTGGGGATCCTGACATCCATGATAACCAAGCAGGTTAGATCTGAGATATCGAACAAGTCAAGAGCGAAGTAAGATGCGAGATGGTCGAACAAGTCAAGAACGAAGTTACATCCGAGATGATCGAACAGATCAAGGACAAAGTTAGATCCGAGATGGCCGAACAGATAAGGAAAGATGTTACACAACAGTTGTTGCAGCAATTCGTCCAGCCAGTAGAAGTCACGAACCCTCCAGCTGAGGTGGATCCAAATCTCGGCCGTAGTGGGGTCGGGAGTTGTGTTGGCCCTTCTAACATTCCATCTCCTTTGATTCCCCGTGTCGATATTCCAATTGTATCGTTCCCCCTGCTGACATTCTAACTCGTTCGCCTCCGACTATAGTTAATAATCGATGGGAGTTATATGTCGATGATCGTTCTTCTACCCGTCTGGTGGCCCTTGGGACAGTTCATGAGGGGGGTTCGACGCTACATGGGGTGCCTTTGTCGAAAGATTTGGTTAGATTGGTGGTTGAGGACATTCGAGATGGTGATGCTCTCGTCCCGGTGCCGAGTGAAGAGATAATCACGGTGAGGCAAGCAGTAGGTGGTTTTATTGCGTGGCCAAAACATCTTGTGAAGCCTATGTCAACACAGGTAATAATTGTTTGTTTCTAATTACACTAAAATAGAGCGTCAATAACTATTAATTTATGTTTAATATTTTAGGAGACCGAGCGACCAACCAAAAAAGGTCGGACTGTTGATAACCCCGTTCATGAATTGCTTACTATTTCTGCTCGCCTTTATAAGTGTCCATTTCGGCTTCCTTGTGATGCAAGCATTGTTGGATTTGAGAATGACATCCCAGTGACCATTCATTACCAAGAAGTATTGGACGTCGTGCAAGGCAAAACGTGTGTTCAAATATCGACTGTACAACTTTGGATCCTGTAAGTATATTTTAAATTTTATTTAATTAATTTTTAGGTTCATTAATTGATTTATAACTTTGATTGAATACTTGTTGTCATGGATATGTTAGGTTTTTGAAATCACTCGTTGTTGAGAACCGATCGGATGCGGTGTATGGATTCTTTGAGCCTCTATCCCCCGTCAATATAGGTAGCAAGAAACATTCAAGCACTATGGTCCCGTCAATTCTCAAACATATGAATGAATATAAAAAGCAAATATACCTGGGAGCATACCATCATAAGTAAGTAGAACTTAAACTATAAGTTGTAGTATTACTGTAGGTTGCATGAATTATTCTTAATAATATTCATTTCGAAATGCAGGCAACATTGGCAACTCTTTGTAATTTTGCCTCAAAAAGGGACTGCTGTGTGGCTTTGTTCAAATCATCAAAAGCCCGACTCAAACATCAAATTACTAGTACAAAGGTAAACTCTAGCTTAAAATACTTACATCATATAGAATGTGAACGTACGTTTTGGTTCTAAGCATGAAATAGATTGTTTTAATAAATCAAGGACTAAAATGTAATTTTTGAAATTGGGACAATAGATTGTTATAACGTCATTGGTAAGTTTGGTAGCATTTTGGATTTGTTTTTGGAGTTTTGTTCTAAACACGAATTATATTGTTTAATTTTGTGAAATTAGGAACAACAAATTTGAAATGGTTATAATGTATAACGGTATTGTTATAATGTGTTATAATATATATTTTTTTTCATAGTGTTGTGACCCCATTTAAGATGTTGAGTGGTGCGCAGTTGAGTAAATCTAAGCAAGGGGTTGATTGGATTTTTCCAAAGGTAATGTATTACGTTTCTTTGAATATATTTGGTTATATTTTTATGATCGTAAACACATCATCGAAGGGTTTATTTCAATGAAACCTTATGTTTAACTCACAGTGTAATAAACAAGATGAAGTTTGGAGTCGGGTTATTATGTCATGCTTTGGATGTGGACTATTGTTCGAGTGGGTATTACGGAAAATTGGCAAGAGGTAATATTTATAATATTTTATTTTATAGCAAGAATTTTGTAATTCTTTTTTTTTAAGTTTCATTATTGCTAAATACGTATATTAAATATTATTTGCAGATGTTTAGTGACCAACCATTTAGTGCTGATAATATCAAAGAAATACAAGAGCAATGGTCGAGATATTTCATTGACATTTATGATGGATGATTGGGGTATGTAGTAGATGTATACTCTTGAAGTTTAGGTTTCATTGTGAATTGTTTTGGATTGTTATGAAGTTTGGTTCCATTTTGGATTGTATATGAAGTTTGGTTCCATTTTGGATTGTTTAGTTGTGGATGATGAATTGGATTGAATTGTTTTCGTTGTGGAGGATGGAATTGAATTGTTTTAGTTGTGGAGGATGTATTGAATTGAATTGTTTTTCAACTTGGTTGCATTTTAAATTGTTCAATTTATGTATGAATTTGGTAGTTGTGGATGATGTATTGGAGGATTTAATTGTTTTTCAGTTTGGTTGTATTTCAAATCAGCATTCAATTCAATTAATTTCGAGCATGGGAAAAAAAAACTGGTAGAAAAACAGGCCCAGCCAGTTTTATATAAAAAACTAATTTAACGTCGGTTCTAATAACCGCCGTGAAATTACACAAAATTTACGGCAGTTCCTGCAACCGATGTTAAAGCTTATATTTAACGGCGGTTGATAAACCGCCGCAGAATATATCAATTTACGGTGGTTATAAAAACCGCCGTTAAATATAAGATTTAACATCGGTTGGAAAAACCGCCGTCGAATCTGTTCAGACAACGGCGGTTTAACAACCGCCGTTACAATAGCCTGAAAACCGCCGTTAATGTTACCTTTGCAACGGCGATTTTAAAACCGCCGTAAAATATAAGATTTAACATCGGTTTCAAAACCGCCGTCGAATCTGTTTATACAACGGCGATTTTAAAACCGCCGTTACAAAAGCCTGAAAACCGCCGTTAATTTACCTTTTCAACGGCGGTTTTTAAAAACTGCCGTTATTATTAACGGCGTGGCGGTCGATACAAGGGCAGTTCAAAAACCGCCGTTAAACATGAAAAAAAACCGCCGTTAAAAAGGGTTTCTGCAGTAGTGTGCTTTTCTAGATCATAAACTTTTCTGCACTTTGTTTAATTGTTTTATAGTTTAGCGTTGAATACGTTTGAATGTTGATGTTTGTTCTCTAGTTTTGTTAATGTAGTTCATCATCTTTTACCGTTCTTCTCGTTTTTAATTTATGTTTAATTGCTTAAGTAGTTTAGTTATAATTTAAATTTTTGAAATTCTGCTATTGATCATGTTGATGTTTTTCGGTTAGAATTTATCGTTCTAGTGCCTAGAGTCATTTAGAACCATCTCTCAGGATGATTCGACGCTTGATCGACAAGTAGGAATTGACAACCCTATCCCGTAGGTAACGTGCTCGATGAAATTCCCAAGTGATCGTGGTGATTCTTCTAGCGCACTAGAACCCTCGCTTTCTTAATTGTTTAAAGGCTTTTTATTTATTTAATTAATCACATTAGATGTTAGAACTCTCAAACCAAAATTGGATCGCTTGTTTAGTCTAGTCTTTCCTTTCATCTTTATGTTCGTAAAATTAAATACCGAAATAACTTCCAATTAGTGTTCCTTGTGATTCGACTCGAGTCCAACATACCACCTACAGCTGCTTCGTTCTCTTGCGGATGAGCTTTATATTTTTAAATAAAAAGTAGGTGTAAAAAGTTCAATTCACAAGGTGTTTTATAAAGGAAAAAAATAGTCACAAGACAAGCAAAATCAAGTCCAAGACTGATGTTGTAACTGATAATGAGTACAGCCCTTGTGAAGAAGGTGAACAAGACGAATCAAATGAAGAGAATGATGATGAGGATGTGTCGAATATTAGAAGACAGGGCTCTCTTTCAAAGAAGGTTGTTTTTTTCTTTTTAGTATATTTACTAAATACATGATTATTTTATTAATTGTGATAGTATATTCCAGGTAATGCCCAAAGGAGGAAAACTTATCAGTAGTTCAGAGAAATCACGACCCCTTACCTCTTAAATGGAAAGTTTAGTAAAGACACGGTGTCAAACACGTGAATTGCAAAAGCAACATGGGAAAGACGAAGACCAAAAACAAATTGGCTCACTGAAGATGATACAACAAGAGAAGATTGATGAGCAAGAAAGCTTTAGTCAAGTTGAAAGAGTCTCTGGACAAGGAAAAAAGGAACAAAGGGTATGTATGGTCGGAAAAACACTCGTAGCTGATAAGCCGTTGAATTATTCGGCCGACATAATTCCCATAACAAATCCTCAAGACAGAGTGGTCGAGATAAATACCTCTAAAAAGAATGCGCAAAGCAAGACATTGATCTCACCTGGATCACTTGGTGCTAATGTTAGGATGAAAATGAATCCATGAGTAGAAGAGCAACTTTCTGATGGTTTTCTAAAGATACCTACTCAATTTAAGAATTTCTCCTCTCTTAACCAACGAATGGAGGTTCACAAAAGCGACAAGTGAGTTATTCACAAGATCAGTTATTTGATGACAATAGTGGTTTCGGGTTTGGTTTAGTGCAGGAAAATGAAGCTTTTCAAAGCTTAGATGAGCAAGTTTCTGAAGGAGAAAAAGATAGAGATCCAAAAGAGACCGAAAATGATGTATTCAAGATCAAAAACTAGTCACTTCCTCTACAAGAACAACAAGATGATCAACCTAGTAAGGGTAAGAAAACTTATGGTATGCAAGTCTGTTATATAATGTTGTATTCATTATTTGTTATCTATTTTTTTTTTTTTTTGCTTGTGGGTTTTCATTCACTGAAATAATAAGCGTATTTGGGTGTAGAATATGTGCTAATATATATCAATATTCTTTCTATTCATTTGTACAGTTCCACTAAAAGCAAAGAAAACCAGGGGGCCAAGTTTGTGCAAAGATGTCCATGAATTGACAACAAATAATCGATTGCTGTAACGCCCCGAATTCACTTTAGTCGAAAAGGGATTTATATTTTTTTAAATAATCAAATGGAGAAATCTTGGCATCACAATAAATGTCCAAATTTTCACGAATTTAACATAAAAGAATCACATTTTTCAAAATGTTCAAGAATCACGCAGCGGAAATAATCATAATATAAATAACCAAGTTCTCAACAGTGGAAATTGATAACCACAGTATTTTATGTCTAATTTGACTCTTATTTAAAACGTAAAACAAGATTAAAACATAAAAATCCAATAACAAGAGTTTTCATTCCTCTCCTCATTTCCCTTTCATTCGATATCTTCATTTGCACCTGAAAAACACGTCGTTAATTTGGGATGAGCTCAACGTACTCAATAGTTACACCGACATTCCCCATGCAAAATTATACAACTCAGATATAGCACAATTAACCATAGAATTCACAATTTTAACGTCGAAAAACAGTTGACTGCAGCTAAAACGCGGTGAGTTTCCTCGATGACACTTTAGGTCATAGGCACATAAGGCCCCTGGTTTTAATCATTGGGTATAGCACGCCGGGATAAACCCGATGACAACTTTTGGTCACAGACAACTTTAGGTCTACGTCTATATTAGATTTTGATAAACATCGAATTTCATGATACACATAGCACATAGATTTAAGCATGTAAAATTTAACATAGATAAGTCGGTGGTCCCTACCTCGTAAAAATGTCGTGGAAAATCGAGTGGAATGCACGTAGTTAAAATCCTAGGTCCCCTTAATGCTCGTCACCTAATCAATTTGATAATATATTTAGTTAGTATTTTCATATTTAAAATTCTTAATAATAATAATAATAATTATTATTATTATTATTATAATAAAAATGGACTGAAATGTATTTTTATAAAATGTTTCAGGGGCTGGATTGAGGTTTTGGCAAGCTTTGGGTTAAATTGGAACGATGGCAAAGGCTGGGGGTTTAAATTGAAGGGGGCTAGAGGTCTGGGGGTCAATCTGGGAATAAGGGAAAATGGGATGGTATAAAATAAGGAATCCAGCTCTTAATCGCTTCACACCCGTCTCTTCCCCCTTTCTTCTTTTCTCCCGAAACCAGAAAAATAAGCGGCGACGGCGAGCTGCACGGCAGTCGGCGCACGGCGGAGGCAGGCGAAGTGGCCGACCATTCGGACGGCGGCGTTGGTGTCTGGCAGCAACCGACGAGGCTACGCCCCTCTCCCCCTTTTCTGGAATCGACGGCGGTCCGGCGTTGGCTTTGGCTTTGGGAAGAAATTGGCAGCGGCAATCGGCGAAACGGTGGCGGTGGCGACGGCTTCGGCGATTGGGCGACGGCGCTCAGGCGTCGCTCTCTCTCTCTCTCTGGGCCCGGGCGAATTTCTTCTTCTAGAATCGGGATCGACAACGTCGATGCTGGCGCAGCACCGGCGGAGGCAGGCGGAATCGGCGTCGTCCACCAGTGACAGCAACTGCCGGGCTCGGTTGGTTTTCGTGGGCCACTGGGTCTCGCCAAATTCTCAGAACTCGACCGATCGGGTGGCGTTTTGAATCACGGGGTGCTGGGCGACAGGCGTGGAGATGGTGGCGATCCGGTGGTGAGGGGTTGATGTGGCTGCGGGGAAATTTCAAGGTGGCTCGGATGGGTTTGGGTAAGATCGGTTCTCCTTTCTCAAACCAGAAATCGGCATTCGCCGATCCACACAACCCAGCAAATTGGGGGCGAAGGCGACTCGGCTGCGAGGGGTTGCTGGGTGGCGGTTGGAATCGACCGTGGTGGTGGTTCGACGATGGGTTTGTGATGGTGCTGTAGTTCGGCACTTTTGAATCGGGCCACAGGATCACGGCCGTTTGTTGCGGCAGAGTCGGGAATCCAGGTGATTTGTCGTCATGGTTGTTCGGGCATGGAATCGTTCGGGAAAAACATGGCTACGGTGAAAATTTGGCCGGAGTTTTGGGTTGGATTTCGGGCCTGGATTTGGGGATTTGATGGTGTTTCAGCTGGGATTTCGTTTGGAGTTGGTGATATAAGGATGTTGGCAATGGTGATGGTAGGAATCGGCTGTGCTGGGAATTGGGATTGAAGGGTTTGGTTTGTTCTTTGAAAACAAGTAATTTAGAAAAATAGAAGATGGGTTTTACCTTACTTGCGGCCATTTTGCAGAAATGTGAAAAAAAGTGGAAAAGGGCTGCAGATGGTTAAAAACGGCTAAAGAAGAAAAATGGAATTTTTCTTATAAACCAAAGATTCTTTTTTAATTTAGAGTTAGGGTAGAGTCATGCTGGATACGGGCTAATCATTGGGCTTCGTTTTTAAAGTTCGAAAAGAGTCGATCCAATTGACGATCTTAAATTATAAACCAAATAATTCCGTGAACGACCCAATAGTACTTTAAATTATTAATATAACTATAATATAATAAATTATAATAATTTTAGAAATCAAGATTACTTTAAAACTAAAATCTATTAATTTGATTATAATAAGATTTTAAAATAATTTAAGATAATTTATATAGAATACAACTATAATATAATAATCTTTAAAATTGAGGTATAATATATTTAACAATCGCACTAGAAATTTTATTAAATAGAGTTTCTCAAATCAATTAGAACTAAAAGTATAAAATAATTTATAGTGACGAGATTGGGACTAAGATTATTTTTAATGCATGATTGTAATTAAATAAATAAAAAATGCATTGGATGTATGGGTGTTACAATTGCCTATTATTTTAAATGGTTCATGTCAGCCAATTGGGCCAGATAAGGCCACCTTAGGCAAGTTTATTCATTTTTTGGGTTCATTAACTCGAGATTCTAATCTTGCACCTTTGAATGAGCTTGATTGGCGCCTAGTTCGTGATAAATATAAAATTTGGGACTATGTGAAGGTATATGTAATTTGGGAACTGGTCATGATAGTGTTTATGAGCTACATTACATACTTTAGCATATTTTTCCATTAATTCAATTCAGTTATTTACTGAAACCTATGTTTTAATTTCAGTCAACTCATTCCTCTGTTGCAGAAGAAGTTCATTATAGCAGAAGAAGGTAAAAACTATATTCTGCGATCAGTTGGAGTTCTTTGGCGTACTCACAAAACTAGAGTTAAAGAAAAATATTACACCAATCCCTAAAACATAGATACAAGGACAGGATCTCCAGTTCCAGGTTCACATTTGAAAGATTTGCTAAACTATTGGAATCTGGAGAGGTTCAGGTATTTATTTTCTCTATGTTTTTATTTCTATCAAAGAAATTCAAATATACTTAACGTGCCTTTAGTAATCTACTGAAAATATACAGATCCAGACATTGATGAATCATCACACAAATTAGATCAATGTGGATTTCTAAAAGGACATGTCTCTTTCTCACAAAGAAGCATAAACCGAAAATGTTGAAGATAAAGATTAGTACCCCTCAAATAAATATATAATAAATTTTACTGGTTTATTTAGTACAAACTCCAAAAGGTGAGAATTGAGATTTTTCATATTAGCAAATACAAATAAAAAGTCATGTAATAAACATATATTGAGTAGACAATTCCATTAAACATGCTCTTGCATTTGTGATGAAAATAGAAAGGAGATGGAGGTCCAGAATAACCTTAGATTCGGTTTCAGATAAACGTCTCTGATTTGCATCTTTTTGTACATATTTTCATTATCATTTTTGTGTCACGTTGCGTGTTTTTCGCTTGCTTTTTGTTGCTTTAGGAGTCGGGTTGGCCGTTTTTTGTATTTCTAGATTTTCTTAGTTTTTGTACGTTTTGTTATTAATTTTCGTAGTTTTTCACGTTTCCATTTTTCTTGGCCGTAGGACGTCCAAGCGGGGCCCACGCTCGTTTGGGATCGTCGACACTCGACTCGGGAATGGATGGACAAAGCAAGGAAGCGCAACGAACGAGGTTCGACAAACCGGCGGACGCGAAAAGAATGAGAAATTGAGCCGGGCGCTGGAATCCAGTCGACCGACTGAATGTTCAGTCGATCGACTGACCTTTAAGTCGATCGACTGACCCGGAAAAAATCGAATGGATTCCAACGAGTTTTGAAGTTTTGACATGGCAGTCGATCGACTGACTACTTGGCCGATCGACTGCTATCGATCGACTGGTCCTCTCAAGATCGACGGAATTACAGGGCTTCAGGCCAATTTTGAAGGATCAGTCGATCGACTGCCGACAACACCGATCGACTGCCAGTCGATCGACTGCTTTTTCTGTCGATCGACTGAAAAGCAGAAATTTTGAAGATTTAAGCAATCAGACGTCATTTCAAAGAACAACTTGCTCCAGAGTGGCTTTCTTCCCCAAGAAGCTCTCCAACTTCAGAAAACTTTTGGCTTTTCATCCTTTTAATTAGTTTTAATTCCTATAAATTCCAGTAATTAGATATAGATTAGTTAAGTTAAGATCTTAGTTGTTTCATCTTCAAGCTTTGTTTTAAGTTTRATTTGTGAAGAATCTACCAGCTTTCAAGCTTTTCCTCATTCAAGCTTTAGTGTAATCAAGTACATTTGGTAACTTCTTTCCTTTAATTCCATGTTATTTTATCTTGATCTTGTGTTGAAGTTTGATTCTTGCTTGTGGTTGTTTTGATCATTTAAAATCTCTATCTTTATTTTCTAGCTTCCTAGCTTATGAACTTATGCTTTTAAGTTATTAAGTTCCAATCAATTTCTAATTTAGTATAAGTTGTTAAAGATCTTCCTTTAAAAACCCTTAATTAATGTTAAGTGCTTATGTTGACTTATTCAAATAAGTTGACTTTAATTTTCCCTCCATTTTACTAATTTCAAATAATTAAGTTTTTAATAAGTTAGTTAGCTTAAATTGATCGTTTTTAATATAAGCTTTAATTTCCTTTAAATGTTTTAATGTTTTTAAATCTTAAAGTTTCAATTTCAATCTTAGTTATAAAAACCAAACAATGACTATCGCTTTTCTAGGTTAAATTAGTTTTAAGTAAAACCGACGATAAGAACGATAAAGAAAACTGACGGCCGATCACATCCATCCTCGAGAGACACGACTCGGGACAACTCACCGCACCTACAGTCGACTCCGTACTATTACGGAGACGATTTCTAGAGCGTCGAGAAATCTTCGATCAAATTTTGGCGCCGTTGCTGGGGATGGATTAAGGCCAATGGCATTCTTAATTATTCTTATTGTCGTCGTAAATATCAGTTAGTCAATTACTTTCCACTCAATACGCGTAATCTTTTTGTCGCTTGTTGTGAGTGCAGGGTAGGTCCCATATCCCGTTCTCTCCGCTAGTATCACCAATAATCGAGAAGCGAACGATGGAAACCCTGCTCGAAAGCCCGATTCTACCCGCCCACACTCTAAACGATCGAAAGACGCCTCCGCCGCTTGATTGATTCGGCCGAGGATGGCAAACTACCGAGTTAGTTTGCCATACGACAACCCTTACATCCAAATTCCCGAATATGCAAATCCATATATCGCTCCCAAATATGACGACCCGTATGCTTCGATAGGTAAAGAGTGGATCTACTCTTCCGATCATTATGAGCCAAACCCTCCACATCAACCTCCGTTCTCATACCCCCACAACCCGAGTTTGGACGATCTATATGTTCCCCTCGCCCTTCCTTCTTCTCACCCCCATTTTGAATCGTACCCTCCATCGATTTATGATTCCGATTCTTCGAGCTAAAATTCTTACAACCTGTACTCGAGTTACGATTCTTACAATCTACCCACCTCGAGCTCGTATGCTCCGAGCGATGACCCTTATACCTCACTCTTTCAAGATTCGTCTACGTCCCCACTCCCGGACGTGGAGTCTCTCTTAGCCGAGCTCGTTGGAAGCCTCGATCGCATGGAGACCCACGCTAAGCAAATGGCCAATGACTTGGGTGAGCTAAAKAAACCGTACCCCGACGAGATACCCTTCTTTGATGAGGCGGTGCCCACGGTCGTTGATGATAATTCGAGATTTGACGATCTTTCGGAAGGTGAACGCTATGAGGTAGATATAGAGAACGAGGAGAATAGGTCGGAAAGCAACGCAACCCCTCTCGGATATTGTGAGGAGGTTGTAGTGGAAAGTGAGAAGGTGATATCTTCGGGGTCGCCGATGGCACTTGGATTATCGAGCTTACCTGCTATAGGAGAGGAAAATGCAGTTGTGCCGGCCTTGGAGGATGTGGAGCTGATCGAGCCTCTTTCGCCTCCACTCGAAACTTTGCTACTACTTAAACAAGAAAAGGTGGAAGAGGAGGAGGAAGATGTGCTGGGTCTTACTATCTCATGCCCGACTATGACTATTTCTAAAGTCGAGAGAAAGGGGACGACGGTTGGGGAGACGAAGAAGCACGCCGACCCATATTTGGATGATCACGTCTGGGTGATCGACTACTCACGCTTACGACCACCGAAGCAAGACCACATTCTTGATTTCTCGATCTTCCGGCTTGCACTACGCGCCCGCCTTGGTGATACTGATCACTCGGTGTGTCTACTCGAGAACACCAAGGCGTGGCATGATCGTCACCTGTTTTTGGATCCTGGATAACATTTTCGTATGATCGTCGAGCGAACGACGTAAACCAAACGCGCTACGTGGGAGGCAACCCACGACTTTCTAACTCTCTTTTCTTCTTGTTTTTATTTTAATTTAGTGTATATTCCATCTCTATATAGTGTTAATGGAAATTTTGGGGTTTGTGTAGGTCCAGTACTGAAGTTTTGGGAGAAAACAGGATCAAAAATGGAGCGGACTGCTGGAATGCAGTCGATCGACTGTACATATAGTCGATCGACTGGAATGCCTATCGATCGACTGAGTAATCGACTGACGTGATCAAATCGACTGGATTCCAGAATTTTTTTGGCTTTTGGCATGAGCAGTCAATCGACTGGTTATTTGATTATTGACAGCCAGTCGATCGACTGGCGCCCGATCGACCGCAACAGAGGAATCGACTGGATTACAGGGACTTTCGTGCTTTTTGCAAGAGCAGTCGATCGACTGTCGGCAACCGATCGACTGCAGTCGATCGACAGAGGAAAGCAGTCGATCGACTGCCCGACCAGCGGGCCTATAAATAGCAGTCGACCAGGCTGCAGTTTTTTTCCCCCCTCACACCTAAATCGACGAAATTCAGCAAAATAAAAAAAAAGAGAAAAATACCGAAAATAAGAAAAGAAAACGAGAGAAAAGATTTTGGTCGATCGACTAGGCCTAACTACGCGGGAGTTCTCAGTTTTTCATTCTTCTCCTTTCAAAATTCGCCTTGGGGATTGTCCGATTCCTCGTTCCTTTTTCTAACCAAATTCGAGGTACTTCGCTTATTCTATATCTTTGGGAACTTGGCAATTGATTTGTTGCGTGATTGGGTAGGGATTGGAGCCTTGTTCTTTTGATTTCCTTCTTTCAAAAATCTCGCCCACAAGGTGCTCGACATATTGCCCCAAAGAACTTCCAATTTTTATTTTCGTCGTTTCTCTGTCGTTTTTCGTTCGTTTTGTTTTCGAGACATCCCTACTACAAATTCGACCACATTCTTCCTGTTTTCACCTTATACAATGGCCGACCACTCCGACGATGAAAACATTTTCGGCCTTCCCCAATACCCCGATATCGCCGGAAACTACGGCGCCCCCTTCCCCATCTATTCCACCGACGAGGGGGAACTCTTCCAAAACCTTTCCCAGCGACATTTCGCTACCCCTCGTTTCGTTGACATTGAGCGTTTAGACGCGTGGGTGGAAAACGGGGATTATGACGGGTTCGGCACGCGTCTTCTAAGTTTCATCGACACGATGAATGGCCGGATGTTCGCGGCCCTCCGAGCACCGGCTTATCAGGAGCTAGTGCTCGAGTTTTTCACCACCTATGAGGATACGCGTGACAGGGGTTTTGACGTGCGTTTCGGGGGAGTTAAACGCCGTATCGATCATGGGGTGATACAAACGGTGCTCGGACTTGACTGCCAAGAGTCCTCGTTTGAGAAAGTGAGAGGTTGGAATGAGATTGCGTTCTGGGGGTCTATCACGGGCGGAAATGGTAGCCGGGATCGTTACTCGGCGTCGGTGATCGTCGACTTGGCGTTGCTTGGGGCGTACAAGTTCTTCGCCCACGTCTTGATGGGTAAACACGAGAGCACCAACCTCACTCGGCACGAGGTATACGTGCTTTGGTGCTTAAGCAATGGACATCCGGTCCCGTTTTTTCCGTTGATCCGAGCACAAATCGAAGGGATTCGGAGGACGAGGGGAGGAGGCGTCGCCCGACTCGGCATGGGGCCGATGATCACGGTTCTTTCCCGTTACTTCGTGTTTGAGGCCGAATCGGCAAACATGACGAGAATTAATCTTTTGGAATTGACGTTCAAGACGCCGAGAGCCCCAACGAACCCGGCGAGATGACAGCGCCATCGGGAGAATGAACGAGCTGAGGCCGGCGACGTCCCGAACACCGGTTCGGGCGCGCCTTTCGGGGAAGGCACGAGCCAAGCGGCAGTCCCGCAGTACGAAGGTCCGAGCACCGGCTCGGGTCCCGAGATGGGTTGGAACGATTTCCAACATGCCGTGTTTTCTCGGTTCGACCAAATGAACGTTCGTTTCGACCACCTCGACGAGGGGCAGGCAAGGAACGATCGAGCTCTCCGCGCCCTCCAGCGCTGGCTCTTTTTGATCGAGACTCGGATGCGTCGAGACGACGACAACGACGATGACAACGACGGCGGCGACGGTGGAAACGAGGAGGAGGAAGAAGAAGACGAGGCCGCAAACCTCCGTTCCCGACCTAGGAGACGTCGTTAAACCTCCTAGTTATCCTTTGATTATTGTTTTTATGTTTTATTTTATTTTGTATTTCGATTATGTTCGTTTATTCCTCGTCTCGTCTATTGTAAAAAAAAAATCTTTTTAATTGCTTTTGTTTTGTATATAGTTTCTTAATTATATATATATATGACTAATAAAATAAAATTTTAAATAAATCCAAACAAATTAAAAAAAATCAAATATATTTTCGTTTTTTTGTACATTGTTTGTTTTTCTGCACATTTTCCCACCTTTCCTAACCAAAAGATATCTTGTTGCTTGACTCGGTTTCCGACAACGAACTTGGAACGGCAACGACAACACGACTCGGATATAGGGGCGTTTTCTTTACCCTACAACTTTTTACCGCTTTTGTTAGCTTAATTACGCAATGAGGACATTGCTAGGTTTTAAGTGTGGGGTGGTTAGAATCGTCTTAAGCTTTTCATTTCGTCGTGTGCTTGCTTGTTTTAGTTTGAGAAACGTGTGTGATATTGTTGCTTAGACCCTTGGCGAAGTGACGCGGTTTTGATGATTTGTTAGGATGTTTAGATTTTCGATCGAATTTAGTGGATTTAGGTAGTTTAACTTGTTGGGATTCCCGTTCGGTTTTAGCTTCGTGCTATCCTTGTGCTCGTTTGGAACTAGTGCCTCGACTAACCCTCGTCATTGAACACTCTCTATAGGTTTTTGTTGTAATTTGGAGTCATCAATTGCTCCACGTGCTCGATCGGAAATATTCGAAAGTTATTTGATCGGAGTCATTTGATAGCATCGTATTTTCATATTATTGCACAAGTACCTCACGTCTACGGTACATAAAAAAAATTAAAAAAAAAGAGAAAAAAAGAAAAAGAAAAAGAAAAGAAAAATACGAAAAGAGATGAATAAACAAGGATACGTTATAAATCCTTGAAGTTATTGTATAGCACGTTTTTCSATTTGTTTCGATTTTTAGTATACTTTTGTAAAGAGAAGTGTTGATGATCTTGGCTAGTCGGGAGTCGATTAAGGCATTCTTAATTATTCTTATTGTCGTCGTAAATAGTAGTTAGTTAATTATTTTACATTCGATACGCGTAATCTTTTTGTCGCTTGTTGTGTGTGCAGGGTAGGGTCCCACATCCCGTTCTCTCCGCTAGTATCACCAATAATCGAGAAGCGAACGATGGAAACCCTGCTCGAAGAAGCCCGATTCTGCCCGCCCACACTCTGAACGATCGAAAGACGCCTCCGCCGCTTGATTGATTCAGCCGAGGATGGCAAACTACCGAGTTAGTTTGCCATACGACAACCCTTACATCCAAATTCCCGAATATCCAAATCCATATACCGATCCCAAATATGACGACCCGTATGCTTCGATCGGGAAAGAGTGGATCTACTCTTCCGATCATTATGAGCCAAACCCTCCACATCAACCTCCGTTCTCATACCCCCACAACCCGAGTTTGGACGATCTATATGTTCCCCTCGCCCTTCCTTCTTCTTACCCCCATTTTGAATCGTACGCTCCATCGATTTATGATTCCGATTCTTCGAGCTACGATCCTTACAACCTACCCCCGAGCTACGATTCTTTCAATCTATCCGCCTCGAGCTCGTATAAACCGAGCGATGACCCTTATACCTCACTCTTTCAAGATTCGTCTACGTCCCCACTCCCGGACGTGGAGTCTCTCTTAGCCGAGCTCGTTGGAAGCCTCGATCGCATGGAGACCCACGCTAAGCAAATGGCCAATGACTTGGGTGAGCTAAACAAACCGTACCCCGACGAGATACCCTTCTTTGATGAGGCGGTGCCCACGGTCGTTGATGATAATTCGAGATTTGACGATCTTTCGGAAGGTGAACGCTATGAGGTAGATATAGAGAACGAGGAGAATAGGTCGGAAAGCAACGCAACCCCTCTCGGATATTGCGAAGAGGTTGTAGTGGAAAGTGAGGAGGTGATATCTTCGGGGTCGCCGATGGCACTTGGATTATCGAGCTTACCTGCTATAGGCGAGGAAGATGCAGTTGTGCCGGCCTTGGAGGATGTGGAGCTGATCGAGCCTCTTTCGCCTCCACCCGAAACTTTGCTACTACTTAAACAAGAAAAGGTGGAAGAGGAGGAGGAAGATGTGCTGGGTCCTACTCTCTCGTGCCCGACTACGACTATTTCTAAAGTCGAGAGAAAGGGGACGACGGTTGGGGAGACGAAGAAGCACGCCGACCCATATTTGGATGATCACGTCTGGGTGATCGACTACTCACGCTTACGACCACCGAAGCAAGCCCACGTTCTTGATTTCTCGATCTTCCGGCTTGCACTACGCGCCCGCCTTGGTGATACTGATCACCCGGTGTGTCCTACTCGAGAACACCAAGGCGTGGCATGATCGTCACCTGTTTTTGGATCCTGGATAACATTTTCGTATAATCGTCGAGCGAACGACGTAAACCAAACGCGCTACGTGGGAGGCAACCCACGACTTTCTAACTTCTTCTTTCTTGTTTTTCTTTTAATTTAGTGTATATTCCATCTCTAAATAGTGTTAATGGAGTTTTTGGGTTTGTGTAGGTCCAGTTCTGAAGTTTTGGGAGAAAACAGGATCAAAATGGAGTAGACTGCTGGAATGCAGTCGATCGACTGCACATATAGTCGATCGACTGGAATGCCTGTCGATCGACTGAAGAATCGACTGACGTGATCAAATCGACTGGATTCCAGTACTTTTTAAGCTTTTTGCAAGAGCAGTCGATCGACTGGTCATTTACTGATCGACAGCCAGTCGATCGACTGGCGCCCGATCGACTGAAACGGCGGAATCGACTGGATTACAGGGACTTTCGTACTTTTGACAAGAGCAGTCGATCGACTGTCGGCAACCGATCGACTGCAGTCGATCGACCGAGGAAGCAGTCGATCGACTGCCCGACCAGCGGGCCTATAAATAGCAGTCGATCGGCTGCGTTTTTCTCCTCACACCAAAAAATCGACCAAAATCAAAGGCAAAATAAAAAAAAGAAGAAAGAAAATAACCGAAAATAAGAAAGAAAAAGAGAGAAACGATTCTTGGTCGATCGACTAGGCTAATTACGCGGGAGTTCTCAGTTTTTCATTCTTCTCCATTCAAAATTCGCCTTGGGGATTGTCCGATTCCTCGTTCCTTTTTCGAACCAAATTCGAGATTTTCTAGCTTCCTAGCTTATGAACTTATGCTTTTAAGTTATTAAGTTGCAATCAATTTCTAATTTAGTATAAGTTGTTAAAGATCTTCCTTTAAAAACCCTTAATTAATGTTAAGTGCTTATGTTGACTTATTCAAATAAGTTGACTTTAATTTTCCCTCCATTTTACTAATTTCAAATAATTAAGTTTTTAATAAGTTAATTAGCTTAAATTGATTGTTTTTAATATAAGCTTTAATTTCCTTTAAATGTTTTAATGTTTTTAAATCTTAAAGTTTCAATTTCAATCTTAGTTATAAAAACCGAACAATGACTATCGCTTTTCTAGGTTAAATTAGTTTTAAGTAAAACCGACGATAAGAACGATAAAGAAAACCGACGGCCGATCACATCCATCCTCGAGAGACACGACTCGGGACAACTCACCGCACCTACAGTCGACTCCGTACTATTGCGGAGACGATTTCTAGAGTGTCGAGAAATCTTCGATCATCTCTGATGAGAAAGTTCCAATTCAGCCTCTGCCAATTCCTGAAGCTACCTCAACAGATCACCTCCACCTCTGAAATTATGAGTAGAGGGTTTTAGAAAGTGTTTACGTTATCACATCATCAGTAAAACATATGAGAAATAGTATATACGAGAATGCATGTCAAAAACATAATTTAGCATTATTAGGACACAACTATTATCACTTACTTGGTACTACCACCAGTCACAACTCCACTGGGTTGGTAAATATCACCTTATAAGCTGACACTTTGCGTTCATGTTTCTATGTTGAAAGTGACCTAAAAACATAAAGTAATTAGATTATAGTATAAAAGAAAAAGGAGAACAGCAGTTAAAAAACACGTCCAACCATGAATTCGTGAAAGAATTCAAACATGTAAAAAATACACAATGCAATTCCAAAATCCTTAAATTGCATTCTTCTTCACTCGGTAGAATTAGAACAAACAAAGATGCAAGCTATCCTGTAATGGTATATTGTGCATTCATTATATAACTTAATTGTTGCCTGTCATAGCTGTTGTATATACTATATACTACACCACTAGGACCGACATTTTCACATATTTTTTCTTTGATGGACATTAATTTGATCAGGAAATGTGATGCATTCTTACTCTTTATATATGACAATGTCCCACAAATCCACATGAACAGTCACATTTAAGCTCCACACTATTTTCATTTAATGCTGCTTTCTGTTAGCTCTATTTTCACCCTGATATAAGCTTGTAGGTCGTACAGAACTCCTATTACGAAAAAAGGCCTCACAAGGTTTGATCTCCAAGAAAATCTTGAAATATAATTTATCTAGCAATATGAATTGTAAATTGGGCTGGGAGTATGCTCAATAATATCATTAAGTCATCATTCTCAAAGGAAAAAGATTTTATAATACACGATTTGGTTTTCATGAATTGAACCAATGCAGGTCAGGTCAACATATATCCTCCAATGTATTAAAAGATGATATATTATGCACCATCTAAATTCTGTTGAACATGTATGATATATTATATTAGATCTGTGAAAGATACATTAAAATACCTTTTTTAATCTCTTGATGTCAAGTATATATTGCTTATATTTGAACTTTATTACTAGTAACAATATTTTGTATCTGGGATGATTTAAGCAAAATTATGCTCTACCATATGCAAGAAATCAGTGAAAAGAAAAGTGAGAGCAACAATCAAAAAAACAGACACACTATGGGTCTTATTGCATTTGCAAGAAAGCGTCATGAGCTGGTAAGAATTACATATGGTTCATGTTACTTTGGGATTTTACAGGGCTTGTTATAAAATATATTTTATATGTAAAATTCTTAATACGAGTGAAAGGAATATATTGATACATACATGTATATAACTTTATACATGCATATAAAGGAGTGAGAACACAATGAAATTATCAATTCTTACATGGCTATGAACACAAAGCATCTCTTTTCATAACATTTTAAGTTATTTTCTTAGATTGTTTCCATGTTGTGAACTGGATGAAGGCCTCACACGCATTTCTAATAGGAGAACTGGGCAATGCTACTCTTGTGTATTGAGGAGATATGAGTCATTTGCCTCTTATAAACTCATTTAGTATCATTTATCCTACATAATTTATGCCTCTTGTTTTATATGCAGCTCTTTCGGTTCTGATTCTGGAGTCATCCAAATACAAATTTATAATTTATTCCAATATGTGAATTATATTTATGCCATTAAAACTAATACATTTATAATCTTACCCCTGTCTTCTGTAAACGTAGCGTCAAGAATTTGAATCCACCTTTAAGTATCAAAATCAGACAATCCAAAACGTACAACTAAGCCAAATTACTAGAATCAATAGATGTTTTTAGATTTTTCATGGACACTTCGGTTTTCCCGCAAATTTGTGGTTTCTGTATTTTTCTCGATTGTTAAGATGGTTTCGTCATTCTAAACTGTTGGAATTTTTAATATTAATGGTTTAGTACGTGTACACATTTCCTAACAATTGAAAATAAGAATCTCTTAATTATTAATTACATTTTTTCCATCATTATAGGATTAAAGGTGTATTTAAGTCGAGTTAAAATTTGACAAAAATTTTCATACTTTTTAATTAGTAGTAGATTTTCTTATATTGTTTCCATGTTGTGAACTGGAAAAAGGCCTCACACACATTTGAGTCTGATAGAACTTGTGACTTTTAATTATGAATTATTAGTTGGTTTGATTATATTGCGTCTATCCGTAAATTGCTTTGCAACAGCAGTACCAACAATTTTTTTGCAACAGTAATACGGACAATATTCCAGAAAAACAATTAAATCATTCGGATGAGATGT
The DNA here is from genome assembly GCA_014905375.1 of Phtheirospermum japonicum. NCBI lineage: Eukaryota > Viridiplantae > Streptophyta > Magnoliopsida > Lamiales > Orobanchaceae > Phtheirospermum > Phtheirospermum japonicum. The sequence goes on from BMAC01000460.1 coordinate 341,609, forward strand.
TCAAAAATTTATATGTTTGTTTATGGTTTTGTTATTGAAAAAACCAAACGGTGACTAGTGGCGAAATATCTAAAATTAAAAATACAACATGAAGACAAAAATTATTAGTAATTTAAGTGGTTAAATATTTTTACAGGAACAAGCTGAAAGGAAACCACCATCTCTAGCCTTGACGTATATGGAGACCCGCAAAAGAACACCAGGCAAAACTTACAAGACATCTGAAGTTAACATTGTAAGTGGCATTTCATTCTTCCAGTAATAATGATAATATTCCAAATAATTATCTCCGTTTATAATCTAAACAAATATAATTCCGTACTGTATAAGACAGAGCCTGGTGCATGTCTCACATTATGGAGAAAATAAAATTAGACCAAGAAAAAATACATTGTACGACAAATGTCTTAAAAACAAGAGAGAAGTAATAAAAGTTAGATTAAAATTTTCTTTTTTTTTCTCCACTACTCATCAGCAGTAAGGTTTTAATAGAATATCGTGATAGCCGTAATTTGTTTCTTATGACGGTTTTTCCTCTGATCTTTTTTATGTTACAGGATCAAATAGAATTTAAAGATCGAGAACTTCTCGGTAGGTGGAGCAAGAAAGCCAAGGGGCATTCCAAGTCTAGTGTAATTAGTCCTGATGAATTTCTATAGCCATATAGAGATGAAATTGTGAAAGATACAATAGCAGGAGTTTTGAAAATGTTCGAACATCTTCCTTCCGATGTGCTTGCCCCTATCGCCTCATCATTTGAGAATCGATTAAGTGTTCCAGAATTTGCAACAAATCTTATCACTGGACAGTCATCTCGAAGAATTAATGATACAGAACTTTGTCAGGTAATAAGGATATTAGTATGCCTTCAATTCTTATATGCCTTTTACTGTGGATAGTACTATGAATTCTTTGTTGTTAACTATTAAGAATGGGTGTGCTTTGTAAGGTAATAAGGATATTAGTATGCCTTTGATGAGGATATTACTACGAATTATTTGTTGTTAACTATTAAGAATGGTTGTGGCTGTAAATTTATGACCATGATGCTGTAAATTTATATTTTTAAGGTGAGAATTTCCTTTATTTTCATGGCATTGTGAAAATGAAAACTGAAGTTTATCTTATGCCCAATACATAAGCTCTGAATAATTTTGGTTAAACTCTTATTGCCCCTGGATATGATATTTATGATATGTGGCCGCTCACTATTTTTATCATTTGGGTGCTGGTGTGGGATATTTATTTTTTGTATTTGTATCATCATTTTGACATTTGATCGTTCTGCTGAAGTTTTGGTGTAGTTTGTGTCTATTTGGATTATTATTTGTTTTGTGGTTCTCATTTATTTTGCTGTGTATCTGTAGTCCAATAAGTTTGTAGTTGAGTTTTGTATCCTTGTTTTTGAACTAGCTGAAATTATATTTATAGGGTATTTGATTGGTAAAAATAATATATGGTTCAGGTTGATGAAGACGGAGATGGTGGTGAAGCAAACGAGGATGGTGACCTTTATGAGAACTTAGAGATTTGAGTGCAATAGAGAAAAACAAGATAACTAGTTCTAGTTGTGTTTATTCAACTTAATTTAAATATTGACTTTTAGATATTGTGCTATTTGTTCATTATATTTTTTGTTTGTTTGTTTTTTTGGTGTAGTTGTTGTAAATATTTTAGAATTGTATTCATATATTTGTTTGTCATTAGTTTTGAGTTAATTTTATTTATGCAACGTTTATACATGCACATTTCTATTTTATAAATAAATAGTTCGTAATGGAGGAAATGAGATAATTGAAAACAAAAATGAAAAAAAAAAATTACGTGTGTAGTTTAAAAGTGTTACATAATATTTAATAGTGATACAATTACATATCATTATTGACAGATTTAAAGTGATATGATTGATGGATAAAATGTTACTATAAGCTGAATATTACTACATAGAAAGTGATACATTTTGTAGGAAAAAGTGTTACCCAAACATTATATGTAACACTTATATACATAGAAAGTAATACATTTTGTAGAAAAAGTGTTACCTAAACAATTATATGTAACACTTATAAAATACTTACTACATAGAAAGTGATACATTTTGTATAAAAAGTGTTACCCAAGCATTATATGTAACACTTATAAAATGCTACATTTTGTAGAATAAGTGTTACTAAAAAATAATATTTAACACTTATAAAATGCTACTTAGTAGTGTTACAATTGAGATTTTAAATGTAACACTTGAATAAAATGATACTAAAGGCCATAAAAGTGTTACTTAAAATTTAAGGTAGCACGGGCAACTGTAGCACCAATCAAAATGTTGCCTATTATCAATAGTAACACTTTTTGTCTATTAAATAACACTTTTTTGGTGCTACTTTAGGTCACTTTTTTTGTAGCATGCTCACCATAGTTATACAAAAAACCATACACTTGCGGTTGCTAAAAAAAAGGTAAATACCAGCCAACAATACAACCCGCCTTCTCCGCGAGGTGCTTATAAGTGTTTCTAGTTCCCTTCACTCGAAATTTTACTCTTTCTCATTTTTCATCACAACTTTTCGCATAAGTTTTGGAAGGGCGATGTATTTTGGGTGGTATGTGAAAACACATGAAGATTCGTGCAATCATGTAGTCGCATGTTAAGATGTTATCACTTTAGAACGTTTATTCCTTTATTTTTTTATTCTTATAGTTTTTAAAAAGTTGAATAAGTAGAGTCATAGCTTCAAATCTTCAGACAAATTGAGGGATATTATTTTTCTTAATGTGAAAATTAGGTGTTTGATAGCAATTATCTTTGAAATTTTGGAACCATTTGAGTAGTTGAATATTGTAGTCACCCGAAATAACTTGTTAGCTTCATAGTCTTGTTTGAGTTTTTCCAGTGATATGCCTTGTTCATTCTAGAGTGTTTCATTCAGTATGTAAGTTTACTATAACTTGCCTTATTTCTTGATTGAGGCCACACTATGTGTTATTTGTCAAAATGTTCTTAGTCTTTTCTTGTTAAGCCTTTTACACCTTTTGAAAATAGATTGTACCATTAAAATAATTTCCCATAGTTAGCCCATTTTAGTCGATTCACTGTTTGCCACATAAAATTATATTAGTATTGTCTATTTTACTCCCTCAAGCGTAAATGGAATTATATATCACTACAAAAAAAACTGGGTATGCTGGAGGATATGCTAACGGGCAAGAAGCGGTCAGCATTGCTGACGGTATTACTGGAGGAAGCAAATGCTGGCGTCCACGGCCATCAGCAAATGAAGCCGCCAGTAAACCGTCAGTGAATGAGCGGGAGTTTCTCCCGCTTCATTTTACTGGCGGGCCATGCCCGCCAGTATATAATTTTGGTGTTGCTGACGGTCATGGCTGTCAGGATCCTGACGGGCATTGCCCATCAGAATACAATTTTTATTTGAAGAAAAATATATATATATATATATATACGCTGACGGGCAAGGCCGTCAGCATATAAGTACTGGGAATCCTGATGGGCATGGCCGTCAGAATATTAACACTAAATTTTCGCCCCTCCCTCCCCCCGCCTCAGTCTGTCAAAACAGAAAAAAAAAAAAAGAAAAAGAAAAAAGAACCCCCACCCCTCGCCCAAACCCTCTCCCCGTCGCAGGTCGCCTCCCACCACCACCACCACTCGTGCCTTCCGTCGCCGTCACCCACCACCACCACCCGCGCCGTCTCATGCAAACACACCACCCACCTACCCCCAAACCCTCCGTCGCAGCTCGCCGCCGCCACCCACCACCACGCAGAATACCCTCCGTCGTCATCGCCCACCGCCACCACAAGCGCCGTCGCCTGCTACAGACCCGTCGCCAACCACCAATGTCGTCCGTCGCCGACCACCAACGCTTTCCGTCGCAGACCACCAAACGTCGTCGGCTGCTCCATCGCCCTCGACCACCACCTCCGGCGTCGACCACCCACCACCGCCGTCGTAGTCTCGAGACAAAGGTAGTTTTATTGTTATTAATTTTTTAATTATTATGAACTAATTGTTAATATTTATGGTTTTTTATTTAGTGTTATTATTGTTTTAATTATTATGAATTATTTTTTAATATTTTTGGATGTTTATTTATTGTTATTAATTAATTATTAATATTCTTGATGTTTGTTTATTGTATTATTTTTTTAATTATTATGAATTAATTATTAATTTAGCAAATATAAAATAAAATTCTATTTTTCTTTAAAAAAAATCTGTTTTTTAAAATAAAATTTTGTTTTTTTTTTTAATAAAATTCAGTTTTTTTTTATAAAATAAAAATGTTTTTTAAAAATCTATTTTTTTAAAATAAAAATCTGTTTGCTCCTTTTTTTTAATAAAAATATATATTTTTAATCAAATTTGGGATTTAAATAATTTTAATATAAATTGTAGTTATATGTATATCTCAGTTTACAATTTATATAGTTTAAATTTCTGTACCCACAAATTATATTGTGATATATGTATGCACCCATTATATTGTTCATGCATGGGAAGCCATGGTGATCGGCCGGGATTTAAAAAGAAAAATTGTATATTTAAATGAATGGGAGGCCGTGGTGATCGGCCGGGGTTTAATTTTATTTATATATATTATTGTCATTGATTTTGTTGGTTGTATACCGTCGGATGTTGACGTGGGTTACGGCGGCGGCTGGAGGTGTTGTCCCTCCAATAGCGGGTTTTCAAAATTTTTAAAAAAAACGTGATAGGGTGTCACGTGGTTTTATTTAAGTTTTCAAAATATTTTTTAAAGATTTTACAGTGGTAATTGCTTATTTGGAACCTTGGCGAAGTGACGCGATTCATATTGTTTTAGAGAATCAATTATATATAAATCACCCGTTTGATAATTAATATCAAGTAGAAAATTTGAAACTAAGTTTCGAATTATTCCAATTTTTCTTAGACCCGTTTGAGATTTAGTATCAAATATAGAGTTTGATACTAAATTTCGAATTGTACCATTTTTGGACAGTTTCAGAATGTGACTTGTAGTATGATTATCTTATGTGTATATTTTTTTTTTAGTTTTGAAATTTTGGTTTCTGCATCTCTCTAATGTTCTCGGGTGCACTGAAATATACGTGTACTACGAGAACTGAGGGAAGATGCTGCCGAAATTTTGAATCTAAGAAAAATGCATATTTTAAGATAATACATACTAATAAATGTCACGTTCTTGAATGGGATAGAAGCCTTACCAATTATAACTCGAATTACTCATTCTTCTCGTAATGCTGCTGAAATTTGCCACCTTCTTTAATTTTAGAATCACGAATAACACTCAAAAATCTTAGGATGGCTGATGATCGTAGTTGGATGTACAAACGGAATATTGCAGGATTTCTAAATCCGGCGTTCGTGGCCGGTGTAGATAGTTTCGTACAATTTGCACTCACGCATGAATCTGCAGAGAGGGACGTTGATAAACTGAAATGCCCTTGCCCACGAACTAAGTGTAGGAACTCTAGTTATAGGTCTATCGATGAGATAAAATGTCATCTCGGTACCAAAGGGTTCATTGCTGATTACTACATCTGGACTCATCACGGGGAAACGGATCTCGTCTCATCGCCTGCTGATATTGAAGTTGGTGGATCATCATCAAATGCGTACGTCGATATGGTGCAAGATGTTGCCGGTCCCAATATTATAACAATATTTCATTTCAAATATAAATTTGCAGTTTGTTCGAGGATGATGTTAGATGTCACCAACCGAACATTACAGATGAGGCATTGAGTCGAAAATTGGACGTTGAATTTCCTATTTGGTTTGAGAACTACGTGAGTCTTAATTATCTTTAAAATTACGTGGTAATTAATATTTATTATAACATTTTAAAAATATAAAATTATTGTAGGCACGGTATCCTTTTAACAATGTAAATGACGATTATATAAGGTCCATTGCGRATGGTCCATCACGCGTTGTGAACACATTCAACGGCTGCAAGATAAATYGATATAGARTTCASACGCTTGCGTATGGTWCTGAAAGATCAACGTCGAGCACGGGAGTTTGTATAAGAGGAACAAATTATGGGCCAGATTACATGGATTATTACGGTCGTCTTCTAGAAGTGGTTCAATTGYAGTATCACGGGCTTCAGACGACRGGAAGGACGCTCTTGTTCAAATGTGAGTGGTTTGATCCAACTCCAGCCGGCACGAGAATTCACCCTCAATATAAGCTCGTTGATATCAATCATAAACGTAGATTCAATCGATACGAGCCATTTATACTCGSCTCCCAAGCGACTCAAGTGCACTACAGTTCATATCCGAGTTTGAAGCGAGACAAACTAGATTGGTGGGCAACTTGTCAAATTAAAGCTCGATCGACGGTGGATTATATCGAGCCTCGCGTGCCTGAACAGCAGTCATTCCAAGAAGATGTTGTAGAAACATTTCCTGCAATCCAATTGGAGGATGGAGACTTCCAATTAAATGATCCTCTCAATCACGAACACAACGAGTCGGTCAATGATGATTTAGAAGAGTCAGAAAGCGATTCACTAGTATTAACTGAAGAAGACGAAGAAAGCTACTTAGATGAGTCTGAAAGTTAGGGTTGAGGTTCGAAGATTTTATGAGTGTTAATGATAATCTGAACAATCATATACACATATATATACATATAATTAATTTTATTTTTTAATAAAACTATGTTGTATGTTAGATGCCTGGCAGGGGGCCTCATCATCGCCGCACTTCTCTCGGCTCATCGTCCTCGGGACCCCATGAGGATGATGCCACCGACATGGATTTGGATGATACTGTTCCACCCACCCTGTCTGATGACACAGGGAGCACGCCCAGTTCATCAGAGGTCAGGACTAGCGGGATCGAGGTAGTCGTGATCGGAAATAGGTAAGTAACATTTTAATCAATTTTGTTATGTGTTCAATATATAATTTAATTATTTGACACATGTTGAAATAAACTTATTAATTTTTAGGTTACGAAGTCCGTCGAAGAACTTGCCGACCTATCTCAGGACTATACACGAGTCTCATATCCACCCAGACGAGTGAAAATTCGAGCACATCCCGAACAGCCATCGTCGGACGTGGTGGCCTCATTTTAGGGTAATTTATTTATTTATTTTGATTTGTGTTAAGTAAATTGATTGGGTTTTTTTCTAATTGTATTTCTTTTGTAGGGATTGGTGTGGTGGGATAGGAGTATATACGACGACAATGCCATCAAGGCAGCATTCTACATAGCGATGCGAGATAATTATAACAGTCGTATATACGAGTGGAAGAAGGCGTATCGACGGAGTGGGACAATACCTGCCTGCGTAGGGGAGTCGATTTGGAACAGATGGTTGGTGGAGTTTCAGCGGCCTGAGAAGGTAGAGAAGTCTGAGAAGGCCAGACGAAACAGAATGAGCGAGCCCGGAGGCCCTTCGACTGGTATAGCGAAGCACCGAGGCGGGTCTAAGCCGAAAAATCGAAAGGCCGCCGAGATTGTAAGTCGATAATAGTTTTATATTTTAAGTAATTAATTATATTATTGAACATGTATAATTTTATATTTTTATTAATTCATTATATTAATATATCTTAATGTATAGGCTTCTTAGACGGGTACGCAGCCCAGTAACTACGACCTTCTCCTTAAGTATCATCGAAATCCCGATGGCACATATAGGGATCCCAAAGCCCAGAGGATAGTTGTAAGTTTATATATTATATATATCCGAGTTATTTAGTATAAAATCTGATAAAAGTTTTTTAGTACTAATAGCTGAAAATGTTGATATCAGGAGGACTATGAGAGGGCTTTGGAGGAGAGGCGCGCTGCGTCGTCTGATGATGGCAACACTCAGTAGACCCGAACGAGGTCTATCTACAGGTCGTCGGCAATAAGAAGGGTCGACGCTATGGCATTGGGTGCTTCGGGAAGATTCAGAAGGGCTGCAGTACTTCTTCCGCCTCCACCTTCGATGTTCGTTAGCTTCAGACGCAGCTCGAGGCCCAGCAGACGCAGCTTGATCTAGCTAACCAGGAGATTCAGCGGCTACGCGAGGAGCAGGCGCTGGAGATTCAGCGGTTGATGCGCGAGGAGAACGAGCGATCCCGGTTGGCGCTCCGTCAGCAGATTGAGCTCGCTGTTGCCAGGGCCATGTCTCGTCAGTCTTCTACTCAGTCTCCCCCTGATCCGGCCTTAGTTAATGATGATAGTTGATTGATGGATAATTCATGATTTTTTTTTTAAATTCGATGGATGAATCGATTTTTAATTGTTTGATAATTTATTTTTATTTTTTATTGTTGGATAATTTATTTTGATTTTTAATTAGTGGATAATGTTTCAGATAGTTTTGTTTATTATTTTTAATTTAATTATTAATTAATATATCAAAAATTTTAATAATTTAAATTATTAATTAATAAAATTTAAATTACATGCTGATGGGCCAAACCGCTAGAAATACTGGCGGGAATTATCGCCAGAAATACTGGCGGTTGCAAACCGCCAGGAATCCTGGCGGGAGGAAATTACTGGCGGGTGACCTCCA
>BMAC01000460.1:350906-402685 GCA_014905375.1 Phtheirospermum japonicum
AAAATAAGAAAGATATATTTTTACTTTTAAGTTGGTACGATAAATTAGAGAAAATATGAAATAAGAAATAAGAAGGCAAAGAAAATAGGAGCTAAGAAAATAAGAAAGATATATTTTTACTTTTAAATTGGTACCATTAATTTGTGAGATTAGGAAAAGAAAAAAAAGAAAAGGTGAGCAAAAAAGAGAGAAATTAGTAATACTTTTTAAGTTTTATATTGTTGTTTTTAAGGTAAATAACGAGAAAAAAAAATAAAAAGAAAGAGAGAGTGATGATCTTTTTAATTCTATGTTTTGCTTTTAAATTTAATTAATGAGAAAGAGGAAATAAAAGGAAAAGAAAATGAAGGATAAATAATATATGAATTAGTGGATAAAAAGAAAGAAAAAAGAATAACACTAAAAAGAAACAAATGAGAAAGAGGAAAATAAAAGGAAAGATAAAATATAGAAAAACAAGATATAAAAATAAAGAAAAAATGAGATAAAAAATATAGAATAACAAGAGAAATATAAAAGAAGGGAAAATGGCAAGAGTAAGAGTTGAACCATGAACCATTTGAAAAAAAATTAATTACACCAACCACTAGACCAAGATACAAATTTGTAAATTTTAAGATGTATATATAATTATAAATAACAAAACATCATAAATAATCACTAGTGGAAAAAAGTCGATTAGAGGAGGTTCAAAACAGTCTTTAGAGGCGGTTCTGAACCGCCTCTAATACGACCGACGCTTAAAGTTAAAAGAACTGGGCGACGGTTCCAACCGCTGCTTAAAATAGGTGCCGGGTGGCGGTTTTTAGTCGAACCGCCACCAAAACTATTGAATATCGGTCGAAACCAACGCCAAAAACAGAACCGGGTGGCGGTTCTTAGCTGATAACCGCCGCTTAAAAAGAACCGGGTGGCGCTTCTTAGGAAGAAGCGTCACCAATAGTACTGAGGTTTAACATCGGTTTCTTGAGGAACAGATGTCGCTTTCACAGAGAACATTAACATCGGTTGAAGTATAACCCATCTAGATTCCAAAATAATAATTAAAAAAAAGAATTAATTGCCCATTCTATTTTACCAATTCTCGTCCCAAGCTATAAATACCAAACAATTGCAATTTGATTCATATTTCATGAAAAATTAAATTAATCAACATATGTTAACAAAACCATTCAATATACTTAAAAAAATATTTTACATTATATCCGAGTGCCAAAGAGAGGTACATACAGGCCAACTAAATGTCAAAGAAAAGAAAAAGCAAAGCAAAGCCGAATTATAAATCCTTTTGAAGCTTTACATTAAACTCTAATTCCACCTCACCATCGTTCTCAATATTTTCATCATCGTGCTGGAATGCAGCTTCCTGCAGCAGTAAATCAGACATGTGCTTCTTAAATGTTCTCAATAATTTCTATGCCCTTTTTAAGCTTTTCTTGCAAATAAGATGTTAGTTCCTTCACATTCATGGTCCCGGTCACCGTGACCAAATCCTTTTGTAAATCTGTTTTTACAGAATTAACCCCTGTTTGAGAAAAAAAATAATTATGTTACAAATGATTAATTAATTTCTCTAATGTTTCATTTGATTAGATAATTAAGTGTATAGTCAACCGATCGATCCTTGTTAGCAAGTAATTTTATATTCATAATAAAATTACCAAGAGAATTAAATACTCTTTTTCCAACTTTACCCTTATCTTGATTTTGGAGGTGTAACTGATTAAATGCTTCCAGCTCTCTATTAAAGAGTAATATGGTAGTTTTGTATCAATATTCATATCTATAAATAACGTTCTTAATCTATGTGCATCAATCTTAACCGATAGAAAGAATGATACACTGAAATGGAAATGAAGGGAGTAGTAGTTTTTATACCTTGATCCTGGAATATATATTGACCGTGACGCCCTCAAGCTGTGTTCGGATGTTCCCGCTGGAGCTCAAATATTCTTCTGCCTTCTTGGTAGCTGCTAATGAATGCGGTTCTTGAAATGGCGTCGCTAGTTAAGTTTTGTAGGTAAGGCCAAACATCCATCTCACACGATCCTCCCGGTGAGAGACTATTTTCCCATTTGTTCAAAACCTCATCGCAGCTCAGATGAAAGGCCGGTATCATGAGCTGTAACCAAAAGTCCAAAAAAAAAAAACCAAAAGAAACACAAGAACACACACAAAGGATTAAGTAACAGGGCGGATATTGACACCCATAAATTAAGTAGTTCACCCCATGTTATATACTCATAGTGTAAGAATGAAATTTCCAAACATTATGTTAATTTTGGGTGAGATGTTTGAACACAAGTTTAAGCCCATTCCTGTGGATCTATCATCTGGGTTTGCAATCCCGTCTTCTGTTAAGTAATAAATTAACAACACACACCCAAAAATAAAAAACATCCATGGCAACAGAATAAAAAAATACCTTCAATTTCTCTAGATGGAAAACAGGGTTGATTAATTTTCTGTGTTTGGTCCATTTATCTGCCTCATAGCTCACAAGCCCTGGGTAAAAGCAGCCTGGCAAGCGGGTTCGAGTTCTTTGGCTTCAGGTACAAATTATTTTTGTTCATAACCTCCTTAATAAGTTCCGGGTCTGTGAGGATTATTGAAGGTCTTGGCCCAAACCAAAAAAAGGACCCATTTCCTGAAAAAACAAATAAAAAATATTATTCCTCTTTKCAAATCATGCCACAAGASAGCAAAATCAAGATCCAATATCTTAGCAAACAAAATGCATTACCATATTTCTCAAGTGTTTTGGTGATAAAAGCGTGGACCCTTGGCTGGATATCATCGTCAAGATTGATTGGCTTGGACTTGGCTTCCTCATTCATCTCCCGTAGCTCTTTCAAGTCCCCATAAACCAGTTTGTAGGGACTTCCTTTGAGGCCCTGCTTTCTTAGGATTTTCTCCAGCCTCTTGGGCCTGATATAAGCCCAGTTCACTATTATCCATGTGTATATCAACACCACAGAGGCTAAAGCAACAACAACTATTTGTTGTACAACTTCCATTTTTTCTGTTGATTATTAATATCGCCTATCCATTGACGACTACTGAGACTATGATGCCCTTTTATAAACTCTTAATAAAGATTTGTCTTTTTTTGGACTTGTAGAAAGTGAAATGTAGGTGAGTCTTTGAATGCTCATCGCTCATCACTCACGACTAAATAAATAGTGTGTAAGGTTTAATGCCGCGTACGACTAACTTACACAGATGATGTAATTAATTAATTAATGAAAATTAAGTCTAATAAATATGGGATTAATTAATTATAAACTCACCATCGATGTTCTTTGATACAACTCGCTTTATCTTATGCGCGCATCCGTCACAGTGCAGTCTGATTTTCATCATCACTGTACTAACCGCAGGATGAATGATGATAACCACAATAAATAAATCAAAAATCAATAATTAATTAAGTTAAGGGACCATAATCAAAAATAAAATTATTCTAATTCTACCTCTTTGGGTTTATTATCGTCAGCCTTCTTCTCATCGGGTTTCTTATCAGATTTCTCGTCGGCCTTCTTATCGCCGCCGCCGCCGTCCTTTTTGGGCAGAGGGGAGATGAGCTCCACCTTCTTCTTGGTCTTGTATTCAACTCTCTCACGGAGCCATGCGGGGTCCACATTGCCGGTCACACTCAAATTGTTAGCCGCGCAGTCAGCTTTCACCTTCTCGACACCTTAATTAGCCGCGCAGTCAGCTTTCACTACCGATGAGCACTATTTATATTGCGCCTCAGTTGCAAGATACAGTTGAAGCTCCTGTTCTGTATCAATAGCAGCAATGCGATGGGTCTAGACTTATGCAGTAATCCACCTGTTAAAAATGAAAGGATGTTTGGGTTTTGGTTAAAATGGACAATCACTCAAAGTAGGAAATCAATCTTGACACAACCATGACAAAGTACGATACTTTTTAACAAATAAATGKAAATTAAAGGAGATACCAATTATATTTGGTCAATCACCTGAAAAGGTTGGTTTACAATATGATTAGCCGCACAATCTGCCCCAGAAAACCAAATGCTTTCGTTGCTTCTCTTAAGCATTTGTTTTTCTCATCTCTTGTCCAGTGCTGAGCACAATAAATAAATAAATAAAAAGAACATCACACATTCATAAAACAAAGTATATGGACTTGCCTCTCCAAGTGCATTAAGCTTCTCACGAACACCCATTTATAGAATTCCAGTTCTCTTCCTTCCAAGAGCTTATCCGAGACCTAATCATTGAATTATAAGCTTAAACCAAAAGATGAAAAACGCAACAATGCGTGTGCAACATATATAAAATGAAGAAAATGCATGCTAATTGACTTTCCTTTTTCTCAGTCTTTATTTTATTTTATCTTTGAGCAATTTTCCCAAGAAGCTGGCTTAGGCAACGAAATTTCTTCARAATAGTAAGTATTTGAGTGTATAAATAAGTATATTTATGAAATATGTACTAAAGGTTTCACCTGCAACACAGAAATATTCTATAATCATGATTTCAAGATTTCACAGCAAATATTTCATGGGAAATAATCTTTACAAAGAAGCATTAAAAATCGACTCATTCTTAGGATCCATGGATCAATTTAGTCAAAATATTAAGAACATGAAACAAATTGAGCAGAAATCAAAACTGATACATAACCAGAAGCTAAAAAAAGGGAAAAAGGATTGAATTTATGTAAACTAACAATTAACACCAAAAGGCAAATATACCACACTATTAATCTAATGCTTGAAACGCCGATCCCACAGATTTTAGAAAAGTAAAAAAAAAAAAATCCCCAATCTCTGACAATAATTTAAAAAAAAAAATCCAAAAACCCTAATAAAAAACGAAATACCTAGAGAAATTAAAGGAGCTGAAGCAATTTGTGAGAGACCTCTAGGCCGATGAGTTGTCCTCCGCCTCCGTCGCTAGAGAGTAGATCTGGATAAGGTATAATGAGGGTTTTTTAAACTATCGCAATCAGATCTCATGGTCGTTTTGATCTTCGACAGTTGAGAAGCCAACACGGATAGTCGTGGTTCTTGGTGTGGTTAGGAACGTATAGATCTGGTGAGCAGCCTGACGGTGAGTGTTGGAGTAGATTGAAGTGTAGATGTGGATTTGGAAGAATAGACACAAAAGAGATTGTGAAGCACCAAGATTATAAGCGACGGTTCCGCCCGAATCCAGTATTTGTGGCGCTCTATAAGAGGCGGTTTCTTAAAGAACCGCCACCCAATGTGTTTTTGGTGACGCTTCCCCCTTGGACCTGTGCCCAATTTTTTTTTTTTGGTGTCGGTTCCAAAAGCAACCGCGGCTTATAATATTATTGGTGGCGGTTGGAATGCAATATCCGCCACCCGGACTCGATTTCTTTTTTTTGTTTTTTCATAAGTGACGGTTCTTTGCTAAAAACCGTCACTTATGCACCTTTTGCAGCGGTTTCTTGTTGAACCGTCACTTATGCACCGTCTCTAATCGACTTTTTTCCACTAGTGAATATTAGGGTTTTTGAATTTTCTTGGGGGGGCCGTGGCCCCCTCAAGCATATATGTAAATCCGCCCCTGAGGACGGGGTCGATCGTAGTGCGGTGAGGTGACACGAGTAAAATCTCATGAGGAATACTAATCGGAAGCGGTTTTTATTTTTGAATCATGAAAAAGAAAATGAAGAAACGCTATGCTAAACACACGATCAATTTTCAGGTTTTGAGATTCTAGCAACTAAGATGATAATTTAAATTACAAGAAATAAAATATTTTGTATTTTTCTTTTGATGTCCTCTAGTAAAATTTGTTTTTCCATAGTGGTGTCTGGTTGTGCACTCGTATCTAGGTTGGTTTTGAGAAATTCAATCGTTTATGATTTTATCCTCTCTTCTTTTCGGCCACCTAGGCTCTTGTTTTGTAGTTGGAGAATTGCTTCTCCATACCTTCTTTGGTCCTTCATATTTATGAACTTGACTTTATTCGTATTATCCCGTCATGTTCAGGATACTTTGTTATACCTAACAACTAATTTCACGGGTAAAAAAAACTGAAAACTCCTCCTATGGCTTCACATTATGTTCAGGGAATGAATACACATTGTTGGGCATAAAACTCTAGCCATCCACTTGACTATTATTTTTTACGAAGATCAAATTTTGCTTATTGAAGCCAACACAATCTCCGATGAAAGCTTTTGAAAATTGAGATCCTTATTAGAAGCTGATAGTGTTTTGATACAATTATTTTAGTGTTTTTCTTTTTTCCAAAAACTACTCATGATGTCAAGCTCGATTGCGAAAATACTCAATTAGTTTTCAAAATTATGAACACCCTTCAATATTTGCTCATCTTTTACCAAGACTAGCACAGTGGGAGCCGCTGCCATTTCATAGAATGCACCTGTAAGGAGAAACAAAAGTCTATATGAGTTTGTAGTTGTTCATGGAAGTCTATATGATACCAATGTGGAAGCTTTTGAGCAACAGAAGTTATTACTGACAAATAAAATTTAAAAATATTATAATATTTGCATTTATTAATTCTTGAGTTATCTAATTTAGATTTGTGTACCGAGTTAAAGTTGGCTAGGGTGTCGGATTCTATTATGGATCTCAGACTCGACTATTCCCATGGGGGAAGTGAAAAAAAATGAAGAAACATATTAGTTAACTATGATTGATAATTTTCATGAATATTACAAAATTACCTCTTAGGTTTATTCTAATTCCTTGAAAACCCCAATCATCTGCCCGAATTACAAATTAACCCATGCAACAGTTTACCTAAAAGGGGATATTAGATTATTATATAGTATTTTCTTACGCTCTTATCTATGAAAGGTTCTTAGACGTATTTAGTTTTGTAATCTACGTGTTTTATATTACAAACAAATAATCCCATGTCATTTGTTCTTTTCTAATTTATGTATTTAGTTTTGCAAATCTACATGTTTTAAATTACAAACAAATAATTTTATGTCATTATTATTTTGTAATTTATATTCAAAAAAATATCAACTATTATTCAGTATGACATAAGTTAAAGTACGATACTCATGAGTGTTATCTTTATATCGCAATTAAATAGTTTGCGACTTAAATAGTTTTGACCGTAAAAATATTATACCATATAAAACTAATTTTATGGTTTCATGTATTTTTTCTACATACCCCGTGGTAATGAATAATATTCAATTTTGTTTGTATGAATATTTCAACATATCAAACTAATTTATTTATTTATTAATGTTTAATGTTTATTGTCACACCCCTCTTCATTTACCTTCATCCTTTCTTTTTCCTTCACAATTGGAGCTGCTCAGGTAGAGCCCCCTATTGTAAGCTTAATTTTCGGCGAACTCATTTTTCATCTCTTTCCCATCTTCACTATTTTTACTCACTCCGAAGTTGAAACCCCTAAATCCAGAAAGAAAAATACTTGTAGTAAACAAAAGAAAAAAAGCTAAAATTTCCAATAATGGTTTTCTCAACAGTAATAACTTCATCTCCGCATATTTGCTTACGCAAGGCCACTCGCCCACTCATCCGCCGCACAATGCGGTGCTCCGCGGCCTCAATTTCTTCTAAGTTTGATCTAAACACATATTGGACAGCTCTGATTGAAGAAATCAATCAGAAACTCGACGAGGCAATACCTGTGCAGTACCCGCACCAGATCTATGAAGCTATGCGCTATTCAGTTCTGGCTAAAGGCGCTAAGAGAGCGCCGCCGGTGATGTGCGTCGCCGCTTGTGAGATTTTTGGCGGAAACCGCCTCGCTGCTTTTCCCACCGCCTGCGCTCTTGAAATGGTTCTATTTCTAATTTTTTAAGTTTATTTCTTTTCCCTTTGCATTTTTGTTCTATTTATATTTTGATTTTGTAATCTTTGTTATTAAATAGTGTGGGAGTCATTGGTGGATCGTATTAGAAATCTATTAATTACCTTCAATGTTTTAACTTACCTGTTGCTTGAATTTGTAATATAGACTTTTTTTGATAATTGTAACTTCACGAAGACTAAGAGATTGTATTTTGGTTGTGCTTTTTAATAAACTGTATAATTTAATTTTAGAAAAATCAACTTAGTTGTTCACTCTATGCATTCTAAAATAGGGTGGAATGCCATTTAAACATACTATTGGGGACGGATAGGGAGGAAATGCAATATGCTGCAATTACCTTAAGAAAAATGTATGTTTGTAGTTATATCAGAGAAGGATTCATATCACCTGAAATTTTATTTGATGTAATTTCCTTTTTAATTTTGCCATTATATTTTAGTAATTGTTGTCAAAGTAGGTTATTTTATTTCTTACTGCTGATTTGTATGAGTTTTCATGTATGTTTCCATGAGATAAATAAAAAGGATGGGATCCCAAGAATCAAGTTTTATTCAGATTAAAACATTTTGGACATGTTCGTTGGTACTAATACTGCTATCTGCTTATTGTTAAATACTCTATATGAATTCTATGGTACACAAACTGGGTAGGCTGTATAGGTTAATGGCGACGTCCTCACTGTTTCTCAGATGTTGCCCTTTTTCATTCAATTTGGTTAGTCTAGAGACTTGTCATTGGAGCTCTAACCTACTTTATAGCCACATAAATCGAAAACAAGTACACACTGCATTAAAAAAGGGAATGTAAGTGTAGGTTTGGGAATCAGGTCCGAGCAAGACTGGATTTTTTCTTGAAACATGCAATGATATTTTAACTCGTGAACTGAGATTTTTTTATTTCAGTGCTAATCCCATTTGTTTTGGAAAAATAAGTGCTCACTCTTTCTAAGGAAAACTAGACCTTATATCCCATCATTAGTTCTCAAAAGCATGAAGTTTGCTTTCCATCCGCCCTTTTCTTTCCTTGAAAATAAAACCCAACAAGTCACATATCCACTAATACATTTCATTTTTTTTATGCCATGGAATATTGCAAAACAACCAAATCGTGCACATCACAATATTACAAAAGTGGAGAAAGAAAATGAAAAAGGAAAAACAAAACTTATAACAAACTCACATTCTCAAATTCTTTTTCCCAATATGAATCCATAATTGCGTGGATTATATTGTTACTTTTTCAATATTACTGTTTATTCTAATCCATTAACAGAAAGTCTAGAGTAAAGAAGCCAGATCTTGCTTAGACCCCATTCCTTAAACTAGAACCAAACATAATTGCTGAATAAGCACATTGTTTCTTGTTAACTGTGAAATTTGCAGCAGTAGGTAAGTTTTTCTTGTTTTGCACTTTTTGTTATGTAAATTTTAGGTTTTGGTGTCTTCATTTTATACCACCTTTTCCTTATAAGCTAAAGCCTTAATATCTGAAACTCTAATCTCTTCATTTAAGTAATATTTTGTTTCTATTTATTCAGTTATTTGTTTACCTGTAGTTACATTTTCCAAGGTGTGACTTTGTTTAAACTATGAAACTCTAAAGAAAACTACACCTGTAGCATCTGGAATAGTTGATTGTCACTAATTGTTTTTATTTTTATTTTGGCTCAAATAGAAATCAAGACATCCATTGTTTTGTTTGAGATTCCTCCTATTTCTTATCATGTTTTGTGTGCGCCTTTGAATAGGTTCACGCTGCTTCATTAATTCATGATGACTTACCATGCATGGATGACGACCCATCCAGAAGAGGCCAACCCTCCAACCATACGATGTTCGGCGTAGATATGGCAATATTAGCAGGTGATGCACTATTCCCTCTTGGCTTTCGCCACATCGTTTCACACACGCCAACCAATCTCGTCCCCGAGACTCGTCTCCTTCGAGTCATTGCTGAGATCGCAAGAGCAGTGGGGTCCACCGGTATGGCCGCCGGTCAAATCATCGACCTCGAAGGCGGGCCTATTGCGGTTGACTTTGTCCAAGAAAAGAAGTTTGGGGAAATGGGGCAGTGCTCTGCTGTTTGCGGAGGGCTACTGGCCGGAGCATCAGATGATGAGATCCAACGGTTGAGAAACTACGGTCGGGCTGTGGGTGTTTTGTATCAGGTGGTGGATGACATTCTGGAAGCAAAATCGGAGACGGAGAAGAAGGATGAGGAAAATATAAAGAAGGGTAAAAGTTATGTATCGGTGTATGGAGTAGACAAAGCGATGGAGGTGGCCGAGGAATTAAGGTGTCAGGCTAAGAAAGAGTTAGATGCATTGGAGAAATATGGTGATAGGGTTTTGCCATTACACAGCTTTGTTGATTACGCTGCTGATAGAGGTTTTAGCATTACGGCAACAGTGTAATTGATGATTAAATGATCTTTGCTTAATGGTATTTATAGATTACTTCCTGTTTTTATCACAAAATGTAGTATGGTTATATCTCTATGTAATCTCTTATTTCCATAGATAGATTTGTTAGAGCAGTTTCCAGAATAAATTCTCACTGCAGATATTTTAAGATTTCGCACTCAATTTAATCTTTTTAACTTCAAACTGTCTGTTTGAGACACTGAATTAGTCATGAGGAAGTCTCCTTTGTGACGGCTTACACAAATTCTCTTCCATGTGACGGAGCCAAATCCACCCCAAAACCCGGATCAACCACAACAAAACAGATCCTTTATAAAATGAAAAAAAAAAAAAAAAAAAGTCCCCATTCAGCCTCTTCCTCTTCCTCTCTACAAATGCCCACACCCCATAAATCTCTATCGTGTCTTTGCATCTCAGCCGCACATCCGCTTCCGATTAAACGTCGTACATCAACTTCTGAATCACAATAATTTGGAAATGGCGACCGATATATTGACGAGAAGGTCATCATCCAAAATCGAAAACATTTCATCGTTGTTTCAGATGCGAATTCAGTTTTATATCTTACGCAATTTGAGCACCGCCACCCCCACAAACGATTCCGCCGCGAGTGCGGCGGCGCCGGAGTTCTGAAGTCGAAGCGGAAGAAGGAGAATTTGGGGTCTTGGCTATCATGGCGAAAATTTCCTACACTCTGTATAAGATAATCTTGTCATTTGTTTAGCTTGTATTTTGTTTTGAATGTCAATGAAATTTACTTTCATCTCTATGGTGGTCAGATGAATTTTGGTTGTCGAAATTGAAGTTTTCGGGACATAGTGCTCATATAAATTCTACCAATAGCATTTATGATTTAATTTCTGTTCAACTTAGTAAGCTCCAAAAGCTGCTCAACTTGCTTTTGTGGGGGAATTCGTTATCGGGCCTCATGCTGCTCGGGCTTTCGATCTGCTCGTCGCTTGTCATTCTTGATGTGTCCGCGAACAAGTTGTCCGGTGAAATCCCGGGCGATTTCGAGAAGTCGGTTATTCTTGAACAACTACATTGTTCGATGACGGACTCACGAGCCCGATTCCGAAACAGATTCGCAACTACATGAGCCTAACGACTCTCAACTCGATAAGAACTAATTATAGAGCCAAATCCCGACTGAATCCCTCTCAAGGTCTGCCTGGTTAAACATATAAACGATTGAACTATGGTATTGGTAATACTGTATTTGAGATTGTACAAGTGGGTTTTCTTAATATAATAAATTTGGAACGATTGAACTCTATGTTACGTTTGCAAATTTGTATGCCATGTCATACATGTAAACGATTGAACTCTCCATTTGCTTATAATGTTTATCCATGTTCTGTTTGTGATTGTTACCTTTTCTTCTCAATTGTCCTTGTTTGTATACTTGTCGAGCCTAACACTAGTGCAGAAACAGCTTTTAAGAACGCCTGTTTCTGCACATTAAGAACGCCCTACTGAGGCGTTTTGTATGGAACTGTTCTTGAAAGTCTGACAATCAAGAACGCCTCAGCAGGGCGTTCTTGATTGTCAGACTTTCAAGAACGGTTTTTCAGAGACGTTCTTAAAAAAAATTCAGCCGTTCTAGAGAGTCAGTTTTGCAGCTCTGGAAAGTACTTTCCAGAACGTCCATTTTTAAGGCGTTCTCGAAAGTATACATTCCAGAACGCCTATATTTCGAGGCGTTCTGGAAAGTATATTTTACAGAATGGCTAAAAAACAGGCGTTCCGAAAAATGTATTTTCGAGAACGTCTCTAAAACAAACGTTCTCGAAAGTATACTTTGCAGAACGTCTCCAAAAAAAGGCGTTCTGGAAAGTATAATTTCGAGAACGTCTTCAAAAAAGGCACTCTGGAAAGTATACTTTCGAGAACGTCGCGAAAAACAGACATTCTGGAAAATGTATACTTTCCAGAACGTCTCTGAAATAGACGTTCTGGAATATTTGTGTTCTGGAACGGTTTTTTGAATAACCGTTCTAGATTTTACATTTCTGGAAATTCATTCCAGATTTATATTTCTTATATTTCCTTTTCTAGGCCTGCTCATATATCAAAATTCTAGTACCTAATTAAATCACAAAACACATTTCATTTATATAATCCCAAGATCACCAACACATGTCATTAATAACAATAATACACAATCACCAAGTCAACAACACAAGTATCCAAATACACGATCTCCAAGTTTATCCAAATACACAATCACCAAGTTTTAAAATAGAAATTCACAAAAGTTGATGAGTACCTATTTTTCTACCATTCAAGTTATCCACAAATAGTTTGTTTCTTACACTCCAAAATATTGTACCTACATGGCGATCAAGCAATGAACTCTAAGGAACACTCGGCCCAACGTCTATGTTCATCATCAATTTCCTCGTCCGAATAAGGTTGTTCCATATTGAGTGCCTGCATGTGTGAGACAACATAGAATCAGACATCGATTTCAAAAACTATATTTTGCATTAACAACTAAGCAACATGTTCTACAAGATTTCATTTTGCGAAGGAAGTAAACAGAAGAGGTAAGAAAAATGTATAACAAACCAACTTATGTGTGTGTGTGTGTATATATATATATATATATATATATATATGTAGAAGAAGATTGGAAACTGCGTACTCAAGCGAGAAAAAAGTCCCAATTGAAAGGGCCAAAAAGAAACAAAATAAAAGACTTATCCTGTATTCTAAGTTTAACAAGAAGTGAAAGCACTATATATTCTTACAAGAATAACCATTTATTATTATTATTTTTTTTTTATTATTATTATTTATTTATATATTTATTTTGCACCAAACACCAAAAGCATAAAGTTGCCTTAACCATAAAATAACTCAAACACAACCAGATCAAAGAACACTTTGAAGCCAAAAAAAAAAAAGGAACACTACACATACAGCTTATACACAGGTACAAGTCTAAGAGATGATCAAAGAACACTTTGAAGCCAAAAAAAAAAAAAAGGAACACTACACATACAGCTTATACACAGGTACAAGTCTAAGAGATGACATGTAGCTCTTACCTGGTCCATAAATCTCTTGCGAATCTGCTGGGACAAAAGAACAGCATCCACCTGCAACATAAGACAATTTTGTCAACTGGATAGGCCAAAAGCATAAGAGATGGTGAGAGACGAAAAACATTTCACTATAATCAAGAGAGAATCATGCGAAGAAAATCATATAGCATGAAAAAACATCTCATAACAGTGATGTGGAGCAGTAAAGAAAACCAGAAAATAAGAATAAAAATACAGAGTATATACATGTTCATCTTTTGCCCCTTTCTTTACGAACTCTAATTCGAGGGTCAACAACGCAAGGTTCAAATTTTCAGTAGGAAAAAATCTAGAAGATTCAGATTTTTCAGGAAAAAGAAAAGGTTTACAGGTTGGAAAAACATGATCATTGCCAAAGAATCTAAATCAATCATACCTACTAACAGATATCGAGTCCCAAGTCGACACTTTCGCATGGCGACGCTAAATGGCATTAAGAGCAATATGGKCACCAGGAATAGCATCATGTCCAGTGTATTGAAGTTAAGGTCACCCATTCTTCCTGTCAAAGACAAATAAGTGTCATAAATTAATTAGCTTTTCATTAAAAAAAAAATAACAATAATGAAGTTGTAGTGAAGAAGGAAGGTTAGTACTATACTAGTTTTTTAGTGAATACTTTATTTATTTATTTTCGGATTAATTGCATAAGATATTTGATTAATTTTCCATTGCCCACGACTAACTCAGAAGATTCAGAGGGTTCATTTTGGCAAATAACTTTTTTTACAGAAAAACATTGGCTTATTTAATAGGGTAGTAGAACACAAGTAATTAATATATTTTAAATTTAGATATGTAGATACCTTTAGCACGGCACGTTTGAAAGTCTTAGCATGTAGATACGACTTCGCCAACTTATAGACAAGGAGGAGGATGACAGAGAGTAAAAAAACCCTTTATGTTTGCAAAAAGGATGTGTGAAATGATACAGAACAAGAATAAAACACAGGAACGGAAAAAATAAAAATAAATCAAATAAGTTTTCAAAAATCTATCTTTAGGCTGTTGATTGTGGAAGGAAATGGAAAGTATAGAAACAATTCTTTTCGAGGGGGAAAAAGAATAAGAAAAAAAGAGTTCTTTAATGATTAGTAATGTGGAGTCATGATTTTTCCCTAAAAGGACAATAAAAAGATGTCATGTGAAGCCCAAAGCATGACAAGTAAAAAAGGGAAATATATTTTCCTTTAATTATCTAAGTAGATGTACGTCTACTTTTTAGGCCGAGCAGGCCCGGCGCAAGGGCACACACTCGCATGGCATCTGCCGGGCAGTACCGAGATGGAGCTGATCTCTCGGCAGAGCGGGCCTGGCACAAGGACGCCCCACCCGCGCTCCAAGTGCCGAGGCCGAGCAGGGGTCTCGGCCGAGCACGCCCGGCATGAGGACGCGCACTCGTGCAGCATCTGCCGAGCTGTCTCGGTCACCTACCGAGCTTTCTTGGTCGAGACGACCTGGAAGCCTGCCGAGCAGGCCCGGCACAAGGGCGCCCCACCCGCGCGCCGAGTGCCGAGGCCGACCGGCATGAGGACGCGCACTCGCGCAGCACCTGCCGAGCTGTCTCGGCCACCTACCGAGCTCGCTTGGTCGAGCCGACCTGGAAACCTGCCGAGCAGGCCCGGCACAAGGGCGCCCCACCTTTTGCGCCAAGTACCGAGGCCGAGCATGGGGTCCTCAGCCGAGCACGCCCGGCACGAGAACGCGCACCGCGCAGCACTTGCCGATCTGTCTCGGCCACCTGCCAAGCTTACATGGTCGAGCCGACCCGGAAACCTGCCAAGCAGGCCGAGCACTCCCGACCAGCCTGCCGCATGCGCCCGGTCACCCGCCGAGCTTACTTGGTCGAGCCGACCTGGAAACCTCCCGAGCAGGCCGAGCACTCCCGACCAGCCTGCCGCATTCGCCCGGTCACCCGCCGGGCCCATAAGGTCGAGACGACCTGGAAACCTGCCGAGCAGGCTGGGCACTCCCCACCAGCCTGCCGCATGCGCCCGGTCACCCGCCGAGCCGATACGGTCGAGCCGACCTGATCTCCCACCGGTCATCCCAGCGCTTCTGACCAGCCTGCCACCTCGTGGACCCTGGCATGCCAACCGGCCGACCAGGTGCACATAGCACCGAGCACCCGCGCACCTTGCGGGACCCGGCGCGTTGACCGGTCGACCTGGAGCATGATTCGCCAAACCATGTCGACCAAGTGCCTAAAGATGCCGAGCAGAGACGAGTTGGGCATGATGATCCAGATCGGATTGGTTCCGAGAGTTGTAGAATGACCGACCTGGAGTTCGACCAGTTCAAAGAGGTGTGTCGTGCAGGGATCACACAGTTTAAAGATAGGTTCGAGGGATAAGCACAGCTTTTCGAAAGGTGGTCGGCCACGAAGAAAGGTCGGCTTGACCACGATACGATTCGAGGTCGGATTCGAGGCGGCGAAAGAGATATGATCAAGGCATTATTCTGTGACTCAGAAAGGGACATACAGCCAATGAGGATGCGCCAGGTGTCCAATGAGGGTTAGGAAGGAAAACTATAAATAGCCTCTCCAAGAGAGAGAGAAGAGGGGCCCAATCTGCTAGAGAGAGAAAGATATAGAGAGTTAGAGAGAGAAAGGCTTGTAACAAGAGTTCTACCTTGTAAAAGGATCCGGTCAAGGCCGATCCGACCTGATATTAAGGAATAAAAGTCAAGCACTTTTTCCTATTCTTGGTTTTCTGCTTTCCTATTGCTGAACTGCTTATTTTCTTGATTTTAATGATTTAGACTACTCTTAGATCTAAACAAGTTCCATTTCTCAAATTTGCATTGTATTTTTTAAGTATGGAAAAAAAAGGTTGGCTACGTGACATGCAACAGCAGATAAATACCACTAGGCTGACATGACCTTTATTTTGAAGAATTGCTAAACTGGATGCCTATATGGACAGATAAGTTAAAAGAGACAGCCAACTCAGCATTGTTTTTCTTCAAAATTATTTATTATCGCAAACTAAATCTTATCACCCAACAACTAAACTTGACCTGTTATTGTAGGCCACAAGACCAAAAATCTCTGATTTTTACACATTAAAGAACCAAAACCATGACCAAAAGGGGGAAAAGGAACTAAATCTCTAAGTTAACACAAAAAAGCCACTAAGAAAGATATCATCCACTTATTATTAAGCTGAATCAGCATTAGGTACTCAAAGGTCAGTTCACATTGTAGGAAAAATGGTCTAGAAAAGGGAAAAGTTAAAGTTTAAAGGATAAAAAAATAAGCTCTCTCTCCCCTAACGTCTCCCACAAAATCACTGCTTCAAAGCTAAAGGATTTCATAGAGAATCAATAATATTTTTATCTGCAGTTAAAATATTCAAGGGGAAAGTAATAAATTATCTCAGGGCACTAAACCTTCTCCAACAAAAAATGGTCACTGAAAGTTAGCCCTTTGTTCATGAAACATAGCGACCACAATAAGTATTAATTGAATTGAAACGTTAGCATTGGTGGATTAAAGAACGCAAGTAGTCAATATCTTTGTTTTTATGCTACGAACAAGGACTAAGCATTATAAACATTACAGAATCCTCAAAGTACATCATAGCACAAACCTTTTTAAGCACTCGCAAAGACCCTCGTAGCTCATCAATGTTAAGTGTGTTTAAAACCTCCTCTAAGTGATTGTCTTCTAATTCATTCTTTCTCTGGAATGAAGAAATATAGCCTGCTTCTAAAAGTTTCTCTATTGCTAGGTGGCAATCACCTACCTCAGGGTATGAGATATTTGATATGCGAAACCAGGGTCCTTTACGTGTATACAGCCGAGCAAACAATCTCTTTCTATCATCCGGAAGCGAGTCAAATGATTCTAAGAAAGATCTGTATTCGGATTTTGATGTCCCATTTTTCTTCGACTTTTCAAATGTAAATGGAACAACGAATAATCAAATGATCCCGGACCTTAAATCTTCAACAAATAAAATATCACAATTGAAATGCAGATTAAATGCATACTGGAGAACACACAGCACACAGAGCAAGAAAGATGAGCCTAATACAGGGAAAGTTTATGTAATTATTCAGTTCTTTTATTTAGAAGCCTATATTTGGAGAAGATAAGTATACTATTTATTAAATGACTTGTATCTTCTGCATTATTATTATTTCCTAAAACAGCCCCAACATTTTTATTTTTAATCCTGCTCTAGTTTTTCTAGAAGCAACGTGTAAACAGAATACCTACGCAATTAAGTACTTGAATCCTTGTGATTAAAATTTGAATAATTACTAATAGTAATAATATTTAGTGGTTTATACCTCGTTGAGTTGATATAAGACAGTATRRGTGCTCCATCATCTTCACTGACAATAGCAATCGGAGAAGTTCCATATTTAGATGGCAATTGCCTTTGGTCGTCGTTAATCACTATCAACCCGATCGCACCCTGGCTCTTCAACATGTTAAACTTCTCCGTCGTTCTATAAACTCCGTCATTGATTTTGAAAATAACAATCTTCCCATTTACTTTGCCATCGTCTAAAGAACATCCGCTGGTACATTTATATATGCCATGTAAGTTATTTCATCACACGATCACCTATTTTCACTTGACAAGAATAAAACACGATTTTCATCGTACCTCGAGCGTCCATCTACTAAAGGGTAAACGGCAGATTTATTCAGTCCCTAGAAGTTGATGCCTCCACCCTACAATAAATCCCAGAATTAAAAGTATTCCTTAATAATTTGTAATTATTAATAGTTTTGTAATTAGTTTTTTCCTTTTTTTGGATTACCTTAATAATCGTCTTGTTTCCTCCCAACACAATATCGACCTCGAAATCACGGTCAATAGTGGTTGCAGCAACAGTTAGGATCCAAGGGGCAACATTCACAATGGTTGATTTGCACGTTTTTTGTACATATTTTTCCTACCGTTTTTGTATCACGTTGCGTGTGCTTTTCTTGCTTTTAGGTGTTTTAGGAGTTGAGTTGGCCGTTTTTCGTTATTTCTAGGTTTTTGTATTTTTGTACGTTTTATTATTAGTTTTCGTAGTTTTTCACTATTTTGTTTTTCTCTTGGCCGTAGGATGTCCAAGCGGGGCCCGCGCTCGTTTGGGATCATTTTTACTCGACTCGGGAGTGGACGGACAAGCAAGGAAGCGCAACGGACGAGGCTCGATCGACCGGCGGACGTGAAAAGAACTTGAAATGGAGCCGGGCGCAGGAATCCAGTCGACCGACTAGATGTTCAGTCGATCGACTGACCTTATAGTCGATCGAGTGAACCCCCAAAATCGACTGGATTCCAGGGACTTTTGGCATTTTGGACGACGCAGTCGATCGACTGCCTACTTGGCCGATCGACTGGAGCCCCTCAAGATCGACTGGATTCCAGGGACATTTGGCCATTTTTGACATGCAGTCAATCGACTGCCGACATGGCCTATCGACTGCCAGTCGATCGACTCCTTTTGCAGTCGATCGACTGAAAAGCAGATTTTTTTGGAGAATAAGTAATCAGACGTCTTTTTAAAGGAGAACAAATTGCAGAAGGCCCTTTCTTCACCAGAGGAGAGTTCCTTCAAACCAGAAACCATTCCTTTTCATATTTGATCAATTTTAATTCCCATAAATTCCAGTAATTAGTAATAGATTAGTTAAGCCTTAGATCTTAGTTAGTTAGTTGTTCAAGCTTTGATTTAGTTTTCTTTTGTGAAGAATCCTTCAAGCTTTCAAYCTTTTRTCTTRAAGCTTTTGTGGAATCATACATTTGGTAAACTCTTTCTATTAATATAGTTTTATGTTCATGTTATTTCCTTTAATCTTGTGTTGATGTTTGGATCATAATTTAGTTGCTACTTTGATTATCAAAACCTTCATTTTCAATTGATAGCTTTCTATCTTTTGAACTTATGCTTTTAAGTTGTTTAGTTGTTAGATCAATTTCTAAGTTTTTAGAAGTGTTATAAGATCTTCCTTTCTAAACCTTTGATTTTTGCTAAGTTAATTTTGTTGACTTTTTCAAATAAACTTGACTTTAATTTTCCATCCATTTTCCTTAATTTAAAATTATAAGTTTTATTAGTTAACTAGTTTAGATTAATCGTTTTAAATAAGCTTTAATTTCCTTTTCATTTTCAATGTTTTTAAATCTTGTATTTCAATATAAATCTTAGTCGTAAAACTCAAAACCGAACAATGACTACTGCTTTCTTAGTTTAAATTAGTTTCGTATAAACCGACGATAAGAATAATTAAGAAACCGATAGCCGATAACATCCATCCTCGAGAGACACGACTCGGGAAGAACTCGCCACCCTACAACCGGCTCCATACTCTTGCGGAGACGGATTCTCAAACTAGAGCGTCGAGGATTCGTCGATCAAAAATTTGGCGCCGTTGCCGGGGATGGATTTAGGCCAATGGCGTTCTTAATTACTCTTATTGTCATTGTAAATAGAAGCTAGTTAAATGTTTTACATTCGATACGTGTAATATTTTGTCGTTGTTGTGTATGCAGGGTAGGTCTGGCGTCCTGTTACCTCCGCTATTATCACCGATAATCGACGAGCGATCGATGGAAACTTCGTTTGAGAGCCCAATTCCGCCCGCCCACACTCTAGACGATCAAAGGATGCCTCCGCCGCTTAATTGATCCGACCGAGGATGGCAAACTACCGAGCTAGTTTGCCATACGACAACCCTTACATCCAAACTCCCGAATATCCAAATCCATACACCACTCCCAAGTATGACGACCCGTATGCTTCGATCGGAAAAGAATGGATCTACTCTTCTGATCATTATGACCCAAGTTCTCCACATTTACATTCACCTCCATTTTCATATCCCCATAACCCGAGCATAGATCCGTATGAACCGACTCTTGATCCTTTTGATCTGGGTTTTGACGATCCATATGTTCCACTCGCCCTTCCTTCTTCTTACGATACATACGATTCTTACAATCTACCCACCTCGAGCTCGTATACCCTGAGCGATGACCCTTATACCTCACTCTTTCAAGATTCGTCTACGTCCCAACTCCCGGACGTGGAGTCTCTCTTAGCCGACCTCATTGAACGCCTCGCTCGCATGTATACTCACGCAAAACAAATTGCCAATGATGTGGACGAGCTTAAGGAACCGTGCCTTGACGAGATGCCCATCTTGGATGTGGTGGTGCCCACAGTTGGTGACGGCGATTCGAGAATTGACGATCTTTTAAAAGAGGAGCGCTATGAGGTGGATTCAGAGGACGAGGAGAATGGGTCGGGAGACAACGTAATCCCTCTCGGGTATTGTGAAGAGGTTGTAATGGAAAGTGAGGGGGTGTTATCTTTGGTTTCTCCGATTGCACTTGGATTGTCGAGCTTACCTGCTTCAGGCGAGGAAGATATAGTTGTGCCGATCTTGGAGGATGTGGAGTTGATCGAGCCTCTTTTGCCACCACCCGACGCTTTATTCCTACTTGAACAAGAGGAGGTGGAAGAGGACGAGGAAGATGTGCGGGGTCCTACTCTCTCATGCCCGACTACGACTGTTTCTAAATTCGAGACAGAGGAGATGACGGTCGGGAAGACGGAGAAGTACGTCGACCCATTTTGGGATGAACACGTCTGGGTGGTCGACTACTCACCCTTCCGACCACCGAAGCACGCCCGTGTTCTTGATGTCTCGGTCTTCTGGCTTGCCCAACGCGCCCGCCTTGGTGATTTCGGTGTGTCTACTCGAGAACACCAAGGCGTGGCATGATCGTCACCTCTTCTTGGATCCCGGATAACATTTTTGTATAACCGTCGAGCGAACGATGTTAACCAAATGCGCTACGTGGGAGGCAACCCACGACGTTCTAACCCTTTCTAACTCTTTTCTTGTTTTTCTTTTAATTTTGTGTATATTCTATCTTTAAGTAGTGTTAATGGAGTTTTTGGGTTTGTGTAGGTTCAATTCTGGAGTCTTGGGAGAAAAGAGTATCGAAATCGGAGATGGACTGCTGGAGTGCAGTCGATCGACTGCACAACTAGTCGATCGACTGGTTTGTAGTCGATCGACTGCCCAATCGATTGGCAGGATAAAATCGACTGGATTCCAGAAATTTTAAGCTTTTTGCAAGAGCATTCGATCGACTGGTTTATTGCTGATCGACATTCAGTCGATCGACTGGCTGTAGATCGACAAACAGGTTCAAATCTACTGGATTCCAGAGTTTTTCAAGCTTTTTGGCAAATTAGTCGATCGACTGGGAACATGCGGATCGACAGCCAGTCGATCGACTGGCACACAATCGACCGACACAACGAAATCGACTGGATTCCAGAAATTTTCAAGGTTTTGACAAGAGCAGTCGATCGACCGAGGAATACAGTCGATCGACTGGCCTGACTACCCAGAGCCCGCGGATCTATATATATCAGTCGATCTTCTCCCCCCCACACCACTCAATCAACCGAGAAAGCAAAAAGAGGCAGCAAAATAAAAAAAAAAAACGCAGAAAAATATAAAATAAAAAAGAGGGGGAAAACGACTTTAGTCGATCGACCGAACAAGGCAGTTATGCGGGAAGTTTCATTTTTCTTCCCCTCTCAAAATTCAGAAATCTCCTTGGGAAAAAATCGATTCTTCGCTCCATTTTTGAACCATTATTCGAGGTACTTCGCTTGAACGATATCTCGGGGAACTTGTTTATTGCTTGGTTGTGTGTTTGGGTAGGAATTGGGAGCCATTCTCGTTTGTTTTCTTCCTTAAAAAGCTTGCCCACTAAGTGTTCGGCGAATTGCCCCTATGAGCCTTCGGTTTGAATTTTTCTCATTTTTCCGTTGTTCTTCGTTCCTTTTGATTCTTGGAACCCTCCACTTCAAAGTCCTTCTACTTTCGTCCTATTTCCCTCTTTTACCATGGATGGCCACTCCGATGACGAAATTTTCAACCTTCCCCAATACCCCGATATCGCCGGAACTTACGGTGCCCCCTTCCCCGTCTACTCCACATACGAGGGGGAACTTTTTCAAAATCTGTCCCAGCGACATTTCGCTACCCCACGCTTTATCAATATCGAGCGTTTGGACGAATGGGTGGCGAACGTGGACGTTGACGGGTTCGGCACCCGACTACTCCATTACATCGACGCGATGAACGGCCGAATGTTCGCGTCATTCCGGGAACCGGCTTATCGGGAGCTAGTGCTCGAGTTCTTCACCACATTCCAGGAAACCGACGACGAGGGTTTTAATGTCCGTTTTGGGGGAATTGAGCACCGGATCGATCAAGGGGTTCTCCAAGGGGTGCTCGGGCTTGACTGCCAACAGTACTCGTACACGCAGTTGCCTGGTTTTCACGCGGATGAGTTTTGGGGGAGTATCACGGGCGGACGTGGTACCCGGGATCGTTACTCGGCTTCGGCGATCGTCGATTTGGCACTGCTTGGGGCTTACAAATTCTTTGCCCACGTCCTGATGGGCATACATGAAAGCACCAACCTCACTCATCACGAGCTTTACGTGCTTTGGTGCCTGGTCAATGGACATCCGGTCCCATTTTTCCCGTTGACCCGAGGACAAATTCGAGGGATTCAGAAGATGAGAGGAGGAAGCATCGCCCGAGTCGGCATGGGGCAGATGATCACCGTTCTTGCCCGCTACTTCGGATTTGAGGCCGAGGCGGCCAACATGACAAGCGTCGATCTTATGGAGTTGGCGTTCAAAACTCCGAGAGCCCCGACGAACACGGCGAACCAAAACCCTAGACGCCAACGCCACCGAGGCAATGAGCAAGGCGAAGCCGGCGACGTCACAAACACCGGTTCGGGTGCGCATTTCGGAGAAGGCATGAGCCAAGCGGCATTCCCGCAATACGGAGGTCCGAGCACCAGCTCGGGTCCCGAGATGGGTTGGAACGACTTCCAACAGGCCGTGTTTTCCCGCTTCGACCAGCTCAACACCCATTTCAACCGGCTCGATGAGGGGCAGGCAAGAAACGACCGAGCTTTCCGCGGTCTCCATAGCCGGCTCCTTTTGGTCAAGAGTCGGATATGTCAGAACAACGACGACGACGATGACGGCGGAAACGGTGACGACGAGGAGGAGGAGGAAGACGAGGACGCGACCCTCCGTGCCCGACCTAGGAGACGTCGTTAAATCTCCTAGATTATCCTTTGTTTATTTTATTTATTTATTCTTTTTGTGTGTTATTTGGTTTATCTTTCGATTATGTTCTTTTATTTTTCGTCTCGACTCTTGTAAAAAAAAATAATAAAAAAATAATAAAAAAAATAATAATAAAATTAAAAAAAATCCTTTTAATTGCTTTTGTTTTTGTATATAGTTTAATTTCAT
Organism: Phtheirospermum japonicum; assembly: GCA_014905375.1. Taxonomy (NCBI): domain Eukaryota; kingdom Viridiplantae; phylum Streptophyta; class Magnoliopsida; order Lamiales; family Orobanchaceae; genus Phtheirospermum; species Phtheirospermum japonicum. The sequence goes on from BMAC01000460.1 coordinate 374,570, forward strand.
TTTCTTTGAATATATTCTCAAAATATAAAACAAATTCATAAAATAAAATCTAAACAAATTAGAAAATTCAAAAACTCAAAAAGATTTTTGTTTTTGTAAATAGTTTATTTTCGTACGAAATTTCCACCTTGCCTTACCTTCTAGATAGCTTGTTGCTTGCCTCGGCTCCCGGCGACGAATTGTGCACAACCACGACAACACGAGCTCGGACATAAGGGCGTTCTCTTTTCCCTACACCTTTTTACTGCTTTTCTTAGCTTAAATACGCAATCAGAACATTGCTAGGTTTTAAGTGTGGGGTGGTTAGAGTTCGTCCTAGGTTCTTAATTTCATCGTATGCTTTCTTGTGGTTAGAGTTCGTCCTAGGTTTTAAGTGACGCGGTTTTGATGATTTGTTAGGGTGTTTAGATTTTCGATCGAATATAGTGGACATAGGTGGTTTGACTTGTTGGGATCTCCGTTCGGTTTTAGCTTCGTGCTATACTTGTGCTCGTTTAGAACTAGTGCCTCGACTAGCCCTCGTCATCAAATGCTCTCTATAGGTTTTTGTTTTGTAATTTGGAGTCGTCAACTGCTCCACGTGCTTGATCGAGAATTTTGTAAGTTGCTAGTAGCAACGAATGATCGGAGTCGTTGAAAGCTTCGTATTTTCATCTTTATTTACCGTAAAAAAAAGAGAAAAAGAAAAATAAAAATAAAAAAAAAGAGAGACGAATAAACAAGGATACGTTATAAATCCTTGAAGTTGTTGAGTAGCACGTTTTTCCTTTTTTNTGGATGCCTATATGGACAGATAAGTTAAAAGAGACAGCCAACTCAGCATTGTTTTTCTTCAAAATTATTTATTATCGCAAACTAAATCTTATCACCCAACAACTAAACTTGACCTGTTATTGTAGGCCACAAGACCAAAAATCTCTGATTTTTACACATTAAAGAACCAAAACCATGACCAAAAGGGGGAAAAGGAACTAAATCTCTAAGTTAACACAAAAAAGCCACTAAGAAAGATATCATCCACTTATTATTAAGCTGAATCAGCATTAGGTACTCAAAGGTCAGTTCACATTGTAGGAAAAATGGTCTAGAAAAGGGAAAAGTTAAAGTTTAAAGGATAAAAAAATAAGCTCTCTCTCCCCTAACGTCTCCCACAAAATCACTGCTTCAAAGCTAAAGGATTTCATAGAGAATCAATAATATTTTTATCTGCAGTTAAAATATTCAAGGGGAAAGTAATAAATTATCTCAGGGCACTAAACCTTCTCCAACAAAAAATGGTCACTGAAAGTTAGCCCTTTGTTCATGAAACATAGCGACCACAATAAGTATTAATTGAATTGAAACGTTAGCATTGGTGGATTAAAGAACGCAAGTAGTCAATATCTTTGTTTTTATGCTACGAACAAGGACTAAGCATTATAAACATTACAGAATCCTCAAAGTACATCATAGCACAAACCTTTTTAAGCACTCGCAAAGACCCTCGTAGCTCATCAATGTTAAGTGTGTTTAAAACCTCCTCTAAGTGATTGTCTTCTAATTCATTCTTTCTCTGGAATGAAGAAATATAGCCTGCTTCTAAAAGTTTCTCTATTGCTAGGTGGCAATCACCTACCTCAGGGTATGAGATATTTGATATGCGAAACCAGGGTCCTTTACGTGTATACAGCCGAGCAAACAATCTCTTTCTATCATCCGGAAGCGAGTCAAATGATTCTAAGAAAGATCTGTATTCGGATTTTGATGTCCCATTTTTCTTCGACTTTTCAAATGTAAATGGAACAACGAATAATCAAATGATCCCGGACCTTAAATCTTCAACAAATAAAATATCACAATTGAAATGCAGATTAAATGCATACTGGAGAACACACAGCACACAGAGCAAGAAAGATGAGCCTAATACAGGGAAAGTTTATGTAATTATTCAGTTCTTTTATTTAGAAGCCTATATTTGGAGAAGATAAGTATACTATTTATTAAATGACTTGTATCTTCTGCATTATTATTATTTCCTAAAACAGCCCCAACATTTTTATTTTTAATCCTGCTCTAGTTTTTCTAGAAGCAACGTGTAAACAGAATACCTACGCAATTAAGTACTTGAATCCTTGTGATTAAAATTTGAATAATTACTAATAGTAATAATATTTAGTGGTTTATACCTCGTTGAGTTGATATAAGACAGTATRRGTGCTCCATCATCTTCACTGACAATAGCAATCGGAGAAGTTCCATATTTAGATGGCAATTGCCTTTGGTCGTCGTTAATCACTATCAACCCGATCGCACCCTGGCTCTTCAACATGTTAAACTTCTCCGTCGTTCTATAAACTCCGTCATTGATTTTGAAAATAACAATCTTCCCATTTACTTTGCCATCGTCTAAAGAACATCCGCTGGTACATTTATATATGCCATGTAAGTTATTTCATCACACGATCACCTATTTTCACTTGACAAGAATAAAACACGATTTTCATCGTACCTCGAGCGTCCATCTACTAAAGGGTAAACGGCAGATTTATTCAGTCCCTAGAAGTTGATGCCTCCACCCTACAATAAATCCCAGAATTAAAAGTATTCCTTAATAATTTGTAATTATTAATAGTTTTGTAATTAGTTTTTTCCTTTTTTTGGATTACCTTAATAATCGTCTTGTTTCCTCCCAACACAATATCGACCTCGAAATCACGGTCAATAGTGGTTGCAGCAACAGTTAGGATCCAAGGGGCAACATTCACAATGGTTGATTTGCACGTTTTTTGTACATATTTTTCCTACCGTTTTTGTATCACGTTGCGTGTGCTTTTCTTGCTTTTAGGTGTTTTAGGAGTTGAGTTGGCCGTTTTTCGTTATTTCTAGGTTTTTGTATTTTTGTACGTTTTATTATTAGTTTTCGTAGTTTTTCACTATTTTGTTTTTCTCTTGGCCGTAGGATGTCCAAGCGGGGCCCGCGCTCGTTTGGGATCATTTTTACTCGACTCGGGAGTGGACGGACAAGCAAGGAAGCGCAACGGACGAGGCTCGATCGACCGGCGGACGTGAAAAGAACTTGAAATGGAGCCGGGCGCAGGAATCCAGTCGACCGACTAGATGTTCAGTCGATCGACTGACCTTATAGTCGATCGAGTGAACCCCCAAAATCGACTGGATTCCAGGGACTTTTGGCATTTTGGACGACGCAGTCGATCGACTGCCTACTTGGCCGATCGACTGGAGCCCCTCAAGATCGACTGGATTCCAGGGACATTTGGCCATTTTTGACATGCAGTCAATCGACTGCCGACATGGCCTATCGACTGCCAGTCGATCGACTCCTTTTGCAGTCGATCGACTGAAAAGCAGATTTTTTTGGAGAATAAGTAATCAGACGTCTTTTTAAAGGAGAACAAATTGCAGAAGGCCCTTTCTTCACCAGAGGAGAGTTCCTTCAAACCAGAAACCATTCCTTTTCATATTTGATCAATTTTAATTCCCATAAATTCCAGTAATTAGTAATAGATTAGTTAAGCCTTAGATCTTAGTTAGTTAGTTGTTCAAGCTTTGATTTAGTTTTCTTTTGTGAAGAATCCTTCAAGCTTTCAAGCTTTTCTCTTCAAGCTTTTGTGGAATCATACATTTGGTAAACTCTTTCTATTAATATAGTTTTATGTTCATGTTATTTCCTTTAATCTTGTGTTGATGTTTGGATCATAATTTAGTTGCTACTTTGATTATCAAAACCTTCATTTTCAATTGATAGCTTTCTATCTTTTGAACTTATGCTTTTAAGTTGTTTAGTTGTTAGATCAATTTCTAAGTTTTTAGAAGTGTTATAAGATCTTCCTTTCTAAACCTTTGATTTTTGCTAAGTTAATTTTGTTGACTTTTTCAAATAAGCTTGACTTTAATTTTCCATCCATTTTCCTTAATTTAAAATTATAAGTTTTATTAGTTAAGTAGTTTAGATTAATCATTTTAAATAAGCTTTAATTTCCTTTTCATTTTCAATGTTTTTAAATCTTGTATTTCAATATAAATCTTAGTCGTAAAACTCAAAACCGAACAATAACTACTGCTTTCTTAGTTTAAATTAGTTTCGTATAAACCGACAATAAGAACAATTAAGAAACCGATAGACGATAACATTCATCCTCGAGAGACACGACTCGGGAAGAACTCGCCGCCCTACAACCGGCTCCGTACTCTTGCGGAGACGGATTCTCAAACTAGAGCGTCGAGGATTCGTCGATCAACGGTCATAGACAAAGGGACACCACATCGACGCCATCAGCAATTGCGTCATCGAACGCTTATAGGATAGCAGACCCCATGCATCCCCCGCCAGCTGTACAAACACGGTACACTGCAATTCTCGAACCTGGCGAGCCCCCTATAGCCGTCCCATTAGCCAGGCCGTAGTACGATGCCCCGGAAACAGGCTTCCCGACTACATTCGATGCGACATGTGTACCGTGGCCCATGTCGTCTCTGGGCGTCCCTGACTCAGCATCATCATCGTAATACCTTGCTCCGATCAATTTCCTATCGAAAATTGTTTCCCAAAAGAAAAATATTGAACAAAAAAATATCAACTAAATTTGTTAAATCATCAGATCTTTTATTACCTGTTTCACGTGGACAAAGTGAAATTATCGCCTGCCATGCATACTCCCTTCCAGCGTGATGGGACCGGGCCCATGTCATCATCGACGAAACTCTTGGAATCGGGCCAAATTCCTGTTTCTAAGATGCCGATGATAGTGTCGGCCCCAGTTCAAGGAGAGACAAGTGGGGAGCTTGGTGAGGAATTGATTTTTACAGCAGTTTGGTATTTAAGGAAATCCCAAGAATGAGTAGTGTGGAGTTTTAAAACCGAGTCGGGAAAAATGGACACCACTCCCGGGATGTGGGCTATTGATTTCGCTAGTTCGTCTGATAAACGAGAGACAAATCCCGAGAAACCTTTACTGTTGGTTTCTATAACAGAGTTTCTCTTCCTGAAATTAAATAGTTTTATTAAGTGAAGCAGTTAGGAAAACGATAAATGAACTATATTTAAAAAAAACATCACTTTCTTGGAGCATAAGAAGTTTATTTTAAATGAAGTACATTTAAAAAAAAAAACGATAAACATCAAACATCAATACATAAGAAGTTTATTTTAAATTGCTATATGAAGTATATTTAAAAAAAATAGATTACAAACATTTTTATAAGCAGACTAAGAAGCTTAGCTTGATCGTTTCTTGGAGCACCGTTTGGCGAATGCGAGGCTCCTATGTACACAATATACACTCTATCATCACTTTCCGATAATTTAGCTGCATTAGCTTCTCCGAGAAACGAGGCAAGAAGTAGATTGAAACTGAAAAAAAGATAAAAACCTCTCATGATTATTAATAACCTCAAATTCAAATGTACTGAATTAATCCACACTTCCACTCCTCAAGATTAAACTCTTTATATAGCATTGATCACTAGCCCCCCCAAAAAAAGAATCAAATAATGATGATAAGCAGCATCCTGTTCCTCGCTCAGACGTGTATTGTTTCTTCTTTCTTCAGCTTCAATCCTCGATGAAACAAGTACTGTAGCACTTTCTTCGAGCACTCTCTGCAATATTGTTACCATTTCCACTGGAGATTTTGGTCCCTCGATCTGTACGAGTATACATCACAACACAATTAGGATATCAATATCAAGAAAAGGCCAACCTTATGGTTCTTGACATCGAAGGAAAAAAAAATCGAGGAAATATGAAATATGACACCATAATTATATGCAATGAAATATTTTCTAGTTTACACAAATATCGACACCATGGATAAGAAATGACAAATCATCAACAGAATAATACCCCAAAAAAATCTAAATAAAAAAAATCCATAAATTAGGATTGACAAAGTCATAACAAGTTTTGGAAACTTTCAGCAATTAGTAAGTTTAACACACTCCAATCCAATCAAAACAAATCATTTCCCCTATCTCCTAATCCATACTCTCATCAATTTACACACAAAAAAAATTGTACTCGAACCTGATACAACAAAACGATAAGGAATAAAAAAATCAAAAGCGGGTAAAGAAAAATTACACTTGGGTCGCTTGGAATTTCTTCTAGGCGCAGTTGATTCGGCCGATCCAGCTCCTCCAGCACTCGATGACGGCGTACTTGGGTTCATCGCTTAAATCACAATATTTCTTTTCCCTTTTCCTCAAACAACGGAGGTCCCAATTCCAGACAGAGGAAGCTTGGGAAGGGGTGCTCGAGTAGGTTGAGTTTGCTCTGGTGTTGTAGGTGAAATCATGGGGGTTCGGCGGCGGGGAGGAGGTGAAGCTGGAGTCGGAGAGGATGTGGGGGAGCTTGATGGTCTTTTTTCCAGCGATCGGCGGCGGGAGTTGGGTTGGTTGGTGGTGGTGGTGTGAGGAGGCCGGTGAAATGGGCGGCGGCGTAAAGGATGGGGGTTTGGCGCCGGCGGAGAAGGAAGGGGTGCGGAGGAGGACGGCGAGAGCGTGGTGGGAGACGGCGAGGGCTCGCCGGAGGCGAAGGTGACGAGGGCGGAGCCGGTGATGCGGAGGGAGAAGCAGTAGTCGGAGTGGGCGGCGGCGAGGTGGTGGCGGGCGTAGACGGCTTCCTTTATCAGGCGGCGGCGCTCCTTGCACCGCCGGACGGTGTCCTTTTGTGCGGGAATGTAGATTTTGGAAAGGAATGGCAGAGATGGATCGGGGAGAGGAAGGAATAAGGGTTTGTATGTTTTATTTTTTAATTAAAAAAATTGATTTTGTGGTCATATTTTAATACATAAATATATGACATACGAGAACGCCTTTTTAAAGGTGTTCTGAATAATACTTTCCAGAACAACGTTTTTAAAGACGTTTTTGATAGTTAAAATACGAGAACGTCATTTTTAAAGACGTTCTTGATATTTAACATACGAGAACGTCGTTTTTAACGACGTTCTGGATATCTAAGATACGAAAACGTCTTTTTAACAACGTTTCGGATATCCAGTATACCAGAACATCTTTGAAAAAGACGTTCTCGTAAGTGACAGTTTTATTACAAAAATGCCACCGGCTGACATTTAAGAACGCCGCCTCCTGAGTCGTTCTTAAATCCCTATTCTTGAATCCTGTTTTTGTACTAGTGTAATATTTTATTTTAAAAATGAAAAAGTGCAAACATGTTAACACATATACTGCCACTTTGGGCGCAAAACGTGTCACTTTTGCACTAAAAGTGTCACTTTTACATTAATACAAAAATGATAGTTTGTAGTGCAAAAGTGACACGTTTAGTGCACTAATGATATTATTATATTTGAAGATAAATAATTGGTTAAATTAAAATGTGCAAAAGTGATACATTTGAGTGAAATTTAGTGCAATTATAACATTATTATATTTTAAATTGAATAATTGATTAAATTAACATGTGAGAAAGTGACACATTGAGTGAATAAGTAAAATGTGTGAAAGTGACATATTGAGTGAATAAGTGACATATTTTGGTGTAAAAGTAATTTTGGTTTTAAAACAACTTAGTGCACAAGTGACACTATTATATTTTACGTCAAATGCTTGATTATAAAATAATTTATAAAATGATAGTTTTTAGTGAAAAAGTGACAAGTTTTATTGAAAAAGTTATACATTTTAGTGTAAAGGTGACATTATTAATTGGAGAGGTGACATTATTTTAAGTTAAATGCTTGAATAAGAGTAAAAGTGAAACTTTTTAGTTAAAATATGATATTATTATTTAGTACAAAAGTGACGATATTAATTGAAATAGTGACACGATTTAATTTAAAGTTAAGTGTTCAATCACAAGAACTTGAAGTTGCATTTTATTTAGAAAAAGTGACGTTTATAGTACAAAAGCGAATGTATTTCAGCATAAATAAAACACAATAACTAATCACTAATCATGTATCTAGCCTCAATAATTTACATAAATTAAAATGAAATAACATTTCACATCAAAGAATAAGAACTTTTTTATTCTCTAAACAAAAAGTGAAATAACATTTTCTCCGGTTGTGCTTGATCCTTCACTCATTTCAATAATGCTTATGCGAGTATTGTCTCTTTAAAAGTAAGTTATTATGTCCTCCTAACGTGGTACCATTCAAGCTTGATAAAGCTTACACATCAGGCACACAACCTAGACCAATGCATTCACAAGCAAAAAATTACTATGTTTATTTTGTTAAATATAGCAACTATCAAGAGCAGACAAATGCCCAACAACTATAAGTTTAGTTGGCAAATTGGGAATATAAGAGTAGAGAAAGATAAACTATACCGATTCATTCTACAAATTGCATCTCGCATAGGATACAATCTCAAACTGCATTAAATGTTGAAAAATACAAATTATATATAACTAATTGCATACAAACAAGACACATATTAATTTCATGTATTTACTGAGAAGAAATAGTGTTTACAAATATGAGATTCTATTAGAATCACCATTTATCCATTCTTTGCGAAACACCATAAGGTGAACACCACGTTTTATTGAATCATCTATGCAACTCCTGAATCTTCTCGCTGCAGAACTTGACCACAATAAAAAATATCAGCATTATTCTCATTTTGGAATATGGAACAGAAAAATGGAATCTGAGCAAGGCCATAAGGTGAACACCACGTTTTATTGAATCATCTATGCAACTCCTGAATCTTCTCGCTGCAGAACTTGACCACAATAAAAAATATCAGCATTATTCTCATTTTGGAATATGGAACAGAAAAATGGAATCTGAGCAAGCCTGTGCAAGTTGTTATCTGTCACTTGAAGTTGTTGCATATATCGCCACCTGTTATATGAAGTTACTTCAAGTTGCTGTAGGATGATGAAATGTTTCTTGATCCTAACTCAACATATAAAAAAAATAAATTAGAATAATTATCAGCAATCAATTTTACTAGCAAACCTAATTGTGATTTACAACCATCAATTGAGACGACATGCGAAAGAAATATTTCAGAGAACTAATAAGAAGAGTAGAAAGCACATTTTGAGACAAAACAATTTGTATCTTAACTTATAATGATTCACATCATTGCATAACAATTAAAAAGTCTAACAAAATATCATAAACTTAGTATAGTACATGGATATATCCACATTATCCATTCAAGAAAATTGGAGTACAAACACAAGTAACACAACATTTGGGATTTTACTAATTGGTAAGACATAAAATGAAGATTAATATCTAATTAGCTTTTCACGAAACAAAAATCCTAGTCAATGCAGGGGACATGAGAAGTACATATACCGCAAATGTATGTATAGATTCCGAATCTAAAGTCATTTTTACATTTTGTAGTTTTCACTCAACAACACTTCAAAGAATAATAATAGCCTGCTAATTAAACCATATAAAATAGACACATACTGAATAAAAACCCTAAAAATCAAAACAATGAATTAGAAACAAAAGCTCTAAAAATCAATCAATCAAAACTAGTATATGTCCCCCAAATGCATAGTACATAGGAGCCTTGAAAATCAATGAATATTGCATGTTTATGTTAAGAGTAACACAACCAATACAAAACTAAAAATAGCTAAAGAGCAGCAATCAGATAGCAGAAAATGAGTAGGAAAAAGCGCTTAACTTTTATTCCCAAAACCAGGTCGAATCGGCCTTGGGCGGATCCTTTTACAGGTGCTTGATTCATAGATACAAGCTTTCTCTCTCTAAAACTCTTTATGTTTCTCTCTCTAAAATATTAGGGATCTTTCTCTCTCTCTTGGAGAGGCTATTTATAGTTTTTCTTTGAAACCTTGAACGAACACCTGTCTCATTCCTATTAGTTCTCCAAATCTTCTGTTTACGCATCCACCGTTTCAATGCCGACCTCAGATATTTTCCACCGACTTAATGCCGACCTTAGATAATTTTCACACCGAACGGATCCAGAGTCATTAGTCTAATACATCAGCTTGGCATTTCAAGCTCGACAATTGACCGGAGGCGAACTGATCATACCGTGCACGTGTCGGGAGGGCGAGTCCTGCTCGGCATTTTTAGTCCGGCGCTTCCTGCTCGGCGTCGACGTGGTAAGACTCGGCGGACTGCCTTGATCTGCTCGGCGCTCTGCTCAGCGTCGGCCTGGCAGGACTCGACGGACTGCGCTGGTCTGCTCGGCAAAGCCCTGCTCGGCGTCGGCCTGGCAGGACTCGACGGACTGCACTAGTCTGCTCGGCAAGCCCTGCTCGGCGTTGGCCTGGCAGGACTCGGTGAACTGCGCTGGTCTGCTCGGCGGTCCTGTTCGGGACTCTGCTCGGCATCGGCTTGGCATGACTTGGCGAACTACGTTGGTCTGCTCAGAAAGACCTGCTCGGCGTTGGCCTGGCAAGACTCGGCGGACTGCGCTGGTCTACTCGGCAAGGGCTTGCTCGGTGGTGTGTGCTCGGCGGCCTGACATGGATGTGCTCGGCAGCATTGGCATGCCACGTGCTCCAGCTCGGCGGGTGAGTGCTCAGCGACCTGGCGTGGGTACGCATGGTAGATCTGGTGCATCGTGCGCTCCAGCTCAGCCGGTTTGTGTCCAGCGACTTGGCTTGGATGCGCTCGGCAGATCTGGCACACCGCGCGTTCCATTTTGGCAGGCCTGTGTCCAACGGCACTACCTAGATGTGCTCGTCAGGTCTCGCATGCCGTGCGCTTCAGCTCGGCAGACGAGTGCCCGACAACCTGGCACGGGTACCCACGGAAAATCTGGCGCACCGTGTACTCCAGCTCAGCCAGTGTGTGTCCGGCGACCTGGCGTGGATGCGCTCGGCAGATCTGGTGCATTGCGCACTCTAGCTCGGCAGGGTGTGCTCGGCGACATGTCGCGGACGTGCACGGCAGGCTGGCGCATCGCTTTCCTCATCTCGCCAGGCATGTGCCCGACAGCACTGCGCGGATTTGCTAGGTCGGCGTGCTCCGTGCTCTCCAGATCGACAAGTTGTGCTCGGCGACATGTCGCGGATGTGCTCGACAGGCCGTTGCGTCGCTTTCCTTAGATCGTCGAGCATGTGCTCGGCGGCACTGCACGGATGTGCTAGATAGGTCGGTGCGCGTCGCGCGCTCCAGCTCGGAAGGGTGCACTCGGCATGCCGGTGCATCGCTTTCCTTAGCTCAGTAGGCGTGTACCTGGTGGCACTGCGCGGATATGCTCGAAAGGTCGGCGCCTCGTGCACTCCAGCTCGGTATGCCCATTCCCCACGACACTGCACAGATGTGCTCGACCGGTCTCGCGCACCGCGCGCTCCAACTTAGCAGGGTTCGCTCGTCTTGCGTCGGTACTTGTCTCCCGAACGATATCAACCATCAACAAGCCCCTGAGCGTGGATCCGACTATGAGTTGGCGGGTTAGGGCTCATTGAGTCCTGGTCATCCGGAGAAATCAAGACCTTCAAAGTTGGGAGTGTCAGGTCTCTTCAACACGGTCCCATCTGTATTTTGACCGTCACGCTTTTCGAAACGAAAGCTTTTGCAGCCATTGCTTGGAACATTAGTGGCCCGCCTTGTCCTCTTATGTTTTTGTCTTTGTCTTCTTGTGTTTTTAGAGTCTTATGCTTCATGATTGAAATCTTTCCTATAAACAAACCTTTTGGCTTTCATTCCCCTCACATTCATCCTTCACACTAGCTCCCTTCTCTTCTTGTTCCTATTACTCCCTGCAAAAATATACGCACACCTTGTCCCCCCGGCATTTCTGTTCGGCCAACTTCATTCCTGGTCCTCATCCGTCTGGTCCTCGTTTCTCATATTTCTCCAATTTCAAAGGTAATGATCTTTTTTCTACATTTTTATCCATGTCTAACAGTTCGAGTTACTCTTCGGATAATTTTTGGGAGTTCGAGAGGGTCAGTCGGAACCCCGACCAAGCCTAGGCGGCAAATTCGGGTTCAACCAATATCAGAGTTTTGGCGGGGGAGAGGTCTTCGGTCAAGGGTGTCCCTTCGCCTTTGATCAATTTCTAGGCGACGACGTTCTGCTCGGTGACTATCCACAGTTCGGCCATGTTCAGCCTTTCGGACCAGGTGGTCAGTTCAGATAGGGTTGCCACTTCGGGCCTTGGAGCGGGTCTTTCCCAGAGTCTCGATATGGTTTGGTTGACCATCCCGAAGACGACGTGGTTGGCGGGTTTGCTCGGGTGCTGAGTTTGAGCCCGGACCAGACTGGTGCAGCTAGCGAGGACTTCAGGGTCGGCCTAGCTGATCTCGAGCCCCTGGACGACCTTCCTGGCCAGCTTCTCGTAGATGGCGATGCCGATCGGGCACCCCGGGCCAAATAGTACCAAATATCCAAACCCAGAAAGTCGAGCCCCTCTGAGCCCTTGGTATTCTAGGCGGACCATCCGGGCGTGCGTACCCCGGTCGGCCATTGGAAGAGGCCCCCTCCCGGAGATTAGGACGACATTATGCTCGAGATAGCCGTTGAGCAGAGCGAGTTAACTGACGATAATCTATTTGTGTATCGAAGTGCATGTGGTATACCCAGGTTTGTTCATCTGTTCCTCCCTTACAATGCCGAGCAGATTCATTGCCCTCCAGCTTCCTGTACAACCTTGTTCATGCACATCCTCGATTTTGGGGTTTCGTTCCCACTTCCTCGTCTCCTCACAGGTATCCTCAATGGCTTGGGTCTGACCATCTTCCAGCTTCATCCCCTGTCCGTGGCCAGGATTTTGGGTTTGTTCGTGCTCTTTAGTGAGAATGGTTGGCCAGCCCCCACTCTCGAGGAGCTTCATTGGCTTTACCATTTCAAGGCATCCAATGGGTCTACGTCGGGATTTTACTACGCCTCAGTTCGGTCAAGCTAATTCAAGTACCTCATTATAGGGCTTTCGGATACTCTTCATATTTGGAAACCATACTGGTTTTATGTCGAAGGAGACTAGCAAACCAAGGATTCTGATGGCTCGCTTTATTCCCCCCACGAATTCTTATAAGAAATTTGGTCAATATAATGCTGGCATTTCTTTAATTCTTTTTTATAATCCTCGTTGTTTGGCTTTGTTTTCAGTTTACGGCCGTCCAGCGAATCCCATCCAGGAGTTCTCAACTCGCTTGTATGATATTTTGGATTTCGACCAGGAAATAAGGCATTGCAAAACCGTGCTAACCAAGGCCAAACTCCGGAGGACTGGTCTTAGGGATTCCCCTCTTCAATCTCGCTTGGACCAACTACTCTTAGTGAGTTGAATTTTGTTTGCTTCTTCACCATTAATTGAGTTGGGGTTTTTTTTGCTTGAGCTTGGCAGCAATTTTTTTTTGTACGTGAGTTTGGATCTTGTTATACGGAAGTTCTTCTTGGAGGCCTATTCGGCAGATCTTGCTTGGCAGGTCCTGCTCGGCGGCTTGCTCGGCAGATCCTGCTCGGCGTATCCTGTTCGGTGGGCCTTGCTCGGGGGATTCTACTCGGCAGGCCCTGATCGCTGGATCTTGCACGGCAGGCTCTGCCAAATCCTACTTGGCGGGCCCTGCTCGGCAGCCTACTCGGTGGGCCCTGCTCAGCAGCCTGCCTGGCGGATCCTGCTCGACATCCTACGAGGCGGGCCCTATCTTTTGCATGTAATTGTGGTGTTTTTCTCATGTTTTTAATTAGGATTTTATGTTGATTTTAGTAGTTTTTGAGTCGAGTTTTATTAGGTTTTTCATTTGTTTACTCGTTTTGTTGTTTTTCTTGTTTCTTATTGATTCTCTACTTAATATGGTTATTTTAATCATAATTAATTAATTTTATTTTTAAATTAGGTATTTTGAAGTATTCTAGTCTGGATATGGTCGAGTATGGGCTTAAGAGTGGAGTTTTAGTAGAATCAGAGCTCGATTTGAAATATTATGGCTGATACTGGGTTACCCAGTGTCCGACAGCGCCTGCCCACGCATGCCGAGCACCTGCCGAGACTCAGTGCTGAGCGCTGCCGACGTTTGCCGGCCATGCCCGCCCAGTCCCGCGCGCACCAGCTGAGAGCTGTCGATCGACTGCCGATTGTTGAGTCGACTACTCGACAGAGAGTTTCGCCCACGCCCATCCTGCCAAGAGCAGTCGATCGACTGCCGTACAAGTCGATCGATTACGAGCCACGCCTGCCGAGCCGCGCGCACATCTTCCGAGCCCGCCCAGCCATGCCCGCATGCTCCTGTCGAGAGCTTCCAACAACGGTCGGCCATTTCCGCCCAGCTCCGAGCCATCTCGGCCCATGTTGCACCACACTCGCCCAACCTCGAGCCAAACCGAACCAATTCGACCCAAATGGTCTTATATGACCATATTGGGTCAAATTTTGTCAAAGATGAGAAATCCAAGCTTACAAGTGATAATTGACCATTTTACCCCTAATTACCTTGTATAAATAGACCTATCTCTCATTTTGAAAAAAAACACCTCCTCCCAACCCAAGCTTGGGTTTGGGATTATTTTCTCTCTCTAGATTTAATTTCAAGCTTTGCCTTGGGTCTGTAAGCTCAAGAAGGATTCAAGTACTCCCTCGGATTATTAATTACTTTTAATTTCAATCAAGCTTTTGGATTCTCCATTTAATTTTAGTAAGCTTTCTTTCAATTTCATGCTTTGTTCTTCATTTGTTTTAAGCTTTTTGCTTTAGCTATTAGAATTGTTGCTTGATCTTGTGAATCATCCATGGAATCTAGTTGAGTGACACATCTAGATCATTGATCGAGTCTTGGATCGTCTTGATTTTGAGATTTTGCTATGCTTTATTTTCAATTTTATTTTCATGCATAGTTTTAGGTTAAATCTTAGATCTACTCTTTGTTGCTTGTTATTTTCCTTAAAGTTTTAAACTTTCATGCAAACTTTTCTTGTTCTTTACATCCATGCTTTCAATTTTTACCAATTTACATTATTTAGGATTTTATGCATAGTTGTACCTTGTGCATGCATGCTTGTACTTGTTGAAACATTGCTTGTTTTTGCTAAATTTTCAATTTTTCTTGCATTTCCATTGATGGCACATGACCGAGGCATTCTACCAACTTGCAATTTCAATTCCTAGCTTAGTTTAGTTACTTTAATTGCTTTATTTTCATTTTCCTTTTATTTTCCAAGCTTGAAACACATAGAATCCTTCAATTGAATCGATTTACGATAAAACCGAGCCATGAACCCGATGATATATTCATCACCACTAAAACTCTTACAACACCCTGCTCAGTGGCTTGTTCGGTTTTAGTCTTGTTCCGAATTTCAGTTTGTCTTGTTTGTGTTTCCACTGAGCTTCATGTTTTATATTTGCAGTGTATTATCCTTACTTTGACAGATCCATGTCTCTTTCTGCACTTCACCGAGCGGCTAATTTCTTGGAGAAGAATAAGAAGCCAGCAATGAGGCCGGCGATGAAGGAGGTTCTCATCAAGAGCCTATTACTTTGGAGAATGAACAGGAGATTATTTTTGGTGGTCCTCATCCTGAGCCAGATCCTCATGTTTACGACTATTCGGGGTGTTACGCTCCGAATACTACCGGGGGATCATTTGCAGGGTACCCCTTTTCTGACTTCTCGGAGAGCATGGCTCATAGCTTGAGCCCAGGCCTGAATGATTGGGTTTCTGGTTTTGATGGGGACATCCAGGTCGGATTTGCAGAGATGAATATCTGTTGGGCTTTTGGTTCGATGAAGTTTATGCATCGGGATTTTCTTGGACTTCGGAGGGATCACGCTCGGCTTCAACGAGACCTTGCTTCTCTTAGAGAGACTCATGATCAGTGCACCAATCTCATCCTTGATCGCGATTCTTGGGTGTCCAGGGCTAGGAAGGTGGAGCAGTCCACCAAAGCAGCGTTGAGTGCGACTCAAAGGACCTTGTCCGACCTGGAGGAGTTGAAGGTCCAGCATGCTGAGATAGTCCAGCGTCATGCCGACCTGGTTCGTGCTCACTCCCAAGAGGTGGAGGAGATATTTTCCAGGGGAAAAGACATTGGTGTCGAGGAGGGGAGAGCTGTCGGTGCTGAAGAGTACAAGACCAAGACCCTCGGGCCGATGATGAGTACCTCCTACTTGTCCACCATGGAGGAATCCCTCCAAATGCTAAAGAATGGGGCCTCGATCGCTGATTTTGAGAGGCATATTGCCGAGGAGATGGTGGAGTACGGTCTGGGGGGCCGCGAGGATGACATGGATGTTGATGGTGATGAGCAGGGGGATGATGATGAGGATGGTGGCGACTAGTTTTATATTTTCTGATTTGGTTGTTTTTCCTTGTTATCGACGCGTCACTTTTGGGCGGTCGATCTTGTTGCACTTGGACTTCTTTAATTTGAATAAGTTCTGATCGGCTTGCCCTGGTTGGCTAGCTTTCCCTTTAATAAATCTCGTCTTTGAATTGTTTTCGGGTATCTTCCATTGCTTGAGTTTCTCAGCTCGACAACTTAAATATGTACACATACTGCCTTTTTTTGTATACATCCGAGCTCGGTGATTTATGCTCCACACTTTGACCTTGGAATTTTTATAAAACTTGCTCTTTTTGGTGTGCCGGCTCAACTTGAAATTCATGTTTTGATCTCGGCACTTTGAGCTCGGAATTTTTCTAAAACTTGCTCTTTTTGATGTGCCGGCTCAATTTGAACTTCATGTTTTGAGCTCGGCACTTTGAGCTCAGAATTTTTCTAAAACTTGCTCTTTTTAGTGTGCCGACCCAATTTGAACATTATGTTTTGAGCTCGGCACTCTGAGCTCGGAATTTTTCTAAAACTTGCTCTTTTTAATGTGCCGGCTCAGTTTGAACTTCATGTTTTGAGCTTGGAATTTTTCTAAAACTTGCTCTTTTTGATGTGCCGGCTCAATTTGAACTTCATGTTTTGAGCTCGACACTTTGAGCTTAGGATTTTTCTAAAACTTGCACTTTTGGATGTGCCGGCTCAATTTGAACTTCACGTTTTGAGCTCGGCACTTTGAGCTCAGAATTTTTCTAAAACTTGCTCTTTTTGATGTGCCGGCTCAATTTGAACTTCATGTTTTGAGCTTGGCACTTTGAGCTCAGAACTTTTGGCCTTGTGTGACCTTTAACTGACTTGATCGTTCGGGTGGTGCCGGTGAGTTTGGCTTATCATTTTTTGAGCTTCACATTGGGAGCTCAGTGGCTCGGGAGCCTATCAAGTTCTACTTTGGTTTGCTTTTTTTTGGGTTGTATATTTATCGTCAGCTTGACATGTTTTCATGCTAGCTCGGGTTTTATTCTTTGGGTGGTTTTTTGCCTTGAGAATATTCTTTTGAGTGCCTTGAGTTGGCTTGCATTTCTGTGGGGTTATCGTTCTTAACATTGCTCTAGTGAGCTAGTTTGTTATGATAGCATTTTCACGAGTGAGGCCGACTTGATGAGGTCGGTCTATCACCCTCTCGCTTGACCTAATTTGGTCAAAGTGAGTGGAGTCGTCTTCGTGAGTTCGACAACCACATTCTTTTGTTATCATTCTTCTTAGTAAGCATTTAAAATGAGGAAAAAGGAAATGAGTACTTTATTGATAATACATCTTTAAGTACATGGCATTCCAGGGATGCGCGATTTTCTTTCTCTCTAAATATTCTAGGTGGTAAGCCCCATGTTGGAGAACTTCTGATATTTTGAATGGTCCTTCTCATTTCGGTTTAAGGGGACTTTGTTCTGGTCCGAAGACGCGTTTAAGGGCCAGGTCACCGACTTCAAAAATTCTGGCCTTCACTTTCGAGTTGTAGTAGCGTTCACACCTTTGTTTGTAGATCGCATTTTTTAGTTCAGCATCCATTCTTCTTTCCTCAAGGAGGTCGAGTGCAGCTCGTCACGCCAAGTCATTTTCCTCTTCCTCGAAGTGTACTATTTGGTAGGATGGCATGCCGATCTCAACTGGTATAACCGCCTACGATCCGAAGGCCAGTGAGAATAGGGTTTCATCGGTGGACGAGGGGTGTGTTGTTCTGTACGACCATAAGATGCTGTCAACTCTTCTGGCTAACTGCCTTTTAGCTCTTCCAATTTCTTTTTCAATGTGTATTTGAGGATCTTGTTGAACGCTTCAACTTGTCCATTCGATTGAGGGTGTTATGGTGTAGAGAAACTGTTTATGATATTCAACTCCCCACAAAATGTTTTGAACCTCTTGCTGTCGAATTGCTTGCCGTTGTTCGATACTATTGATAGTGTCACACCGAATCTACATATGATTGAATTCCACACAAAATTGATAATCTTCTGGTCGGTTATGTATGCCAGCGGTTCGGCCTCCGCCCATTTCGTAAAGTAATCCACCTCAAATACTACGTATTTTACTCCTCCTTTTCCCTTCGGTAGTGGACCAATGGGGTCAATTCCCCATTTAGCGAACGGGCATGGCGAATATATTGGGTTGAGGGTTTCTGCGGGAGACTTGATCTGGGGTGCAAACACTTGGCATTTTTCGCATTTTCTGACCTTCTCTATCGTATCCTTCTTCAAGGTCGGCCAATAATACCCTTTTCGGATGAACTTGTGAGCCAATGATTGTCCTCTAGCGTGGTTTCCACAGATGCCCTCATGTACTTCTCTTAGTGCATATTCAGCATCCTGCTCATTTAAGCAACGGAGTAGGGGAATGTAATACCCCCTCTTGTACAATAGCCCATCCACAATGGTTAACCGAGCTGACTTTGTTCGTATTGACCGTGCTTCAGCTCGGTCTTCTGGGAGCACTCCTTCCTTCAAGTAAAGTAGGAAAGGTTTCATCGAGCTCTCCTTTTTGTTCTGAACTTCCTCATCCTGATCGGCTTGGTTAGCCGAATAGGCAGTGGCAGCGGCAAGCGCCTTTGTTGAGTGGTGGCTGACCGTCACTGTATCCACCTCCTCAACGCCAAGGCTTGAGGCTAACTTGGCCAAGGAGTCTGCTGGGACATTATCATTTCGTGAGACATGGATGATCTTAGCTTCAAATTCAGCTAGGCGCGCTTTAGTGAGCTCTATGTATAATGCCATTATGGGCTCCTTGGTCTTGTACTCCCCGTTGACCTTATTCACCACTAGTTTGGAGTCGCTCTGTATTTTTAAATTCCTGATCCCCATTGAGGCAGCTGCTTTAAGACTAGCTAAGAGCGCTTCGTACTCATCATCATTATTAGTCAAAGGGTACTGGAAGCGTACGGCTGAGAAGAAGGGCTTCTTTTCAGGACTAACCAATACGATCCCTGCTCCAGCTCGGCAAGTTGTCGATGACTCGTCAACGTACATGCAACACTGTTCGGCCTCCGTGGGGACTGGCTCAACCACCGGGGTGAACTCAGCTATGAAGTTGGCCATGTCTTATCCTTTGATAGATGTTCTTGGTTTGTAAGTTATGTCAAATTATCCGAGCTCAACGACCCACTTGATCATTCTTCCCAACGTGTCAGAGCGGTGAATGATCTTCTTTAGAGGGAAGTTCGTCAGCATAATTATTTTGTGTTCCAAGAAGTATGGACGTAACTTTTGTGAGGTGGTGACGAGGGCGTAGGCTCGCTTTTCCATGGCCGAGTATCTCAGCTCGGCATCATGCAGGGCGTGGCTCGTGTAATACATTGGGTGTTATCCGTTCTCGTGACATCGGATGAGCGCTGAGCTGACTGCCACCGTTGAGATAGCTAAGTAGAGGTACAATGGTTCTTCCTTTAATGGTTTTTGTAAAGTCGGCACACTTACCATGCATTTCTTCAGCTCTTCAAAAACTGTCTGACATTCTTCATTCCGTTTGAAGGTTTTGTTCTTCTTGATTGTTTCGAAGAAGGGTTTGCACTTATCCATTAATCTGGATATGAAGCGATTCAGAGTGTCCATTTTGACGATTAAGCTCTGTACTTTCTACACGCTTCTAGGGGGTTGTAATTCAGTTATAGCCCGAGTTTAATCTGGATAGGCTTCAATGACTCTTTGGCTTACCATATAACCTAAAAATTCTCCTGAGTTAACTCCAAAAGAGAATTTATTTGGGTTCAACATCATATGGTAAACGCGCAAAACTGAAAACATTTTATTGAGATCGTCAACATGGTGAGATGATTACAAGGATTTGACAAGCATGTCGTCTACATAGACTTTCATTGTTTTGCCTAACATATAGAAAACATTTTACTCACGAGGCGCAGGTAGGTAGCCCCAGCATTTTTCAAGCCGAACGGCATCATAGTGTAGCAGTAGAGACCTTTCGCCGAGTAGAATAATGTGTGTTCTTGGTCGTCCGGGTGCATCAGGATTTGGTTGTAGCCAGAGTAAGCATCCATGCAGCTCATCAGTTCATGTCCAACAGCTGCGTCCACCATGTAGTCAATATGAGGAAGCGGATAGCTATCCTTGGGACAAACTTTGTTGTGGTCCGAGAAATCGATGCGTAGCCACCACTGGCCCATTTGTTTCTTGAAGAGCACAGGGTTAGATACCCAAATTGGGTATCTGACCTACAAGACGAATTTGTTGTCGAGCAGCTTCACCACTTCTAGCTCTAGTGCCTCGTACCGGTCCGGGCAGAGTTTCCTCCCTTCTGTATAACCGACCTGGTATTCTTGTCAATGTTAAGTCCGTGACAAGCTTGTTCTGGGTCGATCCCCTGTATATCAGCGTGTGTCCAAGCAAAGACGTCTTGGTTTGCCTTCAGGAAACTTATTAGCTCAGACCCGATGGGCTCCTTGAGATCATGGCCGACTCAGAGCTATTTTTTCGGGTCGAGCTCGTCAACTAAAATCCAAACCAGTTCCTTGAACGGCTCCGCATGAGCAGCCTTTCTTTTCAGATTCATCTTTCGAGGGTCCAGCTCATCCTCCCTGACTTTCAGCTCGGCAGACAATGTTTTCTGGCTCCCACATCGGCTCTTTTCCTGGACACCAACCTCTAACCCTACTCAGGTCGGCATCTCTCTGTTCGGCTATCTTGAGCTCGGATCTATCGGTTCATGTTTCCTGTTCTTTGTTCTGTCTGAATTTATTAAGCTCGACAATTTTTGTTCGGCACTATTACCCAGAGAGATCTTTCTCCATCTTTTCTCTATTCTATTCGGCTTGGCCGAGTTCGGCATATTTGTTAGCATCCTGAATGGAGCTTGGTCTTTTATCTATCTCTTCTTTTGTTAGCTCGACCGCTTTTTTCGAGCTCAACACGTCCTTTTTCCCCTTTTCGCAATTAGTATCAATCAGTTCTTCAGTAAGAGTGTGTGTTTTTTCTTCAAGAATCATGTTGTTGGGCTCGTCACAATTAATATCCTTTACCAGCTCTCCACTTTCTTCCTCGATTGGTTCTTCGCTCTTTTTCATCTGCTCGACCATGTTTATCTGCTTCGGCCTGATCGACCACTTTCATACTCGAGCAGCTACTTGATCACCTCCGTGTTACTGAATCAGACTTTTTACACCTACTTTTTATTTAAAAATAAAAAGCTCGTCTGCAAGAGAACGGAGTAGCTATAGGTGGTAAGTTGGACTCAAGTCAAATAACAAGGAAGATTAATCGGAGGTTATCCCGGTATTTGATTTTACGAAAATAGAAACGAAATAAAAACTAAACTAAACACTCGATCAAATAAAGTTTGGGGTTTTCTAACATCTATGAGCAATAAAATTGAATGTCTTTAAAACGATTAAGAAAAGCAAGGTTCTAGTGCGCCAGAATCATCTCCACGATCGGGGTTGTCAATCCGATGGTTCTAATAAATGACCCTAGGCACTAGCACGATTAAATTAGCCTAAAAGCATCATCATGATCAAAGCATAATTTCAACCCAAAGCATGAACGTAAACATAAATTAAGAACGAGAAGAACGGTAAAAGGATTACACCAAATTATGCTATCAGAGTACAACAATGAAATACAATGAAAGCCAAAGCTACACTATAAATGACTTGGTCGACGAATGGAAGCGAAATGACGAATTTACGAACTATATAACACTAATCTTACATGAGTCAAAAGGGTGGCAAGAACTAAGGGTTATCTGTAATATCCGAACCTTTCCCCCTCGTTCCATCCCGTTTGAAATGAAGAAACCACCGGCCTTTTATAATTTTTCCCAAAAATAATTGATCAACCGCCGGAGCTTCGACCGACGCGTGACGAGCGTCGATGTCGACACGAGTCAGGCTGCTCGCGTCGACTAGGCAGGGCGTCGACCGACGCGTGCATGGATCGACGCAACTGCAAGATTGCGTCGGCTTGTGCGTCGAATGGCAGATCAAAGGATAACGCAACAGAGAGTTTTCATCGACCTAGCGTCAACCGATGCGGGCATCTATCGGCGTCGACGCGGCCGATGGCTGCGGGCGCCGGCTGCATGTGTCACGTCGCTTGTCCCATCTTTTTCGTCTCGAGCTTAAACACTAAAATAAAGCAAAATTAGATTATTATTTATAAAATAGAGTAGAAAAACATTAAAACACGAAACGAAATGAAAAACATCAAAAGGAAGAAAAACGACAAAAAGATAAACCTAAAACACATAAAAGAAAACAATACACGATGCAAAAACACACGAAAATCACATACAAATATGTACAAATCAACTCCCCCACACTTAGCTTTTTGCTTGTCCTCAAGCAAAATCAAATCTAGACGTTGACAAGAAAAAGCTAATTACCCGATTACCTAATCGCTAATGCATCCAAATGATTCAAGAAGTTAATGCATTAAATTGACTGAAAACTCAAATAAAAGGAGGACACGATAACGTTGAGATAAGAGATTTAGACTATCTTCCGAACACCTAAAAGTAAGGAGTTGACCTCCATGTACGTCACTGATCGAAGAATTCTTAGCACTCTAAGAAATCTTCTCCGCAATAGTATGGAGTCGATTGTAGAGCGGTAAATTTTCCTGAATCGTGACTCTCGAGGATAGATGTAATCGGCGTTAAGTATTTTTTATTAATCTCTTGTTATTCTTAGTTAAACTAATCTAATCTAAGAAAGCATTAATCATTGGTTTGGTTTTTGTGTTGTAATCACTAAACTTGAATTGAAAAGAGAGTTTGAAAAACATTGACGCAA
This sequence comes from Phtheirospermum japonicum, assembly GCA_014905375.1. Classification (NCBI taxonomy): domain Eukaryota; kingdom Viridiplantae; phylum Streptophyta; class Magnoliopsida; order Lamiales; family Orobanchaceae; genus Phtheirospermum; species Phtheirospermum japonicum. The sequence goes on from BMAC01000460.1 coordinate 397,547, forward strand.
GGATAAAGGAACTTAAAACTTGCTTGAAAATAACTAGACTTAATGACATAAATTAAACCTAATTAACAACTTAATTAAATTAAAACTACTAACTAAGAAAGCTTGTAAATTTAAAAGCTAAAAAGGAGGGAAAGTCAAACTTAAATTCAAAAGAAGTCAAAAGCATTTAATAGGTAAAAGTTAAATATTTTAAAAGGGGAAGCTACTAATAACTTTCAAGACTCCAATGTTTGTTTGAACAAAAAGAGTAAAAAGCTTCAACATGCAAGCTTCGATGGAGTTTTAAGCAAGAAGGAAAGTAATTTGGAAATTGTAAGAGAACTTGAAAATGCTAAGAGGAAAACAACAAGAACTACAAATTAACTACCAACACACAACAATAATAACAACCAAGAACAACAACAATAAGAAGGGGAAACATTACTACCAATTTGTATTCCAACCAAAAGCTTCAAATGTAGAGTACAATCTTCAAAACACTAAGAGCAACTTCATAAAATAAAATCCACAAATGAGAGAGATGTCACCTTCTCCAACACTTATGAACAACTACTAACTAGCTAATTAACTAAGCTAAATTAAAGGAGCTAACTAAGGATTATATCTAGGGTTTGCAATGGAATAGTGAAAATGTGCTTGGAAGAGATTGAATGGGTTTCAAAATCAGCCAAGGAAGGATAAGGTAGGTGAAGGAAAGTGATAGCTTATTTATACAAAAATGCAGGGGCAAAAACGTCAAAATAGGTCAAAAATCTGCGTGTCAGTCGATCAACTGAAAGCTGTCGATCGACTGAAATACCCAAAAATCACAAAATATTCTGCCCGCCAGTCGATTTCAACATCCCAGTTGACCCTTCAGTCGATCGACTAGCAACTCAGTCGCTCGACTGGAGTGCAGTCGATCGACTGACAGGTAGCTCCGGCTCGTTTTCTCATTTTCGCTCTAATCGTCTACTGGCTGTTGCTCCTTGTTCACGCTGTCCCCCCTTGCTTGCTTGTTCTAATCCGAGTCGAATTACAAAATTGCCCCCGAACAATGAACTAATGCACCAAACCTAATTTGAGATGTCGTATACTACAATGCTTATTAGCTTGGCTAAAAGGACGACAATGATGCGTTGACTAAGAAAGTTTAGATCGACTACCGAAACCTAAAAGTACTAGGTAACCCTACAAGTCGGTCCCCTCGTCCTTGCCCCGGCTAAGGTCTATCCATGCTCAAACCGTTAATCGGCTCCCTACTAGCCTCGATTATCTACAACTCTCTTTACACACAAAAATCTAAAATGGAAAGCAAAAAGTGCAAGAATTGCATATTTATTACATAAGCACTTCAAGGATTTATAATGTATCCTTGTTTATTTATCATCGCTTTTTTTAAGAGGTGCCTAAGTACATATAAGGTACTTGAGAAATCAACGGCTCCGATCACTTGTTGCTACTAGCAATTGCATTTATTTCCGATCGAGCACATGGAGCAATTGACGACTCCAAAATACAAATTAAAATCCTATAGAGAGTATTCGATAACAAAGTTAGTTGGGCACTAGTTCAAAATTGAGCACAAGGATAGCACGAAGCTAAAGCCGAACAAAGTTCCCAATGAGTCAAATTCCCTAAGTACACTAAATCCGATCGACAATCTAAATTTCTTAAATGAATAATCAAAACCGCGTCGCTTCGCCAAGGTTCCAAACAAACATAGCACACACGTTACTCAAATCATCACAAGCAAGCATGCAAGAAATTAAAATCCTAGGACGAACCCTAACCACCCCACACTTAAAACCTATCAATGACCTCATTACATATTAAGCGAAGTAAAGCGGTAAAAAGTGTAAGGAAAAGAGAACGCCCCTATTTCCGAGCTTGTGTTGACGCATTGTGCATAAGTCCTCTCCGTGAGTCGAGGCAAGCTATCTACAAGAAATGAACAAATGGGGGGGTTGCACGAACAAGTGATATACAAAAAAAAAAAAACGAAAATCTTTTTGGTTTTTTTCGAAATTTCTATTTTTTTTAGATTTGTTTTTGGTTTTCCAAGAGTTAAATAAGAAATAAAAAAAGATAATCGGAGATCAATGACGTCTCCTACTTCAGGGTTGGAGGTTTGCATCCTCGTCCTCTTCTTCCTCGTTTCCATCTCCTTCTCCATAGTTCTCCTCGTTCCAAGGAAATCGGCTCTTGATCAACAAGAGGCGGCTATGGAGGGCACGATGTGCTCGTTCATTTCTTGCTTGCCCGGCCCTCAACTCTTCCATGTCGATGTCGAGCCGGTCGAATTGGGCGAACACTTGTCATTGGAACTCGGGCCAACCCATATCGGGACCCGGGCCGGTGCTCGGGCCTCCCTCGCCATCTCTCTAACTCGGCCTCTTCTTCGTTCGCCTCTTGCGCCTGCTCGTGGACTCGGCGGCGTCGCGAGTCTCTCGGGACCTTGGGCGTTTTCAACACAAGCTCCACCGGCTCGATCCTCTCAAGATTTGCCGCCTCGGGGTCGATACCAAAGTGTCGAGCGAGCAAGGTAATCATGGGTCCCATCCCAACCCGAACGACACTCCCAGCCCTCATCCTCCGAATCCCAAGAATCGCGGCTCGGAGAAAGGGATAGGCGGTGAATCGATGGCCGGTGTGAAGGCACCAAAGCATGTAAACCTCATCTTGGGTAAGGTTGGTGCTCTCGTGCTTTCCCATCAGGACGTGGGCGAAGAACTTGTAGATCCCGAGCAATACCAAGTCGGTGATCGTCGTAGCCTGGAAATGCGGAGTTCCACGTCCGCCCGTGATAGTTGCCCAAAATTGATGCAGCGCAAACCCTCCTCGTCGCTCTTCCCACAATACTTGACAATCCAACCCGATCACCGTATGAAGCACGTCTCGAGTGATCTGGCATTTGACTCCTCGAAAAAGAACGGTGAACTCCCCGCTCCCGTGACACTGGTAGGTCGAGAAGAATTCGAGCATTAGCTTTGGGTATGCCGGTGCACGGAGGATGCGAATTAGCGCCCGTTCAAGGCGTCGATGAAACGGAGGGTCCGTTCCCCAAAATGCTCGTAGTCCCCATTAGCTACCCACCCTTGTAGGCGTTCAATATCAAAAAAATGCAGGCGGGCGTATTGCTGTTGGGCGAGGCTTTGATACATTTCCCCTTCGGCCTCGGAATGAATCGGGAACGGAGCACCATAGACGTGGGCGAGATTGGGGATATAGGCCTCATAAATCCCATCGTCGGAAAGATTAGCAATAATAATTATTCGAAGTGAATCAAGAGGGGAATATGAAAATTTTAGCAAAGGAATCAGAAGGAATTAATAAGATGGGAAAACGAAAGAGTTTTAGCTAAGAGTGCTCATTAGGGCATTTCATCGAGCACTTGGTGGGCAGGATTTTCACTAAGTAATTTTGAGAAAGTTGGAACAATATTCTACACACAACCCAACCAATTAGCAACTACGAACGACAAGGACTGAGTTTCCAGCGAATTACCTCAATGGATGGTTCGAAATTGAAATGAAACCCGGCTGCAAACCCTACCCCTTTAGAATTGAGAATTTGGGAAAATTTTGGGGAAAACAAGAATTATAGGTGAATTTTTCCAACCTAGGTGAAGTTGGGAAGAAGATTACAGGGAAAAAGAAAAGAGGTTGAGTCGATCGATTAGCAATTGGAAATGTCGTGTCTCCCTCCGTTTCCTCTCTTTTAATTTTTTTTCTTCTTTCTCTTTCTATTTCTGAGTCGATTATCCATTTAAAAGAACGCCGCGACACTGTAGCAGTCAATCGAATGGTCCTCAGTCGATCGACTGAGCTCGCAAAACTCGAAAACTTACTGCCTCTCAATTGATTTCGTCCTTCCAGTCGACACTCCTGTCGATCGACTGGTCCTCAGTCGATCGACTGAACTCGCAAAACTTGAAAACTTACTGCCTCTCAGTCGATTTCGCCCTTCCCGTCGATCGTTCAGTCGATCGACTGCAACTCAGTCGATCGACTGGAGTGCAGTCGATCGACTGCTGGACAGCAACCAACTTCCCATTTTCGATTTCCTCCATTCTTGAACCGTCATGATTTCTCCTAAAAACCCCGAAAAGAAAGAAAAACCTAAGCTAAAGATCAATTGACAAATAATATATACAAAAATCGAAAGAAAATGAGAAAGGGGGTTAGAAGTCGTGGGTTGCCTCCCACGAAGCGCGTTTGTTTAAAGTCATTCGCTCGACTATCCTCCTTTGATCAAGGTCCCGTCGGGGGCACGTCTCCTAAATCCTCCTCCTCCTCCACGTTTATGAATTCGAGATCCTTGGCTTGCAACGATCCATGTCGGTAAGGCTTGACTCGTGCGCCATTCACTTGGAAATGCTCGTTCGTCTTGGGATCGATCAATGTCACGGCTCCAAACGGGGATATCTTCTCGATCGTGTACGGTCCGCTCAACTTAGACATGAGTTTCCTGGGAAACAAGGCGATTCGGGTATTGTAAAGGAGCACTTGCATCCCTTTCTCCAACTCCTTGAGCACAAGCTTCTTATCGTGGAGGAGCTTCATCTTTTCTTTGTAAATTCGAGCACTCTTGAACGCCTCATTTCTTATCTCGTCAAGCTCCTCGATTTGGAGCTTCCGCTCCTCGCCGGCTTGTTTCAAATCGTATTTGCATGCCCGGATGGCCCACCAAGCTCTATGTTCCATTTCGACCGGTAGGTGGCACGATTTCCCGTGTACAAGGCGATAGGGGCTCAATCCGAGAACCGTCTTGTGGGCCGGGCGGATGGCCCACAAGGCATCCACGAGCTTTGTTGACCAATCTTTTTGGTTTGGTTGTACGGTCTTCTCGAGAATGTTCTTGATTTGACGGTTGCTCGTCTCGACTTGGCTGGCCGTTTGGGGGTGGTATGGCGTGGATACCTTATGAACGACTCCATAGTTTTTCAACACCCTTTCGAGTATCTTGTTGTTGAAGTGTTTTCCGCCATCACTAATAATCACCCTCGGAACTCCGAATCGACTAAAAATGTTGCTCCGCACAAACTTCACCACGGTGTCGCCATCGTTCCTCCTCGTTGGGATTGCCTCAATCCATTTGGAAACGTAATCAACTCCAACCAACAATGGTCGTGGGCATCCTTGAAGAGGCTCGTCCAAT